>CAJQZJ010009649.1:24185008-24257264 GCA_907164525.1 Lophiomys imhausi | reverse complement strand
TTTTTTTTCGGGGGGGGGGGGTCAGGTAATATTTCTCCTGAAGCAAATTTGTTTTTTTGACAATATATAAAGTCATCCCCCTTTTCTATCTACAGTTGTGGCAGATTGGTTCTATTCCATGTGTTTGTTATGCCTAGTGATACAGGCTAGAAAAAAATGATGCAGTAGCCTTTAGAAAGAGTTAACCCAAGAGACTACAAAACATCTATCCAAAATATAACAAAAATTTCAAGATCAGTCCATCATCATCTTCACCTTAGCTGTGGTAACTACTGTGTTGATCTTTGCATTTTTATTTTATTTTATTTTATTTTACTTCATTTATTTTACATCCTGATCACAGTTTCCCCTCCTCCTATGCTCCCAGTCCCCTGATCTCCCTCTTTTACCTTCTCCCCACCCCATACATTCCTCCTTTGTTTCTCTTCAGGAAAGGGCCAGACTCTGTGGATATCAACCAGCCAAGACATATCAAGTTCAGTAAGACTGAGCACCTCCTCTTCTACTAAGGCTAGACAAGGCAACCAAGTATGGGGAAAGGGATCTCAAAGCCAGACAACAGAGTTCAGAAAACAGGTCCTACTCCACAGTTAGGAAACTCACAAGAAGACTAAGCTACACAACTGTAACATATGTGTGGAAGGCATAGGTCAGACCCAACCAGGCTCCCTGGTTGGCATTCAGTCTTTGTGAGACCCTTAGTTGAGTCTGTAGGTTTTCTTGTAGTGTCCTTGACCCCTATGGTTCCTACAGTCATTCCTCGTGTCTTCGTGGGATTCCCCAAGCTCCATTTAAGGTTTGTCCTTTGGTCTCAGTATTTATTTCCATCAGTTGCTATGTGAAGCCTCTCTGATGACAACTGGGCTAGATGTCAATCTATGAGTAAAGCAGAATATCATTAGGAAACATTTCATTGACTTCCACCCCCTCCATTCATGTTTGGTTCTATTGTGAGTCTTTGGGCTATCCAGTCTCTGGTTCCTATCCTTCAGTGTCAGAGGTGGGCTCCCCCTTGTAGCATGGGTTTCAAGCTGGACTAGTCATTGGATGTCCACTCCCACAATTTCTGTACCACTTTTACCCAGCACATCTTTTAGGCAGGACAAATTGTAGGTCAAAGGTTTTGTGGCTGAGTTGATGTACCAATCCTTCCACTGGAAGTCTTGCCTGGTTACAGGACATGGCTAGTTCAGACTCCATATCCCTCATTTCTTGGTGTCTTAGCTAGGGACGCCTTCATTGATTCCTGGGAGATTCCATTGCCCTAGGTTTCTAGCTCATCCCAGAGATCCCCCCAATTCCACTTGTCTCCCTCAATACTTTCTCCCTAAGTCCTCCTGCCATCTGTTCCTTCCTGTTCTCATCCCCACCCTCTTCCCCTTTCCCACAATGTCTATTCAGTTTCCCCTTCTCAGGGAGACTCACATTCCCTTTGAACCCTCCTTGTTAATTACTTTCTTTGAGTCTGCAGAGTATAGCAGGATTATCCTTTACTTTATGGCTAATATCCACTTAAAAGTAAGTATATACTATACTTGTCTTTCTAGGTCTGGGTTACCTCATGCAAGATGGTCTTTTCTAGTTCCATCCATTTGTCTACAATTTTCATGATATCATTGTTTATAATAGCTGAGTAATACTCCATTTTTTAAATGTACATTTTCTTTATCCAGTCTTTGGTTGAGGGACATCTAAGTTGTTTCCAGTTTCTGGCTATTATAATAAAGTTGCTATGAACATAGTTGAGAAAGTGTCCTTGTGGTATGTTAAAGTAATCTTAGGATATATGCCCAGAAATTATATAGCTGATTGTTGAGAGAGATTTATTCACAATTTTCTGAGAAATTTTGCCATATTGATTTCCACAATGAATATATAAGCTTGCACTCACACCAGCAATGGTGAAGAGGTCTCCTTGCTCCACATCTTTGCCAGAATGAGCTGTCACTTCTGTCTTTGATATTAGTCATTCTGACAGATGTAAAATGGACTCTTAGAGTCATTTTGATTTACATTTTCCTGATGGTTAAGAATGTTGTACATTTCTTTAAGTGCTTCTTGTCTATTAGAGAGTCTTCTATTGTGAAATCTCTGTTTATGTCTGTACCCCATTTTTAAATTGAATTATCTGGTTTGTTGATGTCTAGTTCCTTGAGTCCTTGATATATTTTAGATAAAAGCCCTCTGTCAGATGTAGGTTTGGTGAAGATCTTTTCTCATTCTTTAGGCTGTAATTTTGTCCCTTTGACAGTGTCCTTCACCTTTCAGAAGTTTTTCAGTTTCATTAGGTCCAATTTATTTATTGTTACTCTTAGTGCCTGAGCTGTTGGTGTTCTGTTCAACAAGTTTTCTCCCATGCCAATGAATTCAAGGTTGTTCCTCACTTTCTCTTCATTCAGACTTAGTGTATCTGGCTTTATGTTGAAGTCTTTGATCCACTTGGAATTGAATTTTGTGCAAGAGGATATGTATGGATCTATTTGTATTTTTCTGTATGGTAACATCCAGTTAGACAAGCACTATTTGTTGAAGATGCTCCTTTCCTTGCCGTACCATCTTTCCTTCCAGTAGATGTGTGGTATTTCATTTCTCTTCTCTTCTCTTCCCTTCTCATCTCTTCTCTTCTATTTTCCTTTATTTCTCATCTTGTTCTTCTTTGTGTTCTTTTACATTTTTATATTAAAAGCACATTTTTTCATACAACATATTTTGAGCATGGTTTTCCCTCTCCATCTCTTTCCAGATCTTCTCCCACTTACCCACCCATCCAACTCTCCAACTTATATTTCTTTTTCCTTACAAAGCAAACAGATAGGTTGGGTGGTGGTGACACATGTCTTTAATTCCAGCATTTGGGAGGTGGAGGCAGGCAGATCTCTGAGTTCAAGGCTAGCCTGCTCTACAGAGTCAGGGCACCTAGGACTACACAGACTTTTAGTATATCTTTATCCCTACATATCTTGAATACAAGGTAACTTTTGGCTTGAAATTTTTGTGTGTGGAGGGGTGATCCCCTCCATTCCCTAGAAATTCTAACTAGCTAGAAGGAAGTCTCATCAGTGTCTGTATCCCCCGTTGCTCTTAAATGACTGAATGCTTCCGTGGGAAATCAGAATTAGAAAAAATAACAGGCCAATCTCCAGATGTTGTCAGTTGTTTTTAGCCTGACAGAGGCAGATTTGTTTTAATCTGTGCATGTGAGAAGTCACATGAGTCAACCCTATATAAATAAACAAGTAATTTTTACATATTATCTTTCCTATTCCTTGCTTTCAAGAAACAATAACTTTGCAAAGAAAAATCTACTATTCAGTATTGTTTCTGCTTTTTTCAAAAATTTCCATATGTAAAACTCATCTCTTTTTTCATTATGTTTTAAAATTTTTGTTTATTTATTGCTTCAAGTTACATCTCTGTCACAGTGCCCTCTTTCCACCTTTCTTCGTTCCACCCTCCCACCCTCTTCTCCCTATTCCACCCTTCCCACTCCTCCAATGTGGAATGTCCCTACATATCAGTCTCTCTCAGCTCAACAGTCATATACGGGCTAAGAACTTCCTCTTGCACTGTGGGCCAACAAGGTAGCACTGCTAGGACAAATTGTTCCCTTAAAAGGTAACAAGTCTATATTCCTGACCCTTTTGGTGTATTGGTTGTAGGAGAGTTATCCTGTACTATATGGCTAAAATGCTATTATAAGTGAGTAGATGCCATGTGCATCTTTCTGAGTCTCCATTAGCTAATTCAGGATGAGCTTTTCAAGTTCCATCCATTTGGCTGCAAATTGCATGATTTCCTTGTTTATGATAGCTGAATAGTATTCCATTGGGTAAATGTACCACAATTTTTTTTTATCCATTCCTTGGTTGAGGGACATCTGGGTTGTCTCCAGTTTCTAGCTATTACAAATGAGGCTGCTACAAACATAGAAGAGGAAAAGTCCTTGTGGTTTGGTGAGGAATTGTTTGAGTGGATACCCAAAAGTGGTATAGCTGGGTTTGAGGTAGGGCTACTCCAAGTTTTCTAAGATATCACCAAACTGATTTCCATAGTGGTTGTACAAGTTTGCACTCCCACCACCAATGGAGGAGTGTTCCCTTTCTTTGCAATCTCTCCAGCATGTGCTGTCATTTGAGTTTTTGATCTTAGACATTCTGGTAGGTATGAGATGGAATATTGGCTTCTTTGGACAGATATCATACTGTACATAATAAAAGGTTCTCTGATTCTAAAATAGCTGTCCTTTATCAGATTCTTAGAACAATGTCTGTCACTGTCCGATTTTTTTTTCAAACTATGTATGGGAACACTTTCTTTGCATGATAGTAGTTCTTTACTGGACTTCCTCCTGCACTATGTAGAACAATATTGTTATATGTTCCCAGGATTTCCTTCCACACTTATGGAAACACATATATCACATTTTTTTGTATTCATTTGAAGAAGAATGTGGTAACAGCAATATGGTTCAGCAGGTAGAAGCACTTGCTGTCAAACTTGACAACCTGAGTTTAATGACTGGAACTCATGTAATAGAAGAGAGTTGTCCTCCACATTCTACATACATTCTTTGGCATATACACACATCCTCCACACAAACACAAACAAATATAATAGTAGAAAACATTGTTTACCATCAATTAATTGATACAACTTGTGATTCATCAAATATTAAATACTTTAACTATAAAGAGTAAAAGTAATTGAAAGGCTGAGAATAAGAAATAATGAAGGAAAGATTAAGAAAAGCATGGATTTGTAAAGTGAAATTTCAGGGGAAATGAATTATCACAAACTTCTGACTTGTTCTGCACTAGGATATACATTTTTCTTCTTTTTTATTATTATAATGTTTATTTACTACATTAAATTACATCTCTATCATAGTGCCCTCTTTCCATCCCTCCCTGATCCACACTCCCACCCTCTCCTCCCTCTCCCACCCATCCCACTCTTCCAATGTGGAGTGTCCCTAAAAATCAGCCCCTCTCATTTTAAGAGTCATATGAGGGCTAAGAGCTTCCTCTTGCACTGGGGGCCTACATGGCAGCACCCCTAGGGCAAATTGTCCCATTGATAGGTAACAAAAGTCTATGTTCCTAATCTTTTTGGTATGTTGGTTGTAGAATAGTTATCCTGTACTATATGGCTAAAATCCAATTATAAGTGAGTAGATACTATGTACATCTTTCTGAGTCTCAGTTAACTCACTCAGGATGAGCTTTTCTAGTTTCATCCACTTGGCTGTGAATTGCATGATTTCATTGTTTATGATAGCTGAGTAGTATTCCATTGTGTACATGTACCACAATTTTTTTATTCATTCATCAATTGAGGGACATCTGGGTTGTGAATGTGAATTTTTCTTATGAACTTGTACTTGGACTTCTGAATTACGACCAGCCATTAACTATTAATCACATCTCTGCTTCAGGACACTAAAAGTACATGTGTTCCTCTTAATTATGCCTGCTTTCTAAATTCTCATCAATTTTATTTGCTGTACAAACTTTCAAGAAAATATGAAATCTTAGAGAAGATTCAGAAACTTAGCTAAGGTTCACAGAGTTCTTCAATGTACTGGAAAAATTTTTAATTAAACACACAAGTCAATGTTAACATTTAGATACTTATTTATTTAAATAGTTAATCAGTCTACAATTCTAATCTATCCATATCAACGAAGTGAAAACTGAGTCAGGTGACTGCTTTTATACTGTAAAAATGTATTAAAGATTTTAGAGAGTCACTTGGACTTAAGTTTTGTGCAGGGTGATAATAAGTATGGGTCTATTTCCATTCTTTTACATGTGGACATCTAGTTAGACCAGTATCATTTGTTGAAGATGCTGTCCCTTTTCCTTTGTATGGTTTTGGCTTCTTTGCCAAAAATTAAATGACCATAGGTGTTTGGGTTCAATTCAATTACACTGATCAACAGGTCTGTTTCTATACCAGTACCATGCTGTTTTATAACTATTACTCTATAGAACATTGAAATCTGGGATGGTGATACCTCCTGATGTTTTGTTGTTGTTGTTTTTTTTTATACAAGATAGATTTAGCTATTCCAGGTTTTTTTTTTTTTTATTCCATATCAAGTTCAGAATTGTTTTTTCCAGATCTGTAAAGAATTGTCTTGGTATTTTGATTGGAATTGCATTGAATCTGTACATTGCTTTTGGTAGGATGGCCATTTTTATTATGTTGATCCTACCTATCCATGAGCATGGGAGATCTTTCTAACTTCTGATGTCCTCTTCAATTTCTTTCTTCAAGGACTTGAAGTTCTTATCATACAGGTCTTTCATTTGTTTGGTTAGAGTTAGCCCCAGCATAAAGCCTGATACACTAAATCTAGTAGTAGAGAAAGTGGGGAAAAGCCTTGAACTCATTGGTACAGGTGACAATTTCCTGAACAGAACACCAACATGTCAGGATCTAAGACCAACAATCAATAAATGGAACCTCATGAAACTGAAAAGCTTCTGTAAGGCAAAAGGCACTGCCATTCAAACAAAACAACAACCTACAGATGGGAAAAGATCTTTGCCAACCTCACATCTGACAGAGGGCTACTATCCAAAATTTGCAAAAAACTCAAGAAATTAAATGACAAGAAGCCAAATAAACCAATAAAAACTGAGGAATAGAGCTAAACAGAGAATTCACAAAGGAGGAATCGCTAATGGCTGAGAGACACTTGAAGAAATGCTCAGCATCCTTATTCATCAGAGAAATGCAACTCAGGACAACTCTGAGATTCCACCTCACCCCTGTCAGAATGCCTAAGATCAAAAACTCAAATGACAGCACATGCTGGCGAGGTTGTGGACACAGGGGAGTGCAAGCTTGTACAACCACTATGGAAATCAGTCTGGCAATATCTTAGAAAATTTGGAAGCTCTACCTCAAGACCCAGCCATACTATTTCTGAGTATACATCCAAATGATTCCTCAGAAAACCACAAGGACTTTTCCTCATCTATGTTCATAGCAGCCTTATTTCTAATAGCTAGAAACTGGAAACAACTCAGATGTTCCTCAACTGATGAACGGATAAAAAACAAAACAAACAAACAAAAAAAAAATGTGGTGCATCTACACAATGGAATACTACTCAGCCATCAGAAACAAGGAAATCATGCAATTTGCAGCCAAATTGATAGAACTAGAAAAGCTCATCTTGAGTGAGCTAACTCAGACTTGAAAGATGCACATGGCATCTACTCACTTATATCGGATTTTAGCCAAATAGTACAGGATAACTATACCACAACCAATGCACCAAAAGGAACAGGAACATAGACTTTTTTACCTGTTAATAAAACACTTTACCCTAGTGGTGTTTCCATGTAGGCCTCCAGGATATGAGGAAGATCCTAACCCTCTGGGGCAGGGGACTGATATGTAGGGACACTCTACTCTAGAGGAGTAGGGAGGAGTAGGATAAATGGAGATGGGTGGGAGGGTGAGAAAGGGAGGGGTAAAAAGAGGGCACTGTGATGGAGATGTAACTTGAAGTAATAAATAAACATTTAAAAAACAAAACAGGAGGATCCAAGATGGCGGCGGCCGGCACGGACGTATTTTGATTTTGGGGTCAACAATCACAAGGCGGCAAGTGTTCCAGGATGCTGTGAAAAGGGCATGACCCCTTCTAAATCTCACCCAGCTACACAGGGACCACAGAAGATGCCTGGGCAGGACGCCCCTTCCAAATCTCGGACACACTAGGAAGCCTCTGGACCCGGGAATTGGGATAACCCATCCTCCCAAAAGGAGAAATCCCGGTAAGTTCCAACCTAATACCCAGCTGGCAGATTCAGAAACCACACAGAGATAATCCCCACCCAGCTGGGAACTCCCAGGTCTCACACAGACGATCCAATCCAATTATCTTTTTTTCTTTCTTTTTTTTTTTTTTTTTTTTGGTTTTTCAAGACAAGGTTTCTCTGTGTAGCCCTGGCTGTCCTGGACTCACTTTGTAGACCAGGCTGGCCTCGAACTCACAAAGATCCGCCTGCCTCTGCCTCCCAAGTGCTGGGATTAAAGGTGTGCGCCACCACCTCCCGGCTCCAATCCAATTATCTAGCAAAGGTTGCGACCCTTGGAAGTGAGTGGGAGATCCCCTGGAAAGTGCCTTCAGACCACAGATCGCAGTCTGTGACGTCACTGGCCAGTTTCCAAGCCATGGGAGCAGCAAGGCTACTGCAGCTGAACTGCAGACTTACTCGCCACATGAACCAACCCCAGGAAAACTGCAAGATATTTGAAACGGTCATATATCCAGTCTCATGTACTAGTACAGGCCCTTCTAGCAGGGAATCAGAGCTTACTTGTAAACAGCTCCGCCACCTGAATTAATTAGGTCCCTACCTGGGAGGCGGGACTGAATGACTCACCTTTTAGGGGTGGAGTAAGGCAACTCTATTCCTACACCACAGTGCCCCCTTTGGACCCAAGTCCAGAAGACAGCAAATTCCACATGGCCAGAGGCCAGAGACAAAAAAAAAAAAAAAAAAAAAAAAGAGCAAAATGTCTCCAACAAAAGAAAGCAACGCTATTCCGTCCAGCCTGAACCACCTCACCACAACTGAAACACATGAAAATGATGACAATTCTACAGTATGGAAAGTGATAAAGTCCCTTCAAGAAGAACTTAAAACTATGAAGGAATTCAAAGAAGCCACAATCTTACAAGTCAAAACAACTGATAACATCATTAAAAAACTCCAAGCCAAGGTGAACCAGCTTGAACTGGAAAAGGATAAAGCAATGAAATATCTCCAGACAAAAACAAGCAAACTGGACAAGGAAATGTACAAAACGAACACTACCATTCAAGACATGAAAATAGAAATGGAAACAATAAAGAAAACACAGTCAGAGTTAAAAGAGGAAATGGAGAATCAAGAGAAGAGAACAGGAACTACGGATGTGAGTATGAAAAATAGAATGCAAGAGATGGAAGACAGGATCTCAGGCATGGAAGATTCGATGGAAGAAATCAGTACAACATCCAAAAAAAAAAAATGAGAAAGTTAAAAAATCTCTCACCCACAACATCTAAGAAATCAAGGACTCAATGAAAAGACGGAACCTAAGAATTATAGGCATAGGGGAAAGAGAAGACTCCCGACTCCATGGTCCAGGAAATATCTTCAACAAAATCATAGAAGAAAACTTCCCAAACCTAAAGAAAGAGATGCCAGTAAAAATCCAAGAGGCTTACAGAACACCAAACAGATTAGATCAGAAGAGAAACTCCTCTCACCACATAATAATAGAAACTCCGAATGTAGAGAACAAAGAAAGGATATTAAAAGCTGTAAGAGAAAAAGGCCAAGTCACATACAATGGCAGACCCATCAGAATCACACCTGACTTCTCCTCAGAAACTTTAAAAGCTAGAAGGGCCTGGACATATGTCCTACAAGCCCTGAGAGAACATAGGTGACCATCCAGACTACTATATCCAGCAAAACTCTCTATCAACATAGAAGGAGAAAACAAGATATTCCATGACAAAATCAAATTCAAACAATATCTCCTCACAAACCCAGCCCTACAGAAGATCCTAGAAGGAAAATTCCAACCCAGAGAAGAAAACTACACCCAAGAAAACAGAGGAAATAGAAACCTCCACAGCAACTAAACAAAAGAGAAACACAAGACAGCCAGCTATACCAAAATAATGGGAAATAACAACCCCTGGTAACTAATATCCATCAACATCAATGGACTCAACTCGCCAATAAAAAGACACAGACTTACAGACTAAATCCATAAACAAGACCCATCTTTTTGCTGTATACAAGAAACATACCTCACTATTGAAGATAAACACTACCTCAGAGTAAAGGACTGGGAAAAGGTTTTCCAAGCAAATGGACCCAGGAAACAAGCTGGAGTAGCCACCCTAATATCAAACAAAATAGATTTCCAATTGAAGTTAATAAAAAAAAGACAGAGAAGGGCATTACATACTCATTAAAGGAAATATACATCAAGAGGTCATCCCAGTATTGAACATCTATGCCCCAAATAAAAAGGCACCTACATTTATAAAAGAAACGCTTCTAAAACTTAAATCGCACATTGATCCAAACACTTTAATAGTGGGAGACTTCAACACCCCACTCACAACTATGGACAGATCATCAAGACAGAAGCCAAACAGAGAAATAATGAGTCTAACAGAGATCATGAACCAAATGGACCTAACAGATATCTACAGAACGTTTCACCCAAACACAAAAGAATACACCTTCTTCTCAGCACCTCACAGAACCTTCTCCCAAATCGACCATAGAGTTGGACACAAAGATAGCCTCAACAGATACAAGAAAATTGAAATAATCCCTTGTATCTTATCAGAACACCATGGAATAAAGCTGGACTACAATAGCAAAAGAATCAACAGAAATTCTACACTTACATGGAAATTGAACAACTCTTTACTAGAGGACCACTGGGTCAGGGAAGATAAAGAAGGAAATCAAAGACTTCTTCAAATCCAACGACAATGAAGACACAACATACCCAAACCTATGGGACACAATGAAAGCTGTGCTATGAGGAAAGTTCATAGCACTAAGTGCTTTCAAAAAGAAAATTGTGACAGCTCATATCAGAGAATTAACAGCTAAACTGGGTGAATTGGAAAAAAAAAAAAAGAAGCAAACACTCCCAAGAGGAGCAGAAGGCAGGAGATCATCAAACTTAGGGCTGAAATCAACAACTTAGAAACAAAAAGAACTATACAAAGAATCAATGAAACCAAGGGTTGGTTCTTCGAGAAAATCAACAAAATAGACAGACCCTTAGCCAAATTAACTAAAAGACAGAGGCAGAAAACACAAATCAATAAAATCAGAAATGAAAAGGGAGAAATAACAACAGACATTGAGGAAATCCAGAGAATATTTGGATCCTACTTTAAAAATTTATACTCCAACAAATTTGAAAACTTAAGTGAAATGGACAATTTTCTTGATAGATTCCACCTACCGAAGCTAAATCAAGATCAGATAAACAGATTAAACAGCTCTATAACCCATAAGGAAATAAAAAAAGTCATTAAAAATCTCCCAACCAAAAAAAGCCCATGGCCAGATGGCTTTAGCATGGAATTCTACCGGACCTTCAATGAGGAGCTAACACCAATACTTTTCAAACTCTTTCACAAAATAGAATCTGAAAGAACATTGCCAAACTCATTCTACAAGGCCAAAATCACCCTGATTCCTAAACCACACAAAGACCCAACAAAGAAATAGAACATCAGACCAATCTCCCTCATCAAAATAGATGCAAAAATAATTAATAAAATACTAGCAAACCGAATTCAAGAACACATCAAAAGTATCATACACCATGATCAAGTAGGCTTCATCCCAGGGATGCAGGGATGGTTCAACATATGAAAGTCTATCAACGTCATTCACCATATAAACAAGATGAAAGAAAAAAAACCACATGATAATCTCGCTTGATGCAGAAAAAGCATTTGACAAAATCCAACACCCCTTCATGCTAAAAGTTCTGGAGAGAATGGGAATGCAAGGGCTGTACCTAAAACAATAAAGGCAATATACAACAGGCCAGTGGCCAACATCAAAATAAATGGAGAGAAACTTGAAGCATTTCCTCTAAACTCAGGGATAAGACAAGGATGTCCACTTTCACCATATCTCTTCAATATAGTAATTGAAGTTCTTGCTAGAGCAGTAAGACAACTAAAGGACATCAATGGGATAAACATCGGAAACGAAGAAGTCAAATTATCCCTATTTGCAGATGATACGATAGTATACATAAGCGACCCCAAAAATTCCACCAGAGTACTCTTACACTTGATAAACACCTTCAGCAAAGTGGCTGGATACAAAATTAATTCAAAAAAATCTGAAGCCCTTCTTTATACAACAAACAAATGGGCTGAGAAAGAAATAAGGGAAACAACCCCCTTCACAATAGCCGTAAAAAAACATAAAATACCTGGGGGTAACTCTAACCAAGCAAGTAAAGGACCTGTACAACAAGAACTTCAAGGCCTTGAAGAAAGAAATGGAAGAGGCCTTTAGAAGATGGAAAGATCTTCCATGCTCAGGGATATGTAGGATCAACATAATAAAAATGGCCATCCTACCAAAAGCAATATATAGATTCAATGCAATTCCTATCAAAATACCAACACAATTCTTTATAGACTTGGAAAGAGCTAGCCTCAATTTCATATGGAAGAACAAAAAGCCCAGAATAGCTAAATCAATCCTGTACAATAAAAACATCTGGAGGTGTTACCATCCCAGATTATCAAGCTGTACTACAGAGCAACAGTTGTAAAAACAGCATGGTATTGGTATAGAAAGAGACCAGTAGATCAATGGAATAGATTTGAAGATCCAGAAATAGACCCACACACTTATGGCCACCTAATTTTTGACAAAGAAGCCAAAACGGCACAATGGAAGAAGGACAGCATCTTCAACAAATGGTGCTGGTCCAACTGGATGTCCACTTGTAAAAGAATGAAGTTAGACCCATACTTATCACCCTGTACAAAACTTAAGTCCAAGTGGATCAAAGACCTTAACATAAGGCGGGTTACACTAAATGTACTAGAAGAAAAAGTGGGAGAAACCCTCGAACTAATTGGCACAGTTGACAACTTCCTGAACAGAACACCAGCAGCTCAGGACTTGAGATCAACAATCAATAAATGGGACCTCATGAAACTGAAAAGCTTGTGTAAGGCAAAGGACACTGTCATTCGAGAAAAACGGCAGTCTACAGACTGGGAGAAAATCTTCACCAACCCCACATCTGACAGAGGGCTAATATGCAAAATATACAAAGAACTCAAGAAATTAAATGCCAAGAAACCAAATAATCCAATCAAAAAATGGGGGACAGAGCTAAATAGAGAATTCACAAAGGAGGAATTCCTAATGTCTGAGAGACACTTGAAGAAAATGCTCAACATCATTAAACATCAGAGAAATGCAAGTAAAGACGACTCTGAGATTCCATCTCACTCCTGTCAGAATGGCTAAGATCAAAAACTCAAATGACATCACATGCTGGCGAGGGTGTGGAGAAAGGGGTACCCTACTCCATTGTGGGTGGGAATGCAGGCTTGAGCAACCACTATGGAGGTCAGTCCAGCGATATCTTAAAAAACTTGGTATAGCTCTGCTTCAGGACCCAGCCTTACCACTTCTGGGTATACACCCAAATGCCTCTTCACGGAATCATAAGGAAGTTTCCTCATCTATGTTTATAGCAGCCTTATTTGTAATAGCTAGAAACTGGAAACAACCCAGATGACCCTCAACTGAAGAATGGGTCAAAAAACTGGTACATCTATACAATGGAATATTATTCAGCTATCAGGAACAATGAAATTATGCAATTTGCAGGCAAATGGATGGAACTAGAAAAGCTCATCCTGAGTGAACTAACCCAGACTTAGAAGGACACATATGGCATCTATTCACTTATAGTAGGATTTTAGCTATATAGTAGAAGGTATCTATACTACAACTAACACACCAAAGGGAACTTGGACATAGACTTCTTATTTTTAATTTTTATCTTTATTTATTTTTTATATATTAGTTATATTTTTTTCTATTTTTTAGATGTTTTTATATATTGTATGTTTATTGGTTTGTTTGTTTAGTAGTTCTATCTCCCGGGCAACGAGACACTTTTCACTGATGGTACTGCTTCGTAGATCCCCAATGAATGAGGAGGCTCTTGGCCCTCATATGACCTCTCAACTGAGATGAGGGACTGTTATATAAGGACACCCCACGCCAGAGAAATGGGATGGAAGGGTTATGAGGTAAAGAAAAAAATTGAAATGTGATGTCTCGGCCTTTTACTACTAATTGTCATAAACTGTTTGGGTAATTAAGAAATGCAAACTAATGTTTATGCAAGCCGGTCATTCAGTTAGGTACTATGACAGCCTATTATAGTTACTTTCTAAGCTAATCAGAAATAAACTGGCAAGAGACAAGCAACATCTGCTTACCCTAATATAAGAGATAGATAGGGCCTCTTCAAAAACCTCAAGAGATCTGCAGAATATGGCATTCAAAGATGTTTTCGTAACTTTAGATTTTTTTATATCAAGACATATCAACTCCTGACAGCACCCCCTATTCACCTCCAAGTAGAAGATGAGCATCGAAGAATCTCCAGTGGGAGATGATTGAATTAGTCGCTGGCCTATCTCTTGGTAGGAAAAGCCCCTTGCCCCAACTGTAGACAGAATGTTGTCCAAAAAGGACAAAACCTGGAAGCAGGTAAGTTGACAGCCTAGCTCTGCCAAGACAAGGTAGGTAAGTCCTTCATAACCCCTGCTCTACAATCAATGTCTGTCAGAGAAATGGGGCCAAGCATCTGAAGATCGATGTTGTAATGTATGGAGAGAAAATGGGAACTGTCCAGGCATCCACAGGTATGTCATTTCTTAGTTTGGGAAGCTGCAGGCCCTGTACTTCCTATAAAATCAGATATATTTATCCCTCTCAGGTCTCTGAGGTGGTTGAAGAACAGATAGCTAGAGTCTCATAAGTAAATTTTGAGTTGTTTAGGAGTCAAGAGAGTGTTATAGATCTAAGAAGATACTTTTAAAATTGTGTTGCAATTTAGTATGAATGTTGAGTCAGATATAGACCTATAAACTCATGTAGATGTTTAGATAGTAGAATGTTAAAGTCAAGTACCAAATACATATGGACTGGTCATTGGGAATGTACTTTAAGCCATATAACCCTCATAACTGTTGCTTAATTACCTCTGTTGTACTGTATTGTATTTGTTATTATAAGAGAAAGAGCCATTTGTTGGACTGAAAGGGGAAACTGTAGGGGGAAATAAGATATACCTTAAACTTAAAAGAAAAAGGAAAGGGAGGGGGGACATGATGGCGGCGAACTGCATGGACGCATTTTGAATGTGGGAGAGAAGAGCCATAGAAAACACAGAGTTGTGGGACACTGTGCAAAAACCGGAGTGTCTGGCCCCTCCGGGAACACGCACAGCTCCCAAAGGACTGTTAAAAGTCCCAGGGCAAGACTCTCCCTCATCTCTCACAGACACGGAAGCCACTAAATCCGGGATTCGGGAACTCCCATTTGGAGATGTGCCTGGTAAGATCGATCCCAACACACAGCAGGCAGAATCAAAGGCCACATGGCGATCGCCCACTAGTATACTGGGCTTCCCACACCTCAGGAAGACCTTATAATGATTCAGGCAATTTTGCAGAATAGTTGAAGTCTTGTGGTTTTTTTTTTTGTTTGTTTGTTTGTTTTTTGTTTTTTGTTTTTTCGAGACTAAGAAAAAGCGCACTCAGCTGGTGATCCACAGCCGCTTGAGCTGGAGCGGAAGGTGGGTGGGCAGAGCAGTTGGGGAGGGAAGCAGATGCTGGCGGGAGGAGCCGAAGCTCTGCCCACCCACAGCAAAGAGGCTAGGGCGGGAGGCCAGCTCTGACGGCGGGAGGAGCCGAAGCTCCACCCACCCACCGCAAAGCAGCTAGGGCAGGAGGCCGGCTCTGACGGCGGGAGGGGCCGAAGCTCCACCCACCCAAGGCGGAGCAGATAGGGAGGGAAGCGGCCAGGCCTGTGGCGGAGAAGCCTAGTGGGTAACCAGAAGCCAGGGGACCATAGCTGTATTCGGGTAAAACCAGACACATTAGGTGTGGAGCCGGGCCCTGTCAGCCTCTGTGAAGACAAACAAAGCCCACAAAATCTGTGCCTGGGCAAACAGGTCCATACCATCAGAACCATTGAAGGCTGATCACTCAGTGTGCAAAATAGAGAAGTCTGAACTGGGAGCAGTGTAACAATCCTGGACCATTACTCACTACCTGGGAATAGGCTGCACCAGCTCACAACGATTCAGGCTATTAAAACCACAGTGACCCTGAGATCACCCTGTAAGCAAGGACAGATAGCCAAGCAATTCGACTTCTTCACCAAAGCATCCCCTGTGGATCCAAACACAGAAAACGACAAGAACAGACAGCTAAACACACACACATGGCCAAAGGTCCAAGAAAAAATAGAAATCAAGGAAATATGACTCCAACAAAGCAGAATTATCCTAGCTCATCCAATTCGGATGACCTCATACCAACAATAACACATGAAAATGATGACAATTCTGCATTATGGAAAGTGATAGAGTCCCTTCAAGAAGAACTTAAATCTATGAAGGTATTCAAATAAGCCACAATTTTACAAGCCAAAACAATGAACAATACCATTAAAGAGCTCCAAGCCAAGGTGACAGAGCTTGAACAGGAAAAAGACAAAGCAATGAAAGATTTTCAGACAAAAACAAGTAAGCTGGAGAAGGAAATGTACAAAACGAACAATACCATACAAGACATGAAAATAGAAATAGAAACAATAAAGAAAACACAGAGTTAAAAGAGGAAGTGGAGAACCAAAGGAAGAGAACAGGAACTACGGATGCAAGTATCAACAATAGGATGCAAGAGATGGAAGACAGGATCTCAGACATGGAAGATTCGATGGAAGAAATCAGTACAACATCCAAAGAAAATTAGAAGGCTAAAAAATCTCTCATCCATAACATCCAAGAAATCAAGGACTCAATGAAAAGACGGAACCTAAGAATCATAGGCATAGAGGAAAGAGAAGACTCCCAACTCCAAGGTCCATGAAATATCTTCAACAAAGACATAGAAGAAAACTTCCCAAACCTGAAAAAAGAGATGCCAATAAAAATCCTAGAGGCTTACAGAACACCGAACAGATTAGATCAGAAAAGAAACTCCTCTCGCCACATAATAATTGAAACACCAAATGTACAGAACAAAGAATGGATATTAAAAGCTGTAAGAGAAAAAGGCCAAGTCACATACAATGTCAGACCCATCAGAATTACACCTGACTTCTCCTCAGAAACTTTAAAAGCTAGAAGGGCCTGGACAGATATATATCCTACAAGTCCTGAGAGATCACAGGTGCCCAGCGAGACTACTATACCCAGCAAAAGTCTCTATCAACATAGATGGAGAAAACAAGATATTCCATGACAAAATCAAATTTAAACAATTTCTCCCCACAAACCCAACCCTCCAGAAAATCCTAGAAGGAAAATTCCATCACAGAGAAGAAAACTACACCCAAGAAAACAAAGGGAATAGAAAACCCCTCAGCAACTAAACCAAAAGAGACACAGGACCATCACCTATACCAAACTAATGGGAAACAACAACCCCAGGTCACTAATATCCATCAACATCAATGGTCTCAACTCCCCAATAAAAAGACACAGATTTACAGAGTGGATCTGCAAGCAAGACCCGTCCCTTTGCTGCATACAAGAAACACATCTTACTACCAGAGATAGTCACTATCTCAGAGTAAAGGGCTGGGAAAAGGTTTTCCAAGCAAATGGACCCAGAAAGCAAGTTGGAGTAGCCATCCTAATATCAAACAAAACAGACTTCCAACTGAAGTTAATGAAAAAACACAAAGAAGGGCCTTATATACTCATTAAAGAGAATATTCATCAAGAGGAAATCTCAATACTGAACATCTATGCCCCAAATACAAAGACACCTACTTTTGTAAAAGAAACACTTCTAAAACATAAATCGCACATCGATCACAACACATTAGCAGTGGGAGACTTCAACACCCCACTCACAACAATGGACAGAACATCAAGACTGAGGCCAAAGAGAGAAATATTGAGTCTAACCGAGATCATGAAACAAATGGACCTGACAGACATCTACAGAATGTTTCACCCAAACACAAAGGAATACACCTTTTTCTCAGCACCCCACAGAACCTTCTCCAAAATCGACCATATAGTTGGACACAAAGACAGCCTCAACAGATACAAGAAAATTGAAATAACCCCTTGTATCTTATCAGACCACCACGGAATAAAGCTGGTCTTCAACAGCAAAAGAATCAACAGAAAGCCTACACACACATGGAAATTGAACAGCTCCTTACTGGATGACCACTGACTCAGGGAAGAAATAAAGAAGGAAATCAAAGACTTCTCAAAATCCAACGACAATGAAGACACAACATACCCAAACCTATGGGATACAATAAAAGCTGTGCTACGAGGAAAGTTCATAGCACTAAGTGCTTTCAAAAAGAAAATTGTGACAGCTCATATTAGTGAATTAACAGCTAAGCTGGGTGAATTGGAAAAAAAAGAAGCAAACACGCCCAAGAGGAGCAGAAGGCAGGAAATCATCAAACTTAGGGCTGAAATCAACAACTTAGAATTAAAAAGAACTACACAAAGAATCAATGAAACCAAGAGTTGGTTCTTTGAGAAAATCAACAAAATAGACAGACCCCTAGCCAAATTAAGTAAAAGGCAAAGAGAAAGAACCCAAATCAACAAAATCAGAAATGAAAAGGGAGAAATAACAACAGACATCGAGGAGATCCAGAAAATATTCGGGTTTAGGATAGTTAAGAAAAACAAACTCCTAGTCATGCATGCATGTCACCTTGTTAGCTACTAAGACAGTCTATCACAGATATTCTCTAAGCTACTCAGTAATCAAGTTGTTAAGAGACAAGCAACATTTGCTTATCTAAATACAAGAGATAGATAGGGCATCTTCAAAAACCCCAAGAGATCTGCAGAATATGGCATTCAAAGATGTGGTCTTAAATTAAGATTTTTTTTTGATATCGTGACATATCGGCTCCTGACAGCACCCCCTATTCTACTCCAAGTAGAAGAAAAGCATCGAAGAATCTCCAGTGTGAGATGGTTCAATTAGTGGCAAGCCTATCTCTTGGCATGTAAAAACTCCTTGCTTCAACTGCAGACAGACTGCTGTCCAAAAAGGACAAAACTTGGTAGCAGGGAAGTCGACAGCCTAGTTCTGCCAAGACAGGGTAGGTTAGTCCTTCACAATCCCTGCTCTACAATAAATGTCTGTCAGAGAAACAGGACCAAAAGGCTGAAGACTGATGCTGGAATGTATGGAGAGAAAATGGGAACTGTCCAGGTAGTCAGTGGTTTGTCATTTCTTAGTATTGGAAGCTGCAGGCCCTGCACTTCCTATATAATCAGATATATTTATCCTTCTCAGCTCTCTGAGGTGGTTGAAGAATACACAGCTTGAGTCTCATAGCTAAATTTTGAGTTGTTTAGGAATCAAGAGGGCGTTCTAGATCTAAGAAGATGGTTATAATAGTGATGCAAGTTAGTATGAAAACTAAGTCAGTTATAGAACTTTAAACTCATGGAGATGGTTAGAAGGTAGAAGGTTAAAGTCAGGGGCCAAATATGTATGAACTGGACATTGGGAAGGTATACTGGGCCATTTAACTCACATAAATGTGGCATATTTAATTCTGCTGTTTTGTATAGAATTTACTGTTATAAGAAAACGAACCCTTTGTTGGAATGAAAAGAGAAACTGTTGGGGGTGGGAAGAGGGTGGAAGGGTGGGACAGGAAGGGGGAATAGGGAAGGGTTTGCGACTGAGATGTAACTTGAAAAAAAATAAAATACTTATAAAAAAAGAAAATAAAAAGAACAAGAAAATAAAAAAAAGAAAAAGAAAAAGAAAAGGGAAGAGGATGGGGGGTTGAGGGTGGGAGGGTGGGACTGGAGGGGGAATAGGGAGGGGACTGCGATTGAGATGTAACTTGAAGAAATAAAAAATAAAGGAAAAAAAAACAACAAAAGATTTTATCTCTCCTGACTCCAAATCACCATATTTCTTAATGTTTGTTTAATGCCATCAATCCTTAAAAGTCTATTATATTTTCTGTAATTCAAATATTTTTTGAGATTCTGTTCTTATTGAGATGTAATTCAGTGTTTTGAAATTCAGAATTACATGAATCAGTTGTCACTAGATTTTTCATTTTTCCAATATCCAGAATTTATTATCATATGAAGAAAATCATAATATTTAGCAGTCATTCATCACTCTATTTCCTCCCCCAACATAATATCTGACAATTAATACTGACCTTTGATCACCATGGATTTGTTTGTTTTGCACATTTCATGTGTATAATGTTATACAGCATGTAATCATTTTCATGGACCTTCCTTGATTTATCATGTTTTCAGGTTTATCTAGGCTATGTCATAATTCAATAGGATAGGCATAGTATACACAGAGTTTGGACTGCTTTCACTTTCCTGCATCCACTGGACATCATGAAACATATGTGCTACAAATAAAATAGTTTAACTATGCTTTAGAGCTCAGAGTGGAGCCCAGTAACCTTATACAAAGTCTGACAAAGAGTGGCAACATTCTTCAGGCAAGAGAGATAATATGTCACATTGTTATCACAGCAAAGCATATGCCACTCACACAACAGACCATGTCCAGTTTTGGAATCATTTTCACAAATGTAGAGGATTTAAGGAAATGCTCTTCTATTTATGCTCTGCCTGTGTGTTTGAAATCAATACCATCTTAAAATTTTACTCTTCTGAAAAATGCTTCGTTAATAAATAATGCATTTTCTTTACATAGAAAGCCTATGAGCCTAAATGTAATCAGTTCTACCATATAAACTCTTGAAGAATGCTGTCCTTCCCACCACTTCTTTGGAAAACACTGTTAAAAGATACCCTAAGTGACTTTAATGGGACAAAGCACAGGGAAAATCATTTTACTCTATAGTATATTTTCACTTCTTTATTTTCTTACTCTTAGATTGTATGAAAAATCCAATGAATTAGGATGTGCAAAATTGGGCTACAGCAGGAAAGCATAGATCAGGGACCATGTGATACACTGAAAATCATTTTTTTCATAGTTAAAAATGTAAGTAGCTTGGATCTAATGATATAAAATACTCTGTAGTATGCAGTTTTTGTTTCCTGCAGAAAGAACAATGCTTTCACTACTCCAAGTTTTCCAACATTTCCTTACTAACTAGAAGAAACTGACTCTAAGACTTTCACACTAAGTAAATCCAACCACTTAAAAGAACTCACACCTTGCCATAATTAAGTCAGCCTGCAGTGAAATATTTTCTATTTAGGATAGTCATCTTGTCAACACTACTTCCAAGAGGAAATATTGACCTTTCGAAGTTTCATTAAAAGAAAGAAAATCACTAGTGACCAGAGCATCCTGCCAGTGCTGGCATAGATCACCTTGATAGGATGTACTCAGCTTCATATAAATTGTCTCACATCAGAAAGCACATGGTCCTGTAGAAATTTTAAAAACATAGTCTCACCCCACATCTGACAGAGGGCTAATATCCAAAATCTACAAAGAACTCAAGAAATTAAATGTCAAGAAACCAAATAATCCAATCAAAAAATGGGGGACAGAGCTAAATAGAGAATTCACAAAGGAGGAATCCCTAATGGCTGAGAGACACTTCAAGAAATGCTCAACCTCCTTAATCATCAGAGAAATGCAACTCAAGACTACTCTGGGATTCCATCTCACACCTGTCAGAATGGCTAAGAGCAAAAGCTCAAATGACAGCACATGCAGGCGAGGGTGTGGAGAAAGGGGTACCCTACTCCATTGCTGGTGGGAGTGCAGGCTTGTGCAACCACTATGTATGTCAGTCTGGCAATATCTTAGAAAATTTGGAATAGCTTTGCCTCAGGACCCAGCCATACCACTTCTGGGTATACACCCAAATGCCTCTTCATGGAATCATAAGGACATTTCCTCATCTATGTCTATAGCAGCCTTATTTCTAATAGCTAGAAACTGGAAACAACCAAGATGTCCCTCAACTGAAGAATGGGTTAAAAAACTGTGGTACATCTACACAATGGAATATTATTCAGCTATCAGGAACAATGAAATTATGCAATTTGCAACTAAATGGATGGAACTGGAAAAGCTCATCCCGAGTGAGCTAACCCAGACTCAGAAGGATTCATATGGCATCTATTCACTTATAGTAGGATTTTAGCTATATAGTAGAAGGCATCGATACTACAAGTAACACACCAAAGGGGACTTGGACATAGACTTCTTATTTTTTTATTTATTTTTTTCCATTTTTTTAATATTTTTTAGTCTTTTTCATCTATTTGTCTGCTTATTTGTTTGTTTGTTTTTTAGTTCTCTCTCCTAGGCAATGAGACACTTTTCACTGATGGTACTGCCTCGTAGACCCCCAATGAATGAGGAGGCTCTTGGCCCTCATACGACCTCTCAACTGAGATGAGGGACTGTTATATAAGGACACCCCACCCCAGAGAAATGCGATGGAAGAGTTAGGAGGTAAAGAAAAAAAATGAAATGTGATGTTTCAGCCTTTTACTATTAATTGTCATAAACTGTTTAGGATAATTAAAAAATGCAAACTAATAGCTATGAAAGCTGGTCATTTTGTTATGTACTATGACAGCTGATTATAGTTATTTTCTAAGCTAATCAGAAATAAAGCTGCTAAGAGACAAGCAACATCTGCTTACGTTAATATAAGAGATAGATAGGACCTCTTCAAAAACCTCAAGAGATCTGCAGAATATGGCATTCAAAGATGTTTTTGTAACTTTAGATTTTTTTTATATCGAGACATATCAACTCCTGACAGCACCCCCTATTTTACCCCAAGTAGAAGATGAGCATCGAAGAATCTCCAGTGGCAGATGATTGAATTAGTTTCAAGCCTATCTCTTGGTAGGAAAAGCCCCTTGCTCCAACTGTAGACAGAATGCTGTCCAAAAAGGGCAAAACCTGGAAGCAGGTAAGTCGACAGCCTAGCTCTGTCAAGACAGGGTAGGCAAGTCCTTCATAATCCCTGCTCTACAATCAATGTCTGTCAGAGAAACGGGGCCAAATGACTGAAGATCAATGCTGTAATGTATGGAGAGAAAATGGGAACTGTCCAGGCAGCCACTGGTATGTCATTTCTCAGTTTTGGAAGCTGCAGGCCCTGTACTTCCTATAAAATCAGATATATTTATCCCTTTCAGGTCTCTGAGGTGGTTGAAGAACAGATAGCTAGAGTCTCATAGTTAAGTTTTGAGTTGTTTAGGAGTCAAGAGAGTGTTATCAATCTAAGAAGATACTTTTAAAATTCTGTTGCAAGTTAGTATGGATGTTGAGTTAAATATAGAACTTTAAACTCATGGAGATGGTTAGATAGTAGAATGTCAAAGTCAGGTGCCAAATACATATGGACTGGACATTGGGAATGTACGCTAAGCCATATAACCCTCATAACTGTGGCCTAATTACCTCTGTTGTTTTGTATTTTATTTATTATTATATGAGAAAGAGTCGTTTGTTGGACTTAAAGGGGAAACTGTAGGGGGAAATAAGATAAACCTTAAACTTAAAAAAAAATGGAAGAGGATGGGGGGTTGAGGGTGGTAGGGTGGGACTGGAGGAGGAATAGGGAGGGGACTGTGATTGAGATGTAACTTGAAGAAATAAAAAATAAAGGAAAAAATAGGGAAAAAAACATAGTCTCTAACAGTATAAAACACAAACAAAATATGTTCAATAGAACAGTGATTAAACCCTCCATATTCAGTGTAATTCAACTATTTGGTAGATTTTTTTCCTTAAAACAGGATAATACAGAGATGCATAAAAACAGTGTTTCTACAGTCACATGAACTGTTCAGTGTTAGCTTTTCAACATAGAAAGCAGAATGTACTACTGCACAATATACTCATAATTAAATTGATCAAATCTCAAGCCAGACTCTTGCAAATAATACTCTTCACTGGAAATTCCATTTTTTGTTGCCTGAGGAGGTAAAGAGTATGAAGTGTATTATAAAGACTCTATTTTATAATCAGAAAGTTCTCTTTTAACAAGTGTCACTGTGTTCTTGAGTAAAGCATGTTTACTGTGGCCAGGGAATTTACCTCAAGAACTGAAAAAAAAAAGTGAACATCTTATTAAATCGTTCACTACTCGAAATATTTGCCTGAGAAATCCTTCAATTGTTTGCTTGTTTGTTTCAATGTAAGGTTTTTGAGACTTCACTCATTTTAGAGTAAAAACATGCCACTGGACAGCAGACAGTTTCTATCCCTAAAGTTGATGAGATTTGCACTTGACAAATGCTACTGTGGAACTGTGCCTCCTGAAGCAGGATACATGCACAGGACAACAAGAACACGAGGAAAAATTTCCTATGTTGCTATGGCTTCCCTTTCTGCTACATCAGTCATTGCTTATAGCTGAGCATATTTTCATTGTGGTATATTTTACACAATAAATTATCAATCCATACAGTATTCAAATCACTTGAGAATTCCCACTGATTATTGAGGAACATGATATCAAAAGTGGAAAGTTCCTAGGAGGAACTTGTCTCTGAATAATAAGTAGGAATCTTTTTCATAATACAGTGAACATTATGCCCCAATGCTTGTGACAAGGAAATTGTATTTTCACGTGTGAGAGACTTGTACACATGAGAATCTGAAAGTGAGTTATGAGGCAGAATGAGTGTAGAGGTGAAGGTATGTAAGCTAATAAAACTCCAAACTTTACATCCCATAGAGAAAATTAAGATTTCTTAGGAATGACATGGAACCAAAGATGTTTAGAAACATGACTGTAATTAAACAATACAAAATTCAGAAAAAGGTAAGATGATGTAACCAATTGTAATTCTATCAATATCTGAAAAAATTGATTAACATCCAGTGTGGAAGCAAATATATAGAATACAACATTCTGAAATAGTCAAAAGTATTATATATATGACAAGATATTGCTATGCAATCTGTTATTTTTTTTTTTTATGTAGCTCAGGTTGACCTTGAAATCATGGCAATATTCCTGCCTCAGCCTTACCAGGCCAGAGTTTACAGGCACACACAACTGCACCATCAAGAAAATATTCTTTTCTTTGGATGCTTTTGTATGTCTTTCATAAGTGCTTCTGTGACCTTGGCCTTTCACAAACCTTGCATAACCCTCTCTTAACCATCAGAAGTAAAATAGTACTTGGGATTAGTAAGGACAGCAGTGAATCCAACTTGAATCCCAGCTAAGTTATGCACCCCCTCCGGAAGCTAGTTTTCTTAAAATTAGTGTTAGGAATTGAGGTCTAAAGTCCCTAGCATATACAAATGTACAAAGAGTTTTATGCTACATATGGAAAATCACCATTATAAGCAGAATGAAAAGTCAGCTATATTAGTAGTGATATTTATTCAGGAAAACAGGTACAGAGAACAGGGATAAACTCTTCTCTAACCAGATGCCTGGGAAGATGTTTAATGTTCCATTATACATTCTTAGCAACACGCTGTTGACTTGTCTCATGTACTTGTCAAATGGCACACCTTCAGAAATACCCAACCTAGTGGTAAACCAGGCTGAAGCCTGGTTTCAACTATAATGCTAATCTGTTGTTTTTTTTTTTTTTTTTAATCATGGATCATGATATATATAGCACTTCCTTCCATCCTGTGAGTCACCAGGAAACAAACCAGCAAAGCTTCCGTGCTGCGTCTGATATATGATTTACAGTATATATATTTAGGACAGGGGGAAAAATGCATGTCCTGTGGTTCAAATGGCCCAAGTTAGTTCAAGTAGCCCAAAATGGGTACACATTGGATCATCAAAACCTACAAACCATTCATAACTATGAATAGACACTCCGGATTCAGTTTTCCTTCTCTGCTTAATTTGTTGCATTAGCCAGTCACCTTTGTTCACCTGGAAATATTTTGTTTATTTTCCCTCTTTCCTAGCAGTGTATGATTTCATACCCATTCTTGGGAATGTTTGCTTAATGCACTGTGGAGCAAAGAGTTACTAAAGGAATCAGTGTGGTATAATCATACTCTCTGTAGCAGCATTATCACTGTATGGACTAGTGGCCCAAGACAAAGAACCATGGAAGGTACTCACTTTGTGGTGATTTGAATCTTATTTCACTATGAGTTTTGTTTCGTTCCAAGATAAATATATCTGTTAAATTCCTACAGAGCTTCAGATAATTGGAACCATTTATCTACTTTAAATAAATACTGTCTTTTTACTTCTAAATTGTAGTGTGTAGACAAGTTAGATTTATTATGGGATATATATTATGGCAAAGTTTGAGTATTCTGTACCCTCAAGGAATATGTGAAGTAGCTATTAACTGATCTAAGCACCCCTACAACTGACTTTGAAATTCTTTTTAACTTTTTAAAAAGTTAAAGAATTTTTTCTGTTGTTCTCATTTGAATTACAGGAGATAATTGGCATTTTTTTCTTGTGAGTGAGGATTGCTACATCATTAATCACAACCTTTATAATTTGTATGTAATCTTATAATCAATTGAATGAATATGGGTCTTCCTATAAGTCAGTATTATAATTAACTTGCTATATTTTGTTCTTCTGTTGCTAGTCAAATGGTTTCTATGAAAAGGCCTTATAGAGTGTACTGTTGTAATTTCTATTTCTGTGATAAAATACCATGAGAAAACACAACTTGGGTGGGAAAGGGTTTGGATTTGAGTCCATTATTGTAGATAAGTCAAGGCAGGAACTTCAAACAGCTCTTCATATTGGAGGAAGAGCAGAAAGGAATGTATTCATGCATTATCAATTGTCTGTTCATATTCAGTTCAATTTCTTCAATTTTATACAGTTAAGGAACCCTGCCTAGGAATGTTTCACATGCAATGTCTTTCATATTTCTATGTCAATTGGCTTTGTAAAAACAACCCCTCCAGACATACCCATGGTACAACCAATATAGATAATCCCTAACTGAGATTTTTGTATACCTAACGTACACCTCAATCACTTTGTAGGCATTTCAGGTACCAATTTTAAGAACATGGAACCCCAGTACTGTAAGACACTAACAGTCACATATTCTGGAACTGAAATTTTGCCACTAAGAATTCATTCCCATTTCCTATAAGTATATGAGTTTTTCTATTTCTCCTTAGAAATGTAAATGATTCTGGAGTTGATAAAGGAAATTAAACCATTTCAGGACAAGGTTGATATATTTGGGTCAATTCTTTCCAAAAGAAAGAGCAGGTAGAGTGTGGGGACCTGTGCTTCGCTGATTGAAGACTTAAGGAGAAAAAGAAGAGATGCCCTAGCATACACTGGAGTCACTCGGAAGCATTTTTGGTACCAATCTGATATCAATAACCAATTATATATAAACACGTGTTTATTACTGGGATCCAATGATAGCCATTAGATCAGGACTCAGAGATTTTTTTCTTAAAACCACATAAGGGAGCTTGTTTTCAGTCATTTTGTTGTTGTTTCCGTTTTCATCTTTTCAGACTTCTTTATACTAGTTCTACTGCAGTAAGTGAAGATTTAATAGTTTCTCCAAACTATCAGGACGGAGCTGAATGCAATCATGCTCTCTGTTGCATTTCAGGTTCTGGGAATTTTGTCAAAATACAGAGTTTCTTTAAACTATGAACATATTAACTCAGCAAAAATGTTCCTAAGAGTCCAAATGACTCTATAACTGAGGACACTCCATTTCAAGAAAATAAATTACATCATTCACAGAACAGGGCAGAATAATATAAAACACCATGACATCTGATCCTGTGTATAATTTCTGTGAACTAAAAGGTTTACTTATATGATGAATCTAGACAATGACTCCTTGGAGTATCACTACTCATATGTTAAAAATTCTATTTTCCTTAGTCAAGGGATAATAAAAAAATTAGTAAACGTTTCATTTACAACAGAGACACAAATACACATAAATCACACTTATATATGGTATTTATATGTAATTTAACATATTACATAAAATTTATAATTTGAAAAACTATATAATCATTATTCAGTTGTATTAAATTTATTACATATTTACCATGCCTATATACACTATGTATATATCTATATATATTCAGTATTATATATTATAATTGTTGTTATTACTTATTAGGGATACTTCATTTTGCCTTTTTTATATGAAATATATTAAATATGGGCAACTGCATATTTAATATATAACTAACTATTATAACTATTATATAATAATATAATAACTAACACTATTAAATTTTATTTTAATCTTTCATCTTTAAAATTTGCATTCAGCGTCAATAAATCTTTTCTCCTACATACCATGCCACGTAAGCTTTCTTGTGACTAAGTGATTTAAAACAAAATCCTTACTATTATGTTTGGTTTCATATATTCTAACTGACATAAGTTATTCGGTATTATTTTGAAATATACACTTTAAAAATCCTATGAAAGACTCCCAGTGAGATCATTATCTAAACAGCCTAAGTGTTTGGTACTATTCTTTTCTACAACACCTAATCAATCTTCATCTCTAGAAAGTTCTAAGGGAAAGTGAATGTAGAAAGGATCCCCCTGTACAAATATAGATGATAGGCAACTTTGTCATCATACAAATCCCTTAACAAGTTGGGGGGGTAGTCTCAGTTATAGACTTTGTTACATGTTAATGGAATACTTTACCCTAGCTGAGCTGCCATGTCGGACCTCAGAGCAAGAGGAAGCTCTTAACCCTCATGTGACTGATGAACTGAGGGGGGCTGATATGCAGGACCCCCCCCCCACTGGAGAAGGATATATGGGAGATGAGAGGTAGAGTAGAGGGTGGGATGGTGGGACAATTAGGAGAGGAGAGAGGGGCCTGTCATCGAGCTGTAACTTGAGTTAATAAATAAATGCAAAAAATAGATAAAGAAAAATAAAAATTAATTAATAAATAATAAATAAAGGAAGAATTTTATGTGAAGAACTGAAGTTATATCCATGGATGACAGAATATAGCCACCTGGATTCCCAAGAATTAGAAAGATCCTGGTGTTAGTTACTGCTGGCAGCAAATCCTCATTACATCTGTGCAACTGTAAAATCACAGGAATAGCAATAAATAAATAAATAAACAAACAAACAAACAAATAAATAAATAAATAGATAGATAGATAAATAAATAAATAAAAATAAAAAAATGTGTAAAAGAAAGTAAAAAATGAGCTTCCTTTAAGCATGATGCTAAATACTCGGTTTGATAACTTCTTATCCCTTAATTGTTTCCATTCTATTTCCTTTTGCTGGATTATATACACATTCTAAATTTCCAATAGTCATCAAGCACTGCTAAATTATCCTTTCCACTTAAAGGGCTTATCCATTATTCACTGGTGCCTAAAGTACCTAATTAGCAAGAAAGCAAGTATGGATGGGAGAAGACTCAGTCGAATTTGTTATACTGAAAATCCTGCTTGCTGAAAAGATCTGGATTATGTAATGTGTTGTTGGGGAACTTTAAAATGCTTTTGACCAGCATACATGAATTTTAAAAATCAAGGATGTGTAATACATCTTTGAGAAGAAAATCACCAATTATCTAAAGCTGAGAAACAAGGATTTTATGCTCTTTACCTTAGGCTTGGTATTTAGAATTTTCTCTTTCAACTGACAATTCTTCAAAAACTTTCTGTTAAAGAAAATTTTATCATCCATTCAAATATGCTGAAATATTTGCCTTCATACACAAGATATAGCACTGTTTTCTAATTTTGTATATCCATATATTTTATAACAATAACATTTTCATCAAATATAACTAAATGTGTTTCCTTTACAAATGAGATTTTTCATATTTGTCTCTTATTTTTATTTTAATTAATTCAACAAAACACTGTAACCTCTTGTTATTTTGCCATAACTCCCTTATTTAGTTTAGCATGGAGTTATGGAGGGCTTTTTAGCTACATTTCTTGTCTTTATCCTTACATTGTGAGGTTAAATGTCTCTTCACGTTTGATGACTGTTAACATTCGTACTTTTCCTAATGATAGACTGTTTCATAGGGGAATTGTGGAATCCAAACTCAGATTCTGAAACATATGCCCTGAATATGTTGTAGCAATTAGGCAACACATAGATCAAGCCTCTGTTTTCATCATTCCTCACTTAGTCTCCCCTGTTGTTTTTACAGTTTGCTTTCTGAGATGGATATTCTGTTTTCTCTGTCCTTCTGTTAACCCTTTTGTGAATCTGTGTAAGCCACCAGTTGCCTTTTTGTTCCTGTTGGTCTTCGCATGAACAATGTATTCTGAGATGTCCCCCTGCAACCTTCCAGGCTGAAAACAGCACACCTTGGATTTTATTTGAGATTTACTTTTTTTCTCCTTTATTTTTTATTTGTTCAAGTTACATCTCAATCGCAGTCCTCTCCCTATTCCCCTCCAGTCCCACCTTCCCACCCTCAACCCCCCATCCTCTTCCCCCTTTTTTTTTTCTTTTAAGTTTAAGGTTTATCTTATTTCCCCCTACAGTTTCCCCTTTCAGTCCAACAAATGGCTCTTTCTCTTATAATAATAAATACAATACAAAACAACAGAGGTAATTAGGCCACAGTTATGAGGGTTATATGGCTTAACGTATATTCCCAATGTCCAGTACATATGTATTTGGTACCTGACTTTAACATTCTACTATCTAAACATCTCCATGAGTTTAAAGGCCTATATCTGACTCAACATTCATACTAACTTGCAACACAATTTTAAAAGTATCTTCTGATATCTATAACACTCTCTTGATTCCTAAACAACTCAAAATTTAATTATGAGACTCTAGCTATCTGTTCTTCAACCACCTCAGAGACCTGAGAGGGATAAATATATCTGATTTTATAGGAAGTACAGGGCCTGCAGCTTCCCAAACTAGGAAATGACATACCAGTGGCTGCCTGGACAGTTCTCATTTTCTCTCCATACATTACAGCATTGATCTTCAGTCATTTGGCCCCGTTTCTCTGACAGACATTGATTGTAGAGCAGGGGTTATAAAGGACTTACCTAAACTGTCTTGGCAGAGCTAGGCTGTCGACTTACCTGCTTCCAGGTTTTGTCCTTTTTGGACAGCATTCTGTCTACAGTTGGAGCAAGGGGCTTTTCCTACCAAGAGATAGGCTTGCGACTAATTCAATCATCTCCCACTGGAGATTCTTCGATGCTCATCTTCTACTTGGAGGAGAATAGGGGGTGCTGTCAGGAGTTGATATGTCTTGATATAAAAAAATCTAAATTTACGAAAACATCTTTGAATGCCATATTCTGCAGATCTCTTGAGGTTTTTGAAGAGGCCCTATCTATCTCTTCTATTAGGGTAAACAGATGTTGCTTGTCTCTTAGCAGCTTTATTTCTGATTAGCTTAGCAAGTAACTATAATAGGCTGTCATAGTACCTAACAGAATGACCAGCTTGCATAACCATTAGTTTGCATTTCTTAATTATCCTAAACATTTTATGACAATTAGTAGTAAAAGGCCAAAACATCACATTTCATTTTTTTCTTTACCTCCTAACCCTTCCATCCCATTTCTCTGGGGTGGGGTGTCCTTATATAACAATCCCTCATCTCAGTTGAGAGGTCATATGAGGGCCAAGAGCCTCTTCATTCATTGGGGATCTACGAAGCAGTACCATCAGTGAAAAGTGTCTCGTTGCCCGGGAGAGAGAACTACTAAACAAACAAACCAATAAGCATACAATAGATAAAAAAGACTAAAAAATAGAAAAAAATATAACTAATATATAAAAATAAATAAAAAATAAAAATTAAAAATAAGAAGTCTATGTCCAAGTTCCTTTTGGTGTGTTAGTTGTAGTATCGATACCTTCTACTATATAGCTAAAATCCTACTATAAGTTAATAGATGCCATATGTGTCCTTCTGAGTCTGGGTTAGTTCACTCAGGATGATTTACAGGGAATTTCAACATACCACAGTCTTTGTCCTTAGGTAGGTCTCTTCACTAGAATTTCATGTCACTTTTACTTTCTGATCTATCTTAATGAAGGTACAAATGGCGTGTGGCCTCTAATAGTCCAAAATTCAGGCAAGGAAATAAGAACTTGAATCACTCACCAATATTTGAGAGGTTGGCAATACGAGAACAAGACCGTTTCTTTGCCTTCTTAGGAGGAAGAATGAAAGGGAGAAGGTTGTATTAATGATGCTTTATTGCTTTGGCGAATTTCCACCTACAGTCCTTGTTTGGAAAACTGGAAAGTTTCCAAGAGTAGATATTTAATTTTATTTTAATGTATGTCAAAAATCTCTGTCATGTTTGCACTGTGGCAATGATTGTATTCTTTCATCAACAGTTTTCAATTGTTATAAAAGTTTTGGTGCTAAAGGAAACATCTAGTTAACTCCTCTTATTGGTACAACAGCCACCTTCAAATTATGCTCAGAATTTCCAATACTGGAAAAAATTGATATATCACATCTGGGTAAAGAAAGGCTCACTTTATTACTATTTTTCCCAGGGTTGTACGCAAATGTTCTGTTGCATCAGCATAGCTAATGTAAGTGTTTTTATAGGCATCTATTAACAACCTATCATGATTAGCAAAATTCACAGAATTTGAAAAAGCAAAGGGTCTACTTAAAAAAGATGCTGAGGATTCCAGTTTAGTCTTGTAGATTCCATTCTTTGATCTCAGCTCTCTCTTCTTTTCTACAGTCAGGATACCAGTAGCGTTTACTAAACATGATTATTTTCATATGAAGCAGAATTATTTTTCTGATAATTAAGGATGCTGAGCATTTCTTCAAGTATCTCTCAGCCATTAGGGATTCCTCCTTTGTGAATTCTCTATTTAGCTCTGTTCCCCATTTTTTTGATGGTTTATTTAGTTTCTTGGCATTTAGTTTCTTGAGTTCTTTGTAAATTATGGATATTAGACCTCTGTCAGATGTGGGGTTGATGAAGATTTTCTCCCAGTCTGTAGGTATTTTGTTCGAATGACAGTGTCTTTTGCCTTACAGAAGCTTTTCAGTTTCATTAGGTCCCGTTTATTGATTGTTGGTCTTAGGTCCTGAGCTGTTGGTGTTCTGTTCAGGAAGTTGTCACTTCTGCCAATGAGTTCGAGGGTTTTTCCCACTTTCTCCTCTAATAGATTTAGTGTATCCAGCCTTATGTTAAGGTCTTTAATCCACTTGGACTTAAGTTTTGTACAAGGTGATAAGTATGGGTCTAATTTCATTCTTTTGCATGTGGGCATCCATTGGACCAGCACCTTTTGTTGAAGATGCTGTCCTTTTTCCATTGTACAGTTTTGACTTCTTTGTCAAAAATTAAGTGACCATAGGTGTGTGAGTTCATTTTCATCTTTCAGAAATTTCTTAATGTGAACATCACAATTCAAGCAAAATACTTGATTGATCTGACAAATTGAAACTTTGCTTTTCTTTCCCCCTTCCTCCCTGAACACCCTCACTCTCTCTCTTTCCTGATTTTCTTCCTTCCTTTCTTCTTTCCTTGTTTCTTTACTTTCTCTCTCTTTCCTCCTCCCCTTCACTTACTACACTATCATTCCTTCATACTCACTCACTATAAATTAGCTTCATGATTTGTAGAAAACCCAGTTTGAGAAATGTAAGACACTCTTCTGCAGTTTTCATTCCTTGGCACATAGTTTCTAGAGCAGAGGAAGAAGTTTCACAGTAACATAACTTTTGAAGATATTCTGTTAAGATGCTTATCTGAAGGGCAAATTCTAAATAAAATTTAAGGGGAAACATTTTTGGGTTACCTATTACTTCTATCAATACTTATTAGCAATACTTTGGTAAACTTTTCAAAATATATGCTCCAGTATTTACATTCTGAATGTTTCATAGATTCTACTAATGATGTTGATATTCCTTACTAGAATTATTTGATCTAAGGCAATGGATTGTAAGATACAGAAGAAAACTCATCACCAGACAGACAACATTAAGATTCTGTGGTGAGATTAGTACAAAGAACATATGAGATCAGTTACATTATAAGATGATAAGCAGAATAAGATCTGAAAGGGGAAGTTAATATTCTACAGTTGCATACATGCAAACATGCACAAAGACACATGCACACAAAATAACTAACTGTAGAAGTACAAAAGAGAAAGCATTGAATAACAAAGAGAAGATTATGTGATAACTTTAAAATGAGAATAATGTACAAAAGAAAGAGGATAATTAAAAAAGGTAAATGCCAATATACTCCAGTAAATATGGCTAATATTATGAAACAAAAACATATAGCACATTCTGTTGAAAGTATGGAGAATAGGAAATGCTTGAACACATTTGTTGAGAATATCCATTGGTATAATAATTATGGAAAACAGTATGGAGGTGACTCAAAAAATAACCATAGAAGTATTGTATGTTTTACTAATCAAGGTCTTATATATTCCTAAAGTAATTAAATCAGTAGTTAAAAAGTCACATTTATTGCAGTGCTATTTACAGCACGTAAGAAATTGACACAAGCCAGGGGGGATGGATTACACTTGTAACTGGCAGACTCAAGGGATTGATAGTTTAGGAATGCTTTCAAGGGTAGCCTAGCTAACATGGGAGGCTAATAAATTAAAATAAATTAAAGGAAGGAAGGAAGGGAATAAAGAAGGAAGGAAAAAAGAAAGAAAGAAAGAAAAGAAGGAAGGAAGGAAGGTAGAAAGGAAGAAAGAATTAACACAATGCCTGTCAACTGATATGTGAGTTGTTGGTTACCACCAAAGTATTCATGTCATTATTGCAGCCTTAGAGGTATCATGCCATGCTGGTTGTTGTTGTGGTTCATAGGAGTAAGACTGTCAGTTTCTTCCTTACTTTAAAAGCTTGAATGGTGACTTTTGGTACCATGAAAGCTAGTCCTCAAGGAAGAAGCTCAAGGTCAGGACTTAAGACCTGCTGAACAAGAGGGAAATCATGTCTGGTACAGGGAAACTAATCAGCTACCCAGGGATTCTGCAATCATGGATATTGGAGGAGAATGTATAACTGCCACTTTACCTAAGCAGAATAATCCCTAACTATGTTCTTAAAATTTATTCTTACACACACAGATAAATGCAACCCTCAATTCTCATTGAGGAAATTTGTCTTTGTAACAGACAGAGGCCATTATAGAAAACCACAATCAATCAAAATACAGCGTTGTGGAGCCCTGTTACAATGATACATATACAACACCCTTACTCCACCAAAGGCTCAAGAATCATTACAGAAGAGAGGCAGAAAGATTGTAACTGAGGAAAAGGGAATTTTCTGTGAGACTGTGTGCTGTGTGTGTATTCTAGGATTCAGAAGCTAAACCAATGAAGTCTCACTAACATGACTGATTAAATATTACCTGAAAAATAACAATACCAATGGATATGCGAACATGGAAGGGGGAAGGCCTTCTGGGCCCCACTCTAGACAAAGAATTCAAGACAACCAAAGAAATGGTGATACTGGGAAAAATAACCTTCCTCGTGGAAATGTACAACAGTTGGTTACCAAATAACCAAATAAGCAGCACTGGAACCATACAAGTAACATAATGCAGACTGACAAAGCTGTATATATATATATATATATATATATATATATATATTATATATATTATATATATGTATTATTAATTTAAGAATATAACTATAATTTAATATATAATATATATTTATATATAATTTTTATATATAATATATGATATATTTATATATTCCTAAACACACAAACATGCATGCACACACCACACACAAACACACACATATATTTAAAGAAAAAGAGGTCATGAATTTGAAACCAAGAATTTGAAAAAAAAGTGAGAAGGATGCTTGAAGAAAAGAAAGGAAAGAGGCAAATTGTGTAATTTTATTAGAACCTCAAAATATATTGCCTATAGTTGGATACCTTTCCTCTAGCTGGGATATAATGACTGGCTTCAGGGGAAGAGGTTACAGTTAGTTCTGATGTGACTTGAAGTACTAGGAGGGTTTATGGGGGTGGGGAGTCCCTTTTCTGAGAATAAGGAGAAGGGCAAGTAGGGGCAGAAGGTGGGAAAGTAGAATTGGGAGGAGAGGAGGGAGGAGGCTGTGAATCGGATGGTGAAACAAATAATAAATAAATAAATTTAAAATATTGTTTAAAATTTTAAAATAAATACATTCATAGATAAAGACACACTCATCTACCCAAACACACAGGCACTACGGTATACAATTCAGTCACAAAAATAGAATAAAGTCCTATTGTTTTCAATAAAATGAATGGGACTGGAGTTATGATGGTAGTTGCAATAATTTAGGCACAGGAAGACTAGGACAACATAATCTCATTCAAATGTGGAGCATAAAAACTTAACCTTAGAGAAGTAAAAGCAACATGGTGATTGTTCAGTGCTGGCAGGAACAAGAAGAGGAAAGACTGCAGTGCGACTGACTGAGCTACATTTAGATAGGAGTAAGAACTGTGTCCTTCTGATCAGCAGAATAAAGGATTCTGAATATTTCCTTAGCAAAGATAGCACGTATTTCAGGAGATAGGTTTAATCCCATTCAAATATTTTATAAGGTATACGTGTTGAAATATTTCACAGTACATGATAAGTTACAATTCTTGTACATCAGTCAAAATAAAATGTAATTTTTAATCAAAACAATATAGATTTTTTTAAAGAAGGGAACAAGAGCTGAGGGGGAAAAAAGGTAAAACTGATAGAAAAAAATAGATACTGGGAAGTGAAGGTATGTTGTCTTGTTATTTCATCTGAGATAGAACTTTTCATCTTGGGGGGAAGGTCCCTAGTAAACAGGGTGTTAAAGAAAGGTAAAACATCAGGATGTTCTCAGAAGAGGTGAAGCATTCCATCCTTAGAGTAACCTCACTAACCTCAGAAAACAAGTAACTGCAAAGCTCCAGGAAGTCCCTAAAACTGACCAATGTTCTAGTCCCTTCCCTCCCTAAGAATATAAGTTAGGAAGGATTTCTGACAGACACTGTCAGAGCATTCAAGCAACCTCAAAAAGACAGGCCAGGTGAGCTGCCTCGAAGATGTTCACATAAACTGAGGTGGCTAGAAGTGATTCTACATGGACAAATCACCTAGAAGAAGCAGAGACCAGTAAACCTGTCTAGAAGTGGAAGCCAGTTGAACTGCTTGCAAGAGGCTCAGGCAAACTGAGAAATCTTGAAAAAACATTTCCCACCCTTTGAACTGCCTCTAGGTTTCCAGGTTCATGAGGGGTTCCCTCATGCTGGAGTGGGCTTTTGGTAATACAGCTGTGTTTCAGTATTTCTGGTCCTATGAGTAACCCTCATTCATGTTCCTGTAATTAGCCTCAATAAAACTCCTCAGGTTACCCTACTGGCTAGTTTCTCAACTTGACACAAGTTAGACTCATCAGAGAGGGAGGAACCTCAGTTGAAAAAAGAATTTCTCAATAAGTGATCAGTGAGGGTGGGCCCAGCCCAGAGTAGGTAGTGCCATCCCTAGGCTGGTGGTCCTGGGTTCTTTTAGAAAGTAGGCTGAGCAAGCCAGGAGGAGGGAGCCAGTAAGCAGCACTCCTCCATGGATGGCCTCTGCATCAACTCCCGCCTCCAGGTTCCTGGCCTGTTTGAGTTCCTGTCCTGACTTCCTTTGGTGATGAACAGCAATGTGGAAGAATAAGCTGAACAAACCCTTTCCTCCCCTACTTGGGTTTTGGTCATAGTGTTATGTTGCAACAATAAAAACCCTAACTAAAACAATTGCCAAGTTTGGGCTATGGTGGTATCCCTACTTTGGTCTGCCATTGAGTCTCTATTAGGTAAGTAGATGTTTGTTCATGTATCTCCAGGAATAGTGTCACAGTAAAAGAAAAAAAAAAAAAAACAGGAAGACAGATAAAATGAGAAGAAACACTAAAATGGTCATTGTGAAAATAGTTTTGAATGTCACACAGATGGAAGACATCATATGAAATTTACTTCTTTTCATTCGGATTTATATCAGTACTGGGCAATTTAGTGTACTTGAGGTTAATTCACATAGGGAGATTAACAAAACAAGAGTTGTATTGTGCCTTCTATCACCCCTACAGTGCATGAATTACTGAAATCAACAGTCACTGCATTGAAATATTGTGACATCCTTTATATAAAGAGAGTAACTGTACTTTTCTTGATTCCTTTAGTCCCTCATTTGTGTGGTGTGGATTAAGTACCAAGTATGCGCATATGGTTTATGGATTCATTGGTACTTGTAATGTTGAGTAATATCATTCAGATTGTCAAAAACAACCAAATAAAAACCCACAGTGGTTTAATTAGAAAGTTTTTTTAGAAACTCAGCATGAACCACAGTAGAGAATTTAACATTCATTTCAGTTCCACAATTTCAAGTTTTAGAAGGAAAAACCTCACTGGTTTAAATGATTAATCAATTTTTTGATAGAGCAAAAACTCTGCTGTTAAAATGGAATTCATTTTTGTCAAAAACATAAGCTGTCCATGAGCTTTGTAATATTAAAAGTGACATGCAAAAGGAAACCATAAGCAGAAGCAGCTCATAGAACTATAAACTATTTATTTCAGTGGGGGTAACTAATCTAGGCATAAATTATTCCAGAAATGTTATACCAGACAACTGTATAATGTGCGAAACAAACCAAGTGTTAAATGGTCAAAGTGTTGCTGAGGTTTTGTGATTAGGTGGAGGCTGTGTTTGTGGATCTTTTGTTATTATGTAATTAACAATTGCTAATGACTTAGAATCAATGCAGTTAATGGGCCATTCTCTGCAAGTTTGCTTTCAATGCTGCAGGAAGAAGCACTAAGCCTCAGTGGTTAAAAAACAAAAAGAAAAAACACTTAAGGCGAGAGCAATAAATGCATACACAAAAAACAAAAGCTGTCAAAATAGCTCTAATGTAAGTCCAGAAGGAGTACTGTTGTACTGTTCTCTTTCTGGATGTTGCCTTTGATAATGCTAAAGGAGTAGAATCTCTCTCTCTCTCTCTCTCTCTCTCTCTCTCTCTCACACACACACACACACACACACACACACACACACACACAAACATGCACACATGCACTTGCACTCCTGCACATGCACATACACACTGAGGGTTTGAATTTAATTTATTCAACAGTAGTCTGTTGAGGGAAGGTCTAATATTGTTTCTGATACATTGAATTCAATGCTGAGATCTGGTTACCGCCCCTTCTGAGGCATTATCTTGATTGGTTAATAAAAAACGCTTATGGCCAATTAGCTGGGCAGAAAGAGTATAGGAAGGCGGGACTTCCTGAGATCAGAGCAGAAACTCGGCACACACAGAGACTCTCTCTCTCTCTTTCCTCCAGGAGACACAGAAGGAGACAGACTTCTGGAGAATGCTGGAAGGTAATCTCAGGCACATGGTGGTTTGGGATTAGGTGATCCGGGTTAACTTAGCGTAGGTAATTGAGAGTCTGCCCAGCTAAGGGCTAAGCATTAAAACATTAAAAGGTCTTGATGTGTTTAATTATTAGGGAAAAGACTGCGGTGGCATATAGGCCCTCAGTCCAAGCAGTCCCGGGCTGTTGGACTCCAGATTCCCAGACTCCCCTTGAGCACAGGTGAATCTCCTGCCAAGCCGCCAGTAATTCTACTGGCCTAATATAACAACTTATATTAATTAACAGAGTTTAGGTTACAGGTGGTGTAGGCCACCCTTGGTCCCGGGCTCATTCTCCAGGATAAGTTAGGCAAACTGTTAAGGCACTCAGGCCAGGCCACCTGCTACTCTGCCAAGCCGCTGGCTACACTGCCGGCCTAATCTTACAGTTTATACTTACTAATAACTACATTAATTAATTAATTTGCAGTTTCAGGTGGCACCTCATGTTGGGTGCCATATGTAAAAAATATGGCTAATTAAGATATTTAACTTGTATTTATATTATCATTAATTGGTTCGGTGGCTAATCCTTAACCATCCATTATAAATGAGTACACAGAGACCATATGGATTTTATAAGCCTAGGCCTAGATCGTGCAATCTTGGCCCATCTAAGCCAGCTCTTAATTCTACTACCTAAATATGACCCCATATATACATATATCACCTTGGACTGCCATTCTCCACCATATGTTCCTGGCCATGTGGAATGAGGTTCTTTTCTCTAACCCATAGTGTGTGCCTCCTTCTTCCTGCTGCTCCTGGCTGGAATCACTTAATCCTTTTTCTAAAGCGCAGGCTTCCTGTTCTAATCTCAGGATGTTCCACCTTTCTCTGTCTTTGCCCAATCTCAGGCCTCGGCATTTTATTTAACCAGTAATAGTAAATATAAGTAACAGACAGCAAAAAGGACCAATTAACATTTAGAATGCTTAACACTACACTACCCCAAAAATAGTCCTTCCAGGATCACCAATTTAAATAAGCTTAGAATGAGCCCTTAGGAATACCTCCAAAGGACAACATACCATTTTTCTCTTTGCTAAATTTGTTTATTTCTTACTAAATTTACACAATGTACCCAGTCCCTTTGGCCTCAGGACAACAACAACAACAAAAAAAAAAAAAAAGAAAAAGAAAAAGAAAAGAAAAGAAAGATGACATTACAAATAATTCCAGCAATTCTATCTGAGCAGTAGAAAATGTGAAAATGGTAAATAACATATGCATGAACAAGTGACGGTTGTCCCCAGGAAGAAAAAAAAATGTATTTGTAGAGTCAGATCAACTCTTCATGTTCAAGTACAGAAGAATCGCACATGGAACAGCCTTGCATCTGCCATCAGGGTTGGTAAACAAAGAGAATCTAATTTTAAATTTGCTTTCCAGACACCTGGGTCCTCCATGAATCAGGCTAAGAAGAGAAAGGATGCTTGCCCAAATCTCATTGCTGCCACTAAAACCAGCTGTCACAATCACACCTGCCCGCTCCCATGAGTAAGCAGAGAGACAGTTATCACACTTGGCAGTCACAACTTATCCTGCAAGCTAGGTCAAGTCATTGGTCCTAAATAAATAAATAGTTAAAATAGTCGAAATAAAAGGGGAAGTAAATCAGATAAAAAGAATTTTATTCAGTGTGGTCACGTTAGGAAGAGGGATAAAGAGATATCCCGTGATCTACCCCAGTCAGTCATTAGGTTCCCTAGGTAATATCAATGTTTAAATAGAAGTCTATGGATTTGAACATCTAAATAGTCCCTATAAAGATACTGTTCTGCGCACCATTGACCCATCATTGTCTGAGGTTCAGTCTCATCCTGTAAGATAGTCTGCTAAGTTGTTAGTGCAGTGTGAAATCTTTTTCTTGGATACAAATTCCTCCTCTGACTGGATTATTTTCCTTGCTCATGTATTAGATTCTAAGAGGAAATTTTAATTTCTTTGAGATAGATACAACCCTTCAATAGTCTTATAGTCAGACTGAGAAATCTAAATGTCTCTTTAGAATATCTTCACCATCATATGCCAGTTATAAAACTAGGCAATAGAAGGAAGCAGCACATAAAATAAGAAGTAATTTCTGCTTTCGTCTCTCTTCTAATTCCCTCTGTTATGTTCAGGAAAGGATTTTGGCTGCTCATCATTTCATCTCATTGAGTCCCAGACTAACAGCTTTCTCTTCTCTCTAAATGTACCAATGAGGCAATGCGCAAAGGAACCTGAGGTGAACTTCTGGTTTGAGTAAATTGTACTGTTCTTTTATAAACTCATGACAAATGAGGTGTTTCAAAGCTCAGAATCATTGCCCAGAAACATATCACATATAATCTTCACTGTGATTTTATTGCCATGAGGATTTCTGAATTTTACTCTATAATGTAGAACATGTAGGATGTGGTTAGTTCTGTGTGGTGTCCCAGTAGTAGCTTATGGACACTCACTGGACAGCAGAGGTGGTGAGGGTGAGTATTCATCTATTCACAATAGAGACTTTATAGGAATATAGGGTACGATGACATAGAGAAAAGCATGTGTGAATGCAGTGATGGTGGCTCTCTACTTTTAAGAAGAGCTGCCTCGGAAGAATTGTTCCTCTCCAACACCTTCACCAGAGACCAAGGAAATTGATATTTGTTCAAAGCAGCCAGTCCGTGGCACTTTTTTTTCTGCTAAATCTGGCATACTATCATTCTCTACTATCATACCTACTGTACAAAATATATAAGTATTCACTCATTATCTTAGAATCATTGGCCAGAAACTATGCTAACACACATCCTGGGGAGAAACTGGTCAGGATAAAGTGTCGAGCATTGGGTCTCTGGGGAAACAAAATTTTTAAAAGGGATGTTTCTGTTACTGAGTTAAGAAAAGCAGATCTCACAAAGCTTTGGCCCAGAAAGAGGACAAATCAGAGTGTTTTAGCAATCTCAAAAGGAAATAAGATGGTAAGCAGCAAGGTAAACAACTAACAAAGGGGAAACCATAAACTATTTACTGTAAATTCACCATGAGTTTATCCAACTCTCTTTTAGTTAAGACTATAAAATAATATTAAAGTTTGGAACAAATTAATATTCTCATGTCCTGCCCCATCATCCTACCAGCCTCTAACAGAGATTAATCAACATTCATCTCTTCTGTTCTATTTTCTTGTCTCTCTTCTGGGTATTCATTGTCCTAAAACTATTTTGGCTTCACTCATGGTGTGAATCACTAATAAAGATGGAAAGACAAGCAATTGAGGGTGCTTTTTTTTTTAATCTATTGATTTATTCCAACAATTCCAGAAAAGTTTGAATTTAAAAAATTTCTCAGAGCCATATCTGCCATAAATTGCTTGTGGGCATTTCTGCCATAAATTACTTGTAAGCCATAATATGTCCTGGATTGGGTAACATAGCTTGATATACTTTCTTTACTTGTATAGCATAAGCAAATAATAGATTTTGAATTCAGCCACAGCTTGCTTCCTATCTATATTTTTCATCTTGCTGGGTGTCTTTGAACACATGATATGGCCTTTCTGGTCTTCAGTTTCCTCAAAGAAAACAGTTGCTTTAAGATGGTTGAATAAAATAATATGCACTATGTGCTATTATAGTTCTTGGCCCATAGGTAGATATAATTCAAAATATGTATCATAATATATATAGAACAAAACTAAAATATGTTCTTGTCTCTATCTTATAAATATAAATATTGAAGCTCATATGGTGACAGAATTCATTCAAGGTCAAAAACTGGCAGATGCATTAATGGATTTTTTAGCCTAACCTCCAAAGCTTAACCTTACAGCATATCAAATCTCTACTCTACAGTAGGTAGGATGTTGCCATGAAATTATGAGAGAAGTAATTATATGAATCTGTAGGAAGCATGTATTCATGACTAAGCCTCCTGACTGCTTTGGCCACTGTTGTTGAAGTATGCACTGTACTTTCATTGTTGCTGTAAGTGTAACTACTAAGAAGCCTACAGAATCAGGTTTTACTGCACATCATTTATTTTCCTTTTAAGAGAGTGTAGACCCTAACTGTGAATATGAATTGATTCCAAGATAAACACACCATTAAATAGCACCGTGTTTCCTTTTAAGCCTTTGGAGTTCCATAGTAATATTTCTTTTATTTTACAGCATGTATTTACTTGATTTCTTCGTAGATACATTTGACAACATGACCCAGGAGTATGCACAATTATTAAATACTCTACTAAGAAAAGCCATACAGCTATTCAAAGTTGATGAATAAAATGTGAAGCTTTTCTATTATTAAATAGTGAAACCATAAAATTTCTAGAAATATTGTAAGCAGTGAACTTAAGGAAGTCAACTGAGAGTAAAAAGTGCAAGAGTGCATTTGCCGTGCGGTCAGCCCAGGGAACAAAGAAACCCAATAAAATTGCTTCACTCTGTAGGCACCATGCATTAAGTGCTCTGATCCAAAACTATAAAACTAGCAGTTTAACTGTTTAATATTTTTCAGTAACAAAGTATCTATAAGAAAGTATGACTTTTGTAGCACCACACACTCATCAATCAACTAGGTGGAATAAAGAGTCCTCTCTTATACTTGATAGAAATCCAGTGTGGGCAGGAAGCTCCTCCAGCATTTGCATTTGTAGGTCTTGACAGTTGGCAGTGGTGAGTGACAGCAGCAGACAGCTGGGACCAATAGAAATGTGTGCCCTCTGGGGCCACAGCTCCCCTTCATGCCTTGGACAGTGCAACCTTTAGCTCTAAAAAAAAATGTTTCTCTACCTTCCTACTGCTGCGACCCTCTAATACTGTTCCTCATGATGTAGTGACTGCTAGCCATACAATTATTTTGTTGCTATTTCATAACTGTAATTTTGCTACTGTTATGAATCGTAATGTAAAATATCTGATAGCAGGCTATCTGATATACCACTCTGAAAGGAGCAGTAACCCATAGGCTGAGAACTGCTGCTTTAAAGTGTCTTGTCTTCATCTAGAGGCAGTCCTGTGAGGACAGAGACCAGCTTTGCAGCTTCTGGGCAAGTATACTAGGATTTCTAAGCCATTGATAGCAGGCAGTGCCACAGATCCTGGGCTTCGAGTGTCAGAGACCCTTTTGGTCCTATTACTTGAGAGTTCTATGGAGGTTTTCCAGGGAGTAGGGTCCATTCTTCCTTCCGTTGATTGCAGCTCAGCCTCTCTCTTGTATTCTTTCTACCTGAGCAGTTTCTCTTGTTCCTTACCTGAGTGCTCTACTGACCTAGCAGCTGCTTCCTGTAATTGAGTCCAGCATCGAGGCTGGTACCACCAGGGTATCAGTTTCCGCTTCTGGTTTTGCTTCTGATTGGGCCATCATCACAACTGCTCTGGACCTCCTCTGACTATGTTGTTGCTGCTTGTGAGGAGATTTTAGGAAGTGTGAAGTTTCTGGCCACTGTCTGCCTCGCCTGATTATGCAGTTTATTCCACCCTCTCTACTGTCACTTCTGATCCAACTCCATGGTCACTGCCATCACTCCATCCTTGTTAACAGACCAGCCAGCCTTAATAAAGATGGATGTCAAAATTAGGAAATAAGTACAGCCAACGTCCTAATGTCCGAAGTGCCAGAAGTGGCCACAGAAGATGTATGTTGTGGTTTGTCTGTGATGCTCTACATTAAGTCTTTGGCATTGGAATACGTGGTCCTTAATTGGTGGATGTGTAGGGTCAATATTATGAGGCCTTGATGGAGAAGTATGTCACTAAGGGAAGGCTTCTAGATTTCAAAAGACTCACACTCTGAATGTGATCTCTGAATGTTCTTTGGTGTTGGAGATGTGAGTTCTTAGTTGCTGCTCCTGCTCCATGCTATGTCCTCTCCACCACCCTGGACTTTAATCCTTGGCAGCAATATGCTCAAATTAAAAACCCCCTTCTATTATTTCCTTTGGTCATAGTGTCTTATCATAGAAATAGAAAGGTAACTAAACCAGTGTCTCCCAGCCTGCTTGCATAATGAGGCAGTTTACTTTCATAGAAAGGGGATTTTGCAGCAATCACAGCGGACTTTCATGAAAGTTAAGTGTTATATTAAAACATTCATGATACTGTCCATCCCTCTTGTACTAGTGACAGCAGTTCCTCCACTGGTCCTCTGTGAAAAATGTTTTCTCCCTGATTGGGATGGAAAAGGCTGCAGTATTATCTAGTGTAGATTGACATTTGTCATTGTCTCACAATTCGCACTCTGAAATACTCAAGGCTGAGGGTAGGGGTGTTGCGAAGCTTAGCAAGCTGAGTTGTACTGCAGCTTCACTTCCTAGTCATGTATCTCCCTCAAGGTGTCATATGTTGGGTATTGAGAGTAGCTAAAATGCAATCTTGCTTGTCATTTGACTGACCATCTTATACTCAAGACAACAGGACACCAACAAAAGTCCAATAAGTGCAAGATAAGGAGTTGAATCACACTCATCATTGTACATTTTATACTTTTTCTTAAGAAAGTCAACATCAGCAAAGTGCTTCCATAAGAACTTAGCAGTTATTTTTGCACAATAAACAATGGTCAATACCACTTTAGCCAAATAAACTACTAATTTTGTATCAATATTCAAAGGTATAAGGGCATATTCAATAATCTGCCCCTTCTTCTTGGACCTTCCTGTGCTATGTCTATATATCATTTTTCTCAAGCCCATGCACTCCTACATAGGAGAGGAAGAAGGATACAGAAAAGGAAAAGTAGGAAGTCCCTGGGGCTAACCTCCAAAACCCATTAAGACAGGACCATTTATCAGCTTGTAGTCTCTTCCCCTAAATATCAGAGTTTTCAGTTATCCTTCAAATAACCAAAAAGAAGGGCGGAGAAACACCTTCCCCACCCTCTGGGCATGGGACTTCGCTCTCTTAAAGTGACTTCCTGCTGATTTGGGTCGTAGTAGACCTGTTTGGGGCCCAAACCCAAATGGAAAAAAATGGTTAAAAATGTTAGTACACTCCTTTTATGTTCAGTCCTTCTGTTCTCAGCTGTTTAGATGACCTAAGGGGTTTGTAGGCAGAAGCTGATCTTGCAGGCTTCACTGAGGTTCCTGCCGGGGCATTGTGTAGAGCTGAGCTGTCCCAGTGACACTGGATTGCTGTGGTGGTTGCAGGCCCCCAATGGAGACAGCTATTGAGGAAGTCTGCCAGGCAGAATCAACTGGGTCACTCGTCCTCCTTGGTGCCTGATTCTGCTCTCTGCTGAGGTTTCCGCTCTCCAGCTATCCCCGGGCTCCCCTAATGGACGCTTCGATTCTCCTGGAAAGATAAGAACAGAGCCCTGCCCCAATCCCAACCCTAGGACAATTGCCCTCTTTTTTTGGGGGGTGGGGGGTGGGGGGGGGCTAGGTAGTACTTCTCCTGAAGCAAATTTGGCCTTCTGACAGCATGCAAAGCGTTATCTTTCAATCCAGGTTAAAGAAGAAATCATTCTGTCACCTTGGAGCTAAACCAGCTCTAGTGTATATATTTTGAGCTCATAAATGTGGCATATTTATATCTGTTGTTTTGTATAATACTTAATGTTATAAGAGAAGGAACCATCTGTTGGACTGAAAGGGGAAACTTCTGGGGGGAAGAGGGTGGAAGGGAGGGATAGGAAGGGGGAATAGGGAGGGGTTTGTTACTGAGATGTAACTTGAAGAAAAAAAAAGTATTTAAAATAAAAAAAAACTTAGCAGTTAACATTAACAGTGGTTTTAAAAGTAGTCAGCAGAATTTTAAACAATGCTCAACTCCTACTGAGTGCCCAGGGAGAGATGAGACCCTTTGTCTGGAAAAAAAAAAAAAAAAAAAAAAAAAAGACAATTATTTCAAATGGTAGAGTAGATCTGCTGCCATTTTTATACTACAGTATAAAAATGTGTGCTGAATATCAACTTTAAGGCTTTCTATACCACCACTGTTAAGTTTGTGTCTTTAACTAACTTAACAAAATAAAACACAAACATCTATTTTAGCAAACCTTCTAAAAATTTTTAATGTAGGTCTCATATAGGCCAGGTTGTTCTTGAACTAACTGTATCCCTCAGATGCATAATCTTTACCGAATCTAGTATATCTCTTCATCTCTAATATAGTGGCTTTCTATTTTCTCCAGCATCCCTGAGATTATGTCAATCTAATTTAGCTAGTCTAATCTAACTTTAATCTAATGGATTAAAATCTCTGGCCTTAAAACTTTTTGGAAATTAAATAGCGTTCAAGTGAATAAATATTTAAGTGGCCTTTATGATACTATTTTAAGATTTGGAAATAAGGTACTTAAAATGGAAAAATATCCCCACTCTTATCTGAATTATATGTTAATGGTATCAGATGATGTGTACTATGTTATAATTGATTATTTGGATTAGTGTTCTGAAGTAAACACATAGAGTACTGTGTTATCCTAACCAATTTAGAATACTATAATCAAAGACAGTAGACTGGATGCTCATGCACAACAAAATATTATTCTCTAAATTTTTGAAGTCTAGAAAAACCTTGAGTCAAGTCACAGACAAATTTGGCATCTGGTGAAGGCTCATTCCCTGTAGCATGGATTTTTCAGTGTGACTTCACAGGACAGAAGAGATGAGGGTGTTTTCTAGGGTGACATTGATCAAAGACACTTGTTTATGAGGGCTGTGTCTTCATTAACTTACCACTTCCCAGAAGTGATACCACAGAAGAATTGAGATGGGGTGGAAGGGTGGTCCAGCTTCAACATATTAGTTTGAGAGGAAATAATCATTCTGTGTGATAAAAATGTCAACATTGTGGCAGAGGAATAGAGCTTACAGTTGAAATACCATTCTTTAAAAAGGCATCTAAGGAAAAATCCAGAAGGTCATTGTAGAGGTTTCCATTTTAAAACTGAGCTTGTTCCTTATGATGCAGTCAAAAGTCATGTAATATATCATGAGAACCCATGTCAATACAAACTCATGGAAATGAAAATTCAAAGCAATTGCAATCAGAATTTATAAAACTCAAGAACTGAATAACAAGCTATGGTACATTTATGTGATGGATTATTATGCAATCTGAAATAAATGAGCTCTCAAGGTATGAAAATCATGAAGGAACCTATATATGTACTGGTAATAAAACAAACTAAATACAAGAAAAGCTTTATAATATAGAATTCCACTATTTTAACATTTTAGAAAAGTAAATGTTAGCCAGGGAAATAATGTCCAAGAGTTCTCTAGAAAGAAGGAGTAGCAAATCAGTGGAACACAGGATGTTTTCAAGGAAGCTAGACTATTATGAATGAATAACAAATATGGGTCATTATAGGTTTTGAAAATCCATAAACTTAGGTGAATAAAAATCTCTGAAAAACAGCTGTCTAGCATAGTATGAAAACTCCTGAAAGGATGGTTTGTCTGCTGACACTGATTGACTGATTAGAATTTTAGTCTCGTGGAGAGACTGGAATGTTCCAGGTCCATGTGCTAATTACCTTATCTCTGTGCTAATTTCTGGCCAGCAACCAGTCATTCTTTGTCCTTTGTGTAGGAACCAACATCTATGACAACTGATAAAAAGCAGTTTAGAATCTATTAAATTAACACTCAACAAGTGCTGCCAATCCAAAAGCTAAGAGTGACATCAGGAAGTGTGTGAGGTCTATAGAAAAGTTTCCCCTATCTGGATGTACGTGCCTCCTTTCTGTACCCACCAATGTAGGCGTTAGATAAATTAGATTTAGAAAATGTATAGAGGTTTCTGATACTGTCTCTTAATTTGGGGCATGAAGAGCATTATCAGCATGAAGTCAGGAAAAACAGGAAAGACTCAATAGACTGAAAAACAAGGTTGAAGTCAGGAAAACAGGAAAGACTTAATGGACTTGAAGAAACAAAGTATCTGGCCTGACATTGTTTTCAGCTGCTAAGTGGGCGGAGCCCAAATTAATCTGAAACAGAGTTCCTCCTATTTAAGGACAGTGCATGGAGCCCAGAAAGAGAAGAGGCCCCTGATGCTAGAGAGCTCCAAGAGTCCTGCTGAAAAAAAGTGCTGGCCATCATTTGATGGCCAGATTTCCCTGAAGCAGAAAAAAGCTGGTGAGCAAAGAAAGCCTGAGCAAGACACCAAAAGGCCAAGGAATAAACCCTGTGGCTCAGCTTTTGCCTAGAGGGGTTTGATCTGTCCGAACAGTGGCCTAAAAGAAATTGTGCCTGGCTTTAAGGATTGAGGCAGAGCAGCTGAGTTCCTGATTCAAAAGAAGTAAGTTGGCCTGCAGAAGGCTGGGGTCTCCCACAGAGAAGAAAACATGAAGCCTTATTTAAGGTGAGACTGCAATAACCAACTTACCCTGATGAACCTGTATCTGAAAGATCCAGAAAAAGGACTACTAAGTGCATTAAAGAATCTACAACAAAGACTGTGTTCCTGATGACTGAGGACCTGCCCCAGAGACTGTATCATTCTAAAAGGTTATGAAAGTAGTTGTTATAATTATCAATAGGTTTAGTGGATAGGCTAAAGGGTTGTAGGAATTTATAGGATTAATAGTTAAGAAATTGTTGGTGTTTGTTATAAGTGAATTTAGTAATAAATAAATAAGTGTTAAATAATAATTTAAAAGTTTGGTTACACACCAATGTATTTTAAATTTGTCTTTATTTATGACTGTCTCTGTTCAGTATCAAATCTTCATGAAACTTGGAATTTAGGGTAACTTAATCTGTGTTCATATGCAAAGAACACCCAAAAATGGCTGCAGATAAATTATTTCACATTCCCTTTAATACCAGAGCTTTGGTTTTTGAGTTGACACTTCTGACATAAAGAGTAACACTAATGTAAGTACATAAACAATGGACCGCAGCCAATAATATGCTGATATTAATTCATCAGTTGCAAAAAAGGAACAGTGAATACAAAATATTAGTAATTGCAGACTAGAGGAATCGAGGAGGCATATAAGAATTCAAGGTATACTTCACTTTATTGTTATACAAATTTAAAATGACCTAATCCCCAAAGCAAGACAAAAGCAAAGTGTGAAGATTCTGAACAAGCAGCTGCCAACATGACTAGAGTGAGGATCTCTATGTGAGTAGAGAAGAAATTGGAATGGAGATTGGTAGCAGGAGATCAGAGCAGCAATGGTGCCACATTGCATAGGCGAGTGTGGAGAGATTTACTCATGGGAGCTAGGTGATTCCACCGTCTGAAAGTGTTTTCAGAAATTCATTTGAAAATTGTGAAAGTTCCAGTAGTAAAATGTTGGCTTCTGAGACTTAATTGAGTCATGAGTGATCTTTGACCTTATAAAAGGTAATGCAGAGCAACTGCTGGTCCCATCTAAAAGCATGAATATAGACAAAGTTGATATTCATGAGATGTGAGTCCTTATCAGGAACTAAAAGAGCTGGCTGCATTTTTCATAGACTTCCTAGGCTCCAGAAATATAAGAAATGAAAGTACAGTGGTTTTGTTTTCCTCTTAAATTTACATGTGTCTGCATTGACATCCATGAACTCATGTTTCTCTCTCTCTCTCTCTCTCTCTCTCTCTCTCTCTCTCTCTCTCACACACACACACACACACACACACACACACACAAAGCACACTCACACACACATACCACATACACAAACATACAACTCTACATGCACACACACAGAAAAGAGCTAAGGTGATACAAATAAACAGAAGTGGTCTATAAATTAAGGAAAAATAATTTCATAATAAAAAATGCCAGAATATTTTACTGAAATGCATCATCTTTATCAAGAGGCAATATAATATTGGGTATTGATCCTAGTTACAATAAGTTATCAATGACCTTGAAGTGGATAGTTTTACAAGTGTTGTAGGAAGGAATACTTGTTTTAGTGGGTTGAAGAAAGAACTGAGGCGTGAAGAGATGGATAAGTGGTAAAGAACCATTGCTGTTCTTGTAGAAGACTCAGGCTCAGTTTCCAGCATCTACATAGCAGCTCACTAACACCATAACACCAGTTACAGTGGACCTGATAACCTCTTCCAGCCTTTGAGATGCTCAAATGCATGTAATGCAATTCATACAGGCAGACAAACATGTATAAAAGAAAGAGTTTCAGTTGAAAAAATATAGATAGCATGGATACATAATACTTTTACTAGAATGCAATAGATATAAATATTAGAAACAGGATGAAACACAGTTAAAGAGGTTTCTGTCCTTGCGTTTTGGATTGGAGACAAAGAAAAGATGTTCATGAGGCTACTGCACAGAATTCACTTCACTAGCACACACTGAAAGACTTTTTGTGACATAAAGTACTCTACTTTAAAGTAAAACTTCAACATCACTCTACCTTCCCAACCATAAGGAAAGGTGAGACAGAGAGACCACAATGTAACGTCAGACTGGGCAAGTGAGCTGACAGTGTCTGAAAATATAAAAATACAAAATAATGGCAGTGGATATAGCTCACTCTTGACCCATTTGCCTAGCATGCATGAGGTCCTGAATTCAATACAAAATTCACTAAGTATAGGAAGGGGGGGGATGAAAGGGAGAGGAGAGAAGGAGGAGGCAGAGAACATGTGAGAAGGACTTCAAATTTGCTATTGAGATAACTGGATAGGTGAGGCAGATAGCAAGTTCAGGAGGAGAAGGGGTAGAAGTCACAATTCTGCTGATAAAGTAGAAGTCTGGCATTACTGGAAAGCCCTTGAGCTTGGTGCAAAATAAATGGACTCTCTTTTTCTACCTGGGGTCTCCCATTCTCTACCTGGGGGCTCCCAGATTGCTGAACCCCACACTCTCGATCTGAGGAATGTCACATAGCCCCCAGGGAAATTACAGGTTCAAATCTTTCTTCCAAAAAGACACCCTTTCAACAGGATCAGGGATTCCTGGAAATACCTTCCCATGCTAATGAGATATCTTAAGTACCTTAGCTTTCAGCCAATGACTTTGACCATACTTCTAGCCATACCTGGAGTTCTTGTCTCACTCAGATGCCTATAGGACAATTAGGTACTTTATTATTATTATTATTATTATTATCATCATCATAATCATCATCATCATCATCATCACCATCATCATCATTATTATTAACATAAGAAGGGGAACACTTCTTATGATAGCACCATACTGCTACACGTAAATGGTGTATCCCTGGCATTCCTAGCACCAGCAAATCAAACAAATTCATCCCCAAAACCCTGCCTAAGATTTATATTGTCCCTGCTCATAAAATAAACTCTCTCTCTTACTCTCTCTCTGTCTTTCTCTCCATTCCACCCCCATGATCATCTGAGACTCACTGTTTATTTTGCACTTGAGAAGTAAGGGATTTCTCCCTCCCAGAAAAATTCATCACTGAATCTGACTTCCTAAGTCAGCATCCTGCTGCCCAGGACCCACATCTCAGTGCATGGTGGACATCATGGCTCCCACAGCTGCTGTTGCCACCCAGGTAGCCATCTCTGAAACTCACCAAGGCACTGAACTTCCATGTTTCTCTTACAAGCACTGCTAGCCACAGTGTTCACCTGCAGTGGCTGTGGGTTGCTGGCTGTTTTTGAAGATGCCTCCAGATTTGCCCAAGCCAAGTTGGTCTATAGAAAAAATGGCTCATTCAATTATTTACCAGTATTTACATTACATTTAATTAGTTGGTGGTTGCTGTTAATCCTTAACCAGCCATTATAAATTAGTACACATAGACACCAAGTGGATTTTAACAAGCCTTGGCCTGAATTGAGCAATCTTGGCCCACCTAAGCCAGCTCTTAAATCTATTACCCAAATATGACCCCATATATACATATGTCCCCTTGGACTGGCATTCTCCATGTTATGCCGATGTTCCTGGCCTTGTGGAATCAGGTTCTTTTTTCTAACCCATGGTGTGTGTGTGTGTCCTCCTTCTTCCTGCTCCTGGCTGGAATGAATTAATCCTCTGTGTAAAATGCAGGGTTCCTGTTCTAATCTCAGGAAGTCCCACCTTCCTATACTATTTCTGCCCAGCTAATTGGCCATCAGTGACTTTTATTAATGAATCAAGAGAATGCCTCAGAAGGGGAAGTAACCAGATCTTGGCACTGAAATCAGCCTATCAGAAGCAATGATATCAGACCTTCCCTCAACATTGGTCTGTTGAAGTCACTTTGCTCAGTCCAGGATCACTGAGCTCCTTGAAGCTGCCTGACTCAGCACCAATAGCTTAGCTAAAAGAGCTGTGACCTTTTTCTATGCTGTAGGAGGGTCCCTTTTTCCTGCATGTTTATCAAAAGATCTCTAATACCTTATGGTGGAGAAAATCTTTTATCTAGTATCACCAGGATATCCTGTGGCATGGATCCCAGCCCGTGTTTCATTCTTTTCTGTCTGGAAACCAACATAGCCTGGACCTTCCAGTGAAGAAGCATACACTTCCAGGTTGGTCATTGATAAGGCCCAAGCTTTTTTGGAGAGTACCTAACACTCCAAGTTGTACTGTTTGTACAAGTCCCAAGTTCCCAGGAAGCCACAGAACAGGTAGGTCATAAAGTTTCTGATTTTGCACATATGGAATTTAGCTGTCACTACTAGACTTTATAGATAACCAAAAGACTCATAAAGACATACCAATTCTTTTCTGGTTTGCAAGGGAATTTAGCTGCAGTGTAACTCCTACTTCAAAATGAAGATAGTACGAACCAGAGAAGCACAGTGTTTTGGAGACTGTGCCACAGACACTTTGGTAGGAACCACAATGTGGAATGAAAATCTGGAATGTTACTGCAAATTCCTGGATTTTCTGTATGATAAACTTGAGGGTTAAAATCTCTAAGGAAAAAACAGTATCCAGAAGGCTCCTATGAATTTTATCTTCCCCAATTTTTAATGGGAAGTGGAAGGGAATAATTAGAGCATTCTGTTCAAAGGATCTGCTGTAGTAAAAAGAGCTATCATACCATAATGTTTTCTACTGGGGCTTTACCAGTAGAGTTTACCATCTAGAAACACTAACTCACAAGAGAACTAAAAACTCTTCAGGGATTACTAGGTTGGTTCTCAGATTTTCACCACATCATTAGCAGTCTACTTGCAGCTGTTTCATCTGCTTTCTTACCATGACAGGCTTTCTAGAAAAAATTGCATACTAAGAGGACCATGGTGATTTAAGTAGAAAAACAAGGATCTAAACTGTAGTCTATTGTGGTGGGAATTTTGGAATTAGTGGAATTTTGGAATAAGTTCTGAAATTTAAACAACCATCATTATTATATTTTGGAAGCTAATGCATAAAACAGACAGGATGAAGAACAGATGGGCAATATAAACATGGAAAAACTTTAAAAAGAACTGAAAAATGTGAGATATAAATATTTGTATATTTTCATTTGTAAACTGAAAAAATAACCTCTAAGCTTTAGAATACATTAGTAGAGCTCTAACCTGAACAAAAAGAGAAACCAAAGAAAAGCATGGATCAGAACATGCAACATACACACACACACACATATATATATATTTCCCTTCTGTTCTTCATGCTGTTTTATGCTTATATTACATTAATTGAAGCCCATGTATGATAATAATTTCAGAGCATACAGAAAGTAAGTGTGAGGCAGGAATAGGGTCAACATTCCTGGAAGTTACAATGCTGCAAGCTGTAGACTCACCCAGAAAATATCTAGCAGATTTTCAGAAACAAACAAAGACACGTAACTATATGTAGATATGTCAGACAGCCAAACTGCAAAAAAATCTAAGATAAACAAACAAATAAAACAAATGGACTCTAGGTGAAAAAACTATTTCCTCTGTGGCATAATCAGAATCCACTAAAACGGAAGATCAGCAAATTGTCAGAATAAAATAAACTTACCAACTCAGAGAATAAGTTCTCTACAAAAATAAATAAATTGAATACGTTATTAGTCCTAAGCCCTCATGACAAGTTATACTGCAGTTTTTGTGAAAAGAATGTGATATAGGTCAGCAATCAGAAACATAAAGAATGAAATTCATTAGACAGGGCAATCAGGTGCAAAATCTGAAAGAATTTCATTCTTTTGTTCTTAAATGATCTAACAAAAAAGAATTCTTTCAAAATAATGGGATATTTTCTCAACTTGTATTAGCTCTTTGAGAATTTTATTCAATGTATTTTGATCACATTGAGTATGAGACAGGCAAAATATATGGATATAATTATTATGTATAATATTTTGTCCATTAATCAGAGTAATAATAGTATATTTCACTCACAGGATCCTTGTGAACTTTCCGACCTCAGGTTCTTGCATCTTTCTCTTCTCTCACTATATGGGATAAAGAGGGTAAACTCAGGTCTTCAGACTTCATGTCAAGTCTTTTTAGGCTGATCCATCTTGTTTTGTTTGTTTGTTTGTTTACTACTTAAAGTTACATCTCCATCACAGTGCCTTCCTTCCACCCCTCCTGGTTCTATCCTCCTATCCACTCCTCCCTTTCCCACCCATCCCATTCCTACGATGTGGAGTGTTCCTATATATCAGCCCTTCTCAGTTCAACAGTCATATAAGGGCTAAGAGCTTCCTCTTGCACTGGGGGCCAACATGGTAGCACCCCTAGGGAAAATTGTCCCATTAATAGTTTACAAAGTCTATGTTCCTGATCCTTTTGGTGTGTTGGTTGTAGGAGAGTTATCCTATACTATATGGTTAAAATCCTATTATAAGTGAATAGATGCCATGTGCATCTTTCTGAGTCTGGGTTAGCTCAGTCAGGATGAGCTTTTCCAGTTCCATCCATTTGGCTCTAAATTGCATGATTTCATTGTTTCTAATGGCTGAGTACTATTCCATTGTGTAGATGTACCATAGTTTTTTTTAATCCATTCCTCAGTTGAGGGACATCTGGGCTGTTTCCAGGTTCTAGCTATTATGAATAAGGCTGCTATGAACATAGATAAGGAAATGTCCTTGTGGTTTGGTGAGGAATCATTTCGGTGGATACCCAGAAGTGGTATGGCCGAGTCTTGAGGTAGAGCTATTCCAAGTTTTCTAAGATATTGCCAGACTGATTTCCATAGTGGTTGTACAAGTTTGCACTCCTACCAGCAGTGGAGGAATGTTCCCCTTTCTCCACAAGCTTGCCAACATGGTTAGCCATTCTGGCAGGTGTGAGATGGAATCTCAGTCATCTTGAGTTGTATTTTTCTGATGATTAAGGATGCTAAGCATTTCTTCAAGTGTCTCTCAGCCATTAGGGATTCCTCCTTTGTGAATTCTCTATTGAGCTCTGTTCTCCATTTTTTAATGGATTATTTGGTTTGTTGGCATTGAATTCCTTCATTTCTTTGTAAATTATGGATCTGTGTCTTTCTGAGATGTTTTAAGAAGTGATGAGCATTTGAGTCTGTATTTCAGAGTGTGCACCATTTAGTCCACTGATTGCCCAAGGAGAACAGAGAGAGAAAATTTTCTCTTAGTACTTCTTACCTGACAGGTTGATCTGAATTATTATAGTCTATATTGGCACTGGTACCTATATTCTAGATTCCTCTGGACTTCAGAGCTTTGATTTCAGACTAGGATTATACTCTCAGCCTTTCTGGCTCACTTGCTTGAATGTGACAGAGTGAGGAATTGTTTAATGGCATGAGTTGGTTCTCATATATCTCTGGTTTCTGCTTCTCTTGGCAGTTCTACCAATAATTCCATTATATCTCATGATAAAGCCACATGAAGGGGTCACTGCTATGAAATCGAATAGGATGACCCCGCAGCTAACCCAGATGTACCCCATTAAGGCTGTTAGCCAGTATTTGTTTTAGGGTGCTGCATAACAAGGGCTAAGTTTCCAGGCACTGATTTGCCTATCCTTTCAGACAGCTTAGTTATTTGGATCTAGCTGTATCTAAATTCCTAAGTTTAAATCTTATTTATCCATTTTCTGCAGATAAAGGAACAGTCTCTGACAAGCTCAAAGATCAGACAGGCAGTAAAGGACACAAATCCATATTCTAACTAAATCCATGATCTTTTTTTCTAACTTCTTTCAATTCGAGGTCTCCATGTATTGACAGGAGGTGGCTGCTTATGGATGAGTGATTCTAAGAGGAAGAGAATTGAATAATTGTAGGGTAGAGAGGAAGATTGATTATAGTAGAAGTCCGAAGATTTCGAGAGTAAGCAGTGATGGCATTGATGATTTGTATAAAGCTTTTGCTAGATAATCTATGAGGGATAATTCTTTACCCAAAATCTCAATATATTTTAGTGTATGTTATGAAGCAATTTAAGAGAAAAATTATGTTTCCAAGGCAAGTTTGAACATATCTGCCTGTACATAAACTTCTTAAACAAATAATGTATAACTTACACAGGTTTACTGTAAGCCCGAAGACTGAACATACTTATACTCTTAACTTTCATAAAAATTACTGTTACTCACATGTGAGAAGGCGGTAGTCTGGAGAATACTGGAGAGAGAGAGGGTACAAGCAGAAAGGGAGAAGAGGGATGAGGGAGAGAACGAGATGAAAATGCCATGAAAAATCCTGTTAAAATATAATATAATATGAAATATGTTATAAATATGTAATATATTTTAAATAAATCTTGTTAAAATATAGTAATTGGAAAAATAATATGAAAAAAATGACTTTTTACAGGCAGGTGATTACAACACATATTTCCTGGAGAGAGACTGGCAAAAGAATAATTCTAACCTGACTGACTAGATTAGTATTTCCATGATTATAAAGACTACTTTTATTAATGTAACCAGAGGAAATTATTTTGCATCTCTAAAGTATCAACAAATCTAGTAAATGATGCATTATCTCCATTCTGTCAAAACATCACACACTCACAAATTTAAAAATTCCACTACTGAAAATTTTAATACCAACTCTGATCATACTTCTAGAAACAGATGTTGCTATATCTCATGATGTATGAAGTGGGCTTATTTTAATAGAAGCTATCTCTAGAATCACCTATCACTTTTAAGAAAGGCATTTCTGTCTACTGATGTTGTGAGCATATATGGCTATGAATTTAAAGTTAACAGAAATTCTGTATGAATAAAAATTACCTGAAATTATGTTAGAATGAGTTAACCATCTAAGTGTTTAATAAATGTACTTTGAAGAATATATCAATTAAAGTTTTCTAAACAAGGGCATGGGAGGATAACTCTACTGGTAAAATGATGCCTAATAAGAAGGAACGTATGTGTTTTATCTTTAAAACCTAAGTAAAATAAGGTGCATGTTTTTAACCCACATACTCTGAAGGAAGAAAGAGGAATTCCTCAGAGTTCTCTGGCCAGCCAGGCTTTCTTATTTGATTAGTTGCAGACCAGGGAGAAACCTTATTTCCACATGCACAGATGCATGGGGATCTGTATATACAAATACACACACAGAGAGAGATAGATAGATAGATAGATAGATAGAGAGAGAGAGAGAGAGAGAGATTCACATACATAAATTTACAAAAGATTATTTCAGAGTTTGGAGATTTATTTTGAAGTACTGCTTGCCCATTTAGAATTTATTAGGGAAGAACAAGAAAATTATGATTTATTTTTAAGTAAAGGTGCTCATTCATGAAACTAACAGTCCATTCATTTACCTATTCTTATTTTAATCAACATATATCTGAGTTTATTTCTTACACACATTTTGGCTACGAGTAATGGCAAATACTTAGTAAGCATTTAAATTTTTGACCAGGATTCCTACCAACACTTACTGAGATGGGGTCATGGATGACAAACATTTTACAATGCTGAGGTTAGTGCAGATAATGTGTAATCTTTCCAACCATAATGTTAATAGAACTTACATTAAGAAACTTTACATATCCTGAAAAGGAAAACACAGAACTTAACCTAGAGAATTCTTAACTTGTAGTAAGATATATAGAGATATATGCAAACTCATTTTTCTACATAGCAGGTGCTCTAACTCCAATAAAGCCCGTCTCAGGCTATTAAAGGACCACACTCCAGTGGAGTGCTGAGAAATGCAAGTACACTTTATCAGGGGGAGAATCTGTACGATTAGTTCTTAGAGAATCATAAGGTATCAGACATGAGAAGAAAGGTGACAGGGTTTCAGACAGGAACTGCAATGCCAATGGCAAGGAGTCTTGTGGGTGCCTAGCATGTGAGCTCTGGGTTTTGCTGACCTTTCTTCGGGTAAGTGCAGAAATGATGAGGAGATGTCTGAAGACAAATACCAGACAGGAAGTGACTTTCATGTTGGAGAAGTCATCCACAGCATGTTAAGCAGGTATGTAGGCATTATCAGTTCTGAATTTCAGATGGACAGCATCATTATGATACAATTTAAGGAGGTGGGTAGACCATTCAGGAAAGGTGGTTTCTAGCATCCTGCAATGATACTTCTCCTGGCAGTTTCACTGCCCTAACATAGAGGTTTAAGTGCTGTTGTTTTCTTTCATGAATCATTCTAATTTCTGTCTTCTTTTTACAGTTAGATGATGACTTAGGAACCACAAATACTTCAGAAAGGATGACAACCAACAAGAAACCAGTTATTCCCAGGCTGGAGAAAAAAGGAAAGGAAAGAAGGAAGGAAGCATGATGAAATGAGTAGATAGAATTCAAACAGAGCTGGGGACCAAACAGACAAGGTGACTATAATCTAGGTGAGTAGAGATATAGTCACACTTCAATCATTTGCAAGGAGGAAGGAGGCAAAGGAAGGGTGATTTGAAAATAGCACAGGTTTATGTCGTTTATTTTTCTTTTTTTTGTTTGTTTGGTTTTTTTTGGTAGTTACCAACTCAGAACAAAGCCTGGTAACAGAGGAAGGCTTTCACAAAGATATTAGGACCCTCACTCATGAATCCTTAATTTTCTGGTTTGATATACCTTCATCACTTGATCAGTAAATTCATTCCAAAAGAACTCTATTGATGGGGATGAGGACATTGTATCAATGTTACTGATTGAAACAGGAAGTCAACGTTTCTCAAGAAACATGCTCAAATTTTAGCCATATAGTACAGGATAACTATGCTACAACCAATGCACCAAAGGGAACATGAACATAGACATTTTTTTCCTGTCAATGAGACACTTTGCCCTAGTGGTGCTGCCTTGTAGGCCCCCAGTGTAGGAGGCTCTTGGCCCTCATATGACTGCTGAAATAGGGCAGGGACTTTTTTGTAGGGACACTCACTCCAGAGGGTTGTGATGGAAGGGATAGGGGATAGAGGGTGGGAGGGCAGGACTGATAGGGGTGGAAAGAGGACAATGATGGAGATGTAACCTGAAGTAATAAATAAATATTTTAAAAAGAAAAACAAAACAAAAAATAGTCAGAAAAGAGAATGAACACAGGAAAAACTGGCCAGTATTACCATTTCAGTATTCATTTAATGAGGTGAGCCAAGAAAAAAAAATATTGTAACTTGAATCAATAAAAGAGCAGCTTTCTCTGTGCCTGAAGTGCCAAATACTTGCTAAGAATGTCATCATGGTGTGAAGATTGGAAAGCTGGCTCAGTGGTTAAGAGCAGAACACATACTGCTCTTCCAGAAGATCCAAGTTCACTGCACATCAGTCATGGTAGGCAGCTCATGACTCAGGCCACCTCTGACCTCCCTGTAACCTTGTACTAATGAGCCCAGTTTCCCACACAGATAAACACTAACACACATAATTAAAAATAAAATAAAAAGAGTATGTATATTAGTTTAACAGAAGATATAAGAAATTCTATATTTTAAAGGAATCCAATAAGATTATTATGGAATGGTATTGTGATAGATCAGAGAGATTTATAGAGTCTGTTTTGAGAGGGCATTGAGCCATGAAACTTATTGAATTGCCTATTGACCTACCATAAGAGTAAATAGATAAATACTTTAAGAATCCACATCACAGTATATAAATTATGCTTCTTCCTGGATTTTTGTCAAAAGCACAGGACACTCATCCCAATAATCAATTAAACATATAATTAATGTTGAGTGAGAGAATACTGGCATGAATTTTAGGTTTGAACACAGGGAAAGTGAGGCAGTAGGCATGTCTATACATAAATCAGCAGTCCTGGTCAGATGGGCATGTATATTTAGTAAGTAAGCAGTATATTTAGCAAAAGTGGTGTTGGAGAGATCATTGTGTCTCCAAAATGTGAGGAAATGGAAAGAAAACCGAAAGGCCACAGAGTGGGTGAATGAACTCTTTCAAAGCAATTACATTGAGAGGAAGAAGAAAGTAAATTTTATAGATAAGTTTTATAAATAATATCAGAATGTTTCTAAGGAATACATTTTGAAAATGTAGAGAAATGACCTGGCATTTCCTAGCTCTTTAAATATAATAATGCAAAAAGAAGGAAGGATGGAATTTTGAAGACAGTCTCCAATTGTTGACAATACTACCTAAGATATGTTTGGAATATAAAGCATAGCAATAAAATGAAGTAATAATACGAAGGTGATTGAAAATATGTTGTGACGGTTTCCCTTACATACATTTAAAACTGAAGGACTTTTAATTTGTGAAAGTGGATTCATAGTCATTTTTGCTTTAATCATTTGTACCCTTACTCATGAATGGATGAGTTGGTTAGTCTTCACAAATGATAAAACATATAATATCTATTTCATACATGTTTCAATGTGCACAATAATATCTTTTGTATAAGTCATCTTTTCTATAGTCATTCAGACATACTCTATAAACCATCTCTCATGTTTTAAAGTAGGCTTATGTTTTATAACACTTCAAAACATAAGTTGATAAGGCAATAAGAAATTGATTGTTTTTAAATATATATTTATTCTTTAAAATGTTTATACATACATCATGCATTTTGATTGTTTTCACCCCTCACCTTCTTCCTTATTCTCCTATCCTCCTCCCATCTTCAAAATCGGCTACAAACATATGCATATATATCTTCTGGACATGACAGGGACAATGCGTTCAAGAACTCAGAGTAGCTATGGATGCCTTCAGAAGACAAACAGAATCAGGCAAGTCAACCTTCCAGAGTGGGCAAAGAAACAATCAAAGGCCCCAAACCTAGCTGAGGCACTATTATCCCTGATGATGCCAAGGGAGAGAAAGTCAGTGTTCTCTAGGCCTTAGTAGGTTCCCTATGTTTCAGTGGCTGTACCTATGAGCATGTTTCAGTGGCTGTACCTATGAGCATGTTTCAGTGGCTGTACCTATGAGCATGTTTCAGTGGCTGTACCTATGAACATACATATATAGACTGAACTAAGTGGACACTGTGAGTTATAAAATATCAATTTAATCTTTAAAATGGTTATTTTTGTATATGAATAATCATTTATTATTTCAAGTTCCTAAAAAAACACCCAGGGTACAGGTGAACTATATGAAAAATATATGCTTGACTTATAAGATTTTAAAGAAATTACATTTCTCACCATTTAAATAAAATAGTATGAACATGTCCTTTATTTTATTCTTAATATAACTTTTCAACTCTGTGAATATTCCAGCCTTCCTGGATATATTGGACTGTTCAACCTCACGATGGTTTCTTTTGGAAACTTGGAACTGGGTTGTAAATTAATTTTAAATGGCTGTGTACTCTTATCGTAATTCATATTGAAACTTAATTTAATTTGTTTTTATTGTTGTTTGCTTTTTAATTTCCTTTCTTAATGTGATGTCTCTATTTAAGAGTTCTTTGGTTAAGGGGACTTTCATCTTCCTATTAATACCACATCATTCAATTTAGTATGGTATTTCTCCTTTCTTTCATATTAATAATCATTCATTAATTGTCTTATTTTTAAAATGCATTTGAGCTTTCTTTTTTCTTTTTCTTTTTTTTTTTTTTTTTGAAATGTAAGTAGACAAAAAGTTCAGTACTAGAACCAGGCTCTGAATCATTGGCACAAAAGTCCTTTTTATACCTCCAACATTATTTCATCACAATGAGAATCGGTTGCCTAGCAGAAAATCAGGGACCAGGGGCAGTGGTCAATTCCCTCATTATACTACTGCCTCCTTGTTCTTCATATAACAGGGAACATGCTGGTCTCATGTGGCTATTCTTAAGGGACAGTATTTTTAAAAGGCAGATGCCTTCCTGCGTTTTCAAAATTATCACCATCTATAAATCTCCAAAGCATTCACACCTCTCTAAAACCCCTACCAAACAATCATGTCAGGGGAATGAAGGGAAAATTTTGTTAATGTGAATGTCCCTCAGCTCCAAGTTAATTATGCATGTGCCCAGGGCAGAGCTGTGTAACTCATTCCATAGTGTAATTGCTATAGAAGAAGAAACAAGTCAAATAATCCACACTGAACATGTCTTTTCCCCTCAACATCTCTCACCCATTTAAAATAAAGTCAGGCAACTCCCACAGGGTCCCACTTGTACAATTTCTAGCATGGATTTCTTTGCTTCCTACATGACATTGCTTCTTCTAGAGAAATTGCTCTACTGGCCCACTGTGTCTGTTTAAATTCTTACATTGATGAGACTAAGGACCTGGACAACAGGGTCTTACTTCTCCCTTCAGCCTCCCTTAGAACACCTTCTCAATGTTCAGTCTTTCGATGCTGTTGTTTTCTTTTTTTTTAGTATCTTTTTTTATAATTTATTTTTCATTTCTTCAAGTTAAATCTCAATCACAATCCCCTCCCTACTCCCCCCTCCTGTCCCACCCTTCCACCCTCTTCCCCCTCAACCCCCCATCCTCTTCCCTTTTTTTTTCTTTTAGTTTAAGTTATATCTTTTCCCCAAACAGCTCCCCCTTTCAGTCCAACAAATGGTTCTTTCTCTTATAACAATAAATACAATACAAAACAACAGAAATAAATAGGCCACAATTATAAGAGTTATATGGCTTAGCATACATTCCCAATGTCCAGTCCATATGTATTTGGCACCTGACTTTAACATTCTACTATCTAACCATCTCCATGAGTTTAAAGTTCTGTATCTAACTCAGCTTTCATACTAACTTGCATCACAATTTTAAAAACATCTTCTTAGATCCAGAACACCCTCTTGATTCCTAAACAACTCGAAATTTAACTATGAAACTCTAACTATATATTCTTCAACTATCTCAGAGACCTGAGAAGGATAAATAAACAAATATATATATGATTATATAGGAAGTGCAGGGCCCGCAGCTTCCAAAACTAAGAAATGACATACCAGTGGCTGCCTAGACACGTTTTAGGACATTTAAATAGCTGAGCACAAAAGGACTGAACATCAAATGATTCTATTAACATTTTAAACCATTTTTCCATTCTTATTTGGGCCCCAAACAAGTTTACTACGTCCCAAATCAGCAGGAAGTCATTTTAAGACAGCGACATCCCATCCGCAGAAGGTAGAGAGGGTATTTCCCTCCCCTTTGGTTGTTTGATGGCTAATAGAAAATTTTGTTATTTAGGGGAAGAGACTACAGCTGTTAAATGGTCTTGTTAAATGGGTTTTGGAGGTTAGACCCAGGGATTTCTCTCTTTTTCTTTTCTGTATCCTTCTTTCTCTCCTATATAGGAGTGAACAGACTTGAGAAAAAAATGGGACATAGACATAGTATAGGAAAGATCAAGAAAAAAGGACAGATTATTGAATATGCACTTATACCTTTGTATATTGATACAAAATTAATATTATATTTGGCTAAATTGGTATTGATCATTGTACATTAATGCAAAATTAAGATTGTATTGGGCTACATTGGTATTGATCTTTCTATATTGATACAAAATTAAGATTATATTTGGCCACAATGGTATTGACCCTTGCATATTGATGCAAAATTAAGATTGTATTGGGCTACATAGGCATTGATCTTTGTATATTGATACAAAATTAAGAGTATATTTGGCCACATTGGTATTGATCTTTGTATATTGATACAAAATTAAGGGTAACCCTTCTTAAAGGTACTGTACCTAGTAATGCTTAAAAATGAAATGTGAAGTTTTGGCCCTTTGCTACCAACCATCATAAACTGTTTAGGATAATTAAGAAATGCAAACTAATATGCAAGCGTGTCACTTTGTTAGTTACTATGATAGTCTGTCACAGTTATTTTCTAAGCTACTCAGAAATCAAGTTGCTAAGAGACAAGCAACATTTGCTTATCTAAATATAAGAGATAGATAGGGCATCTTCAAAAACCTCAAGAGATCTGAAGAATATGGCATTCAAAGATGTTTTCTTAACTTAAGATTTTTTTGATATCGAGACATGTCAGCTCCTGACAGCACCGCATATTCTACTCCAAGTAGAAGATGAGCATCGAAGAATCTCCAGTGTGAGATGGTTGCATTAGTGGCAAGCCTATCTCTTTGCAAGAAAACCCCTTGCTTCAACTGTAGACAGAATGCTGTCCAAAAAGGATAAAACTTGGAAGCAAGTAAGTCGACAGCCTAGTCCTGCCAAGACAGGGTAGGCAAGTCCTTCATAATTCCTGCTCTACAATCAATGTCTGTCAGAGAAAAGGGGCCAAACAGCTGAAGATTGATGCTGTAATGTATGGAGAGAAAATGGGAGCTGCTGTTTTCTATAAACCTGAGATCTTAGATCTCACTAAGTGCACACTCTCATTCCCCAGGCAACACCTTCTTAGTTACAATTTAGATTGCCAGCATTTATTTAATCATGTCTCCCCCAATTTTCCCCTATCTTCTGGAAACCCTGCTTAGGATATTGACCAAGACAGAACGTAACAGCCCCTTTACTTTGGCTAAGCTTTCCAGAAGTTTACTTGTGACTCTAGTTCCTGACCTCTCCACATTCCTCAGGATACTTAAAGTCATCTCTCACTGTGAACCACTTCTCTGTGTTTAAGATGTAAACATTTTTCTGAAAACTTTTTCTAGTTTTTCAAACCTCCGTTATCTTTTGGAAGGACCTAGAAAGTGTCTCTTCGAAATGTAGTCATCAAGGAAGACAATAACACCAATTTCCAGTCTCTGTCTATGTGGGAGAAGTCAATGGTAGTGAACTTAATTTTTCTGATCATGTGTTAATTGTAGACATTAATGCGTTTGGTGTGGTACTTCCATACCTGGAATCAAGCATGTACTGGTTATTGTATCCACGCTACCTCTGTCCTCTTCCACATGTCCCTTACTTATATTCTTCTTTCAGTTCAACGTTTTCTTCATTTTGGGGGTGTTAGATGTTCCATGAGAAAGGACACAGGGTCTTGTCTTTCTGTAACTTTTATTTTATTCTGAAAACTCTGAAGAAAAATACTTCTATCCATTTTCACTCCAAGCCAGATAGTGAGTAATATTCCATTGTATGAACATACCACAATTTCTTTGGCCAGTCATGCATTAATGGGAATCATACACTGATCCTACGTGTGAGCCTCTGTGGACAGTACCACAGGGAACCAGGAAGACAGACACTATTGTAGTATAATGGAATCATTTCTTTGGGACATGGTGCTCAGCATGTAGTACTAGATCCTAGGGCATTTTTATGAAGAAATTCTGTACTAAACTCCATATGGATTCTATTTACACACTTACCAAGAATATTTAAAGTTACTTTCCCCCATACCATCATTATTGTATTTTTTCTTAGTATTTTGATAATAACTAACTCCTAACTGGAGTGAGACAATCAAGTTTTAATAACTTCAGCTTTCTTGTTTGAGTTCAAATTTGCTTAGATTCTTCAGAGTCCTTTTGCTTCCACATAAATTTGAAGATTGCTTCTTCCATAATAAGAAAAATGTCATTGGTGCTTTGATAAGGATTGGAATTTAACCCTGATAAAGAGTTTATCCAAGTTTTAAAACTGCCTCAAGTATAAGGAATAAGAAAATTAAAGGAAGTTTGACTTTCCCTTGAGGTAAAGGTAATTAAACACAGGTGGCCTTTGAGGCAAAGCCTCTCTCCTCTCTATAGTTTTGAGCATCCCAGGCTTCCAGGGAACTGAATTCAGATTTGGTCTGTTCTGCCAGTACTTTGAAAAAAAATCTCATTGCACTGTTTTTGGTTTGACAATATTTTGCTGGAATAAATTTTAAAAAGAAAATACTAAACTCCTATTCTTAAATGGATGGATACATCTCTGTCTGTACTCTGCATTCCCTATTGTTTTAAACATAAGATTATACTTAATAGTTTCCCCTAATTTCTTCTTCCTCCCGCCACCACTAACTCTTGCCCTTCCTCTCTTTTGTTTGTTTGTTCAAACCCCTCTTCATGAACTGATAGCATTAACTATCTAAACTACATTGCTAAAGCAATAAAAGGCTTGTATGGTATTTTTGTTTTTTTACTTTTAGAAACCTAACCTGTAACTTTTATTTTATTCTGAAAACTCTGAGGAAAAATACTTCTATCCATTTTCACTCCAAGCCAGATCAGTGTTTGTTGGGTCAAGCTTGTGTTGAAGTTAACAAGTTTTAACATTTTACTGGAATGTACACTTTTCCTGCTTTGTTCATATATTTGCTGGTGGCATTCTGTTCTACTTGAGGGAGGAAGTGGCATTAAACCATTTAGGACTACTTCTCCACTCTCACACTCATTGCTTGTGATATGACTCCAAAGAGGAGTCTATTATTCTATTGGTGCTATGGGACTCATTAAGATGATTTTGAAGGTGATGTTGTTCTGTCTTCTCTTCTGTCATATATCTAGCTCCTGAAGCATTGAATATCTTTGACCCTATATTCAAATGTCTGCTTATATGTTCAGAGTTTGCCTTTCAGCTTATCCTCTCCCAAAGGGTCCCAAAGGATAAATTTGAAATATTTCTGGGGATATAGATGATAAAGACAGAGGCAGTGCCAGTTTGGATCTAGAGTTATACTATATTTTTAACATATATCAAGAAGAAAAGATTATTTTATTATCATTTTCATTTTCATGGTAATCTCTCAGTTAAATATTTCAGAGAAAAACACATAGAGGAACATGATATACAGGCTTTGAAACAAATCCCCTCACCTCTGAAGGCAGGTACTTGGAAGACAAACTATATCATCAACATGAGCAGATTAATTGAGATCCATATCAATTTTATCTTTAGTTGTGTGCATAAGGATATACATACAATCTGTCATTCACTGTATCAGCATTGAATCTCTTAAGTTCTATATCCAGATCCTAGTATTTAAATATCACTGTTATTAACATATTTCTGGAAGAGAAGAAAATAAAAAGACAAGAAAGAAATGATAAAATGTACAACTCTCATTATCTTCCTGAATCCTCATTTCTAACTTATATAATAATATGCTGCATCCTTCTCTCCTCTAGTTAGCTTCTTGTTTCTGGATTTTTTTTTTTTAAGCATAAAATTAGTCACAATGAAAACTACACACAAGGGTCTAATGTATCATTCCACACCTAAAATTAAGTTTTGTCCAAGGTAACATGCTTTTGTGTGGAATGTGAAGATTTTTGTATTAAAACCGTCAGAAATTGCAATTAATGTACTTTCCATCTTTGCCCAAGTTTGATGGGGAACTCATTTTTATTAAACTGGCATAATTTTGCTTGTCTTACAATGTCCAAAAGTGTGTAGATGTGGGAGGCAGGGGCAATGGAGGAAATGTAACATGTCTATATTTACAATTTTGGGGGACTGCATCCTCTTGACTTACATAGATCTCACTTTTGGTATTTGCATTGGCTGTTAAAGTTCAACCTCCTGGGGCTGCCATTCATGATTCTCCCATGAGTTCTGTGTTCCTGAGGCAAAGGCAGAAACTTCAATGAGACATTAGCATATAAACAGGTCAGGAGGCCTGATATTTAAGCTTGCTAAGAATCTGTGATAATTATTCATTTAATTATAAATCAAACGTGTCTGGACTCTATTAGCAATTGAGGTTCATATGAAGTTCACATATGTTATCTGTGGTTTCTTCTGTGGAATTCAGATAAATAACCAGCATAAGTTCTATTGAGGCAAAAAAATAAAAATAAAATAAGGTACATGTGTGTGTGTGTGTCTGTCTGTCTGTCTGTCTTGAAGACGATGATGAAGATATCCTTTTTTTTTTTTTTTTTTTTTTTCTGTGTGAAAATGGAATGTGGCAAGGTTATCCACTATAGAACCTTAATTGTACTGACACATGTTCAGGTCAAAAGCCTATATTAACCTAGAATCCATGACAGAACATTCTGTCTGTCTGTACTTTGTTGGGCTACCTTCTCTTTCACAAATTTTCACATTTTTAGATGATTGTCTTCCATGTAGAAGCCGAGTGCAAGAGGAAGTTCTTAGCCTTCATATGACTGCTGAACTGAGGGGGGCTGATATGTAGGGACATTCCACACTGGAGGATTAGGATAGGTGTGAGAAGGGGGAGAGGGAGAGAGGGTGGGACTAGGAGGGGTGAAGGCAGGGAGACTGTGATGTAACTTGAAGTAATAAATAAACATTAAAAATAAATAAATAGATAGATAATTGTTGGGGAAATAGAGGATCCGAGATCATAAAAAAAAAATGATGATTGTTTCTGAAGTCTCTAAATACTGAGTTGAAACATAAAGGAGAGATGAAAAAGAGATTTGTTCCATGGAGGCATTGCTAGGCTATTATCATGACTCCTAGCAGCTATATAGGTGAATTATCGAATAATTTATGGCGTGTGTGATCTGAAATGGAGCAGCACAAATAAGAAATGCAAATGGCCTTACTTGCAGAAGGAGGAGTGTGATGAATTATGCAAATGTTGGATGCAATGCCATCATGACTTATATGTGGTATTGTGGAGGATTTGTCATTTTTGCAACACACAGGTTTGCCTTAAAGTGTGTTGCCTGTGCAGACAGAACAAGTGTCAAACACTTCCTTTTACTACTTGCATCACATCAGGAATTTTTATTTGTAACACGGAATAATGTCACATATAATTCATATTTACATCATGGATGGTGACCCTTTAATCCCCAATTTTTGACAAACAAATACCTTTTCTACTCTATCAAAACAAACTATCAGAACAACAAATATCTGAAATGCAGAGAAAAAGATTAGGGAAGCATAGCCAAGAAATGGTATAGAGATTCATGCAAACACAGATGTGGAGAATTATGGCTGATTTTGTAGCTCATTATAACAATTAAATGAGATAATATTTTCAGAATGCTAAAATAGAACTTAGGGTATAGCATACACTATCAAATATACGTTGAGTAACTTGTTAACACATTTCATTCTTTTATTCAATGGGACTGTGAAAAATAATGCATGTGCCAACACAAGAAGATGGGAGATTTTCCCACAGAAAATAGCAGGTGAGTGGTTTTGAAGGTATGGTGAGAACTTAGTTTTGAAACTAAGTTCGACACAGAATACTTCTATTCCCAGCTAGAATCTCAGAACTATTCCACTGTCCTCAGGAATATGTCCACAAGTATTCCTCCACATATTTCTAAAGGTAAGGACCAGGCATTAGAGGAGAAACAATCATAAAGTTAGTAAGGTTGCAGAAGTGGAGACATTGTGAGTGTCCCCATCCATCTTTTTCTAATGCAGGATAAATTGCTTCAGTCCCCATGAGCTACTTTTTCATTTGACTCATGCTAATTTTCCTATATAAGGAAGTAAGGAAAGCAACAATAGCTGATACTCATTGTACATAGGCAGGATACTTTCTTAACTGTTCAGCATCGATTAATCAATTTGATTTCCAGTCCAATGTTATGATTTCAGCAGTTAGTGTTATTATTATTAGATGTGAAACTTAAGGCACAGAGACGTGAAATATCCTGTTCCAAGTCACACATTTGGTGAATGGTGGCATCCCAGGACTCCATTTATTATACTCTAAGGTAGTATGTTTTGAATTTGTACTGTAAAAAAAACAAATGAAATTTCCAATCTGCATCAAAATTTGAGAATGCGTAAGAACTCTGTCGGTGAATCATAGATTGGGAATTATGGAACATTGTAGCTGGGAGAGATCATAAAGTGTATCTGATTTCTCTACCACTTTTTATAGCTACACAGACAGAGTAATGTGTCATTTACAACATGCTGTGAAATATAGTTATTGGGTAAATGCCAATGAAAGTTTTTGGCTTTCAACATGTGTGAACTTGGAATCAGGACATTGGGAACTAGGGAAGGTTCAGACTGAATTTTATTCACTTTATAGATCACCAAAGTCATCATAAATGTTAATACTCTATTTCCCCTGTTTGAATTGTTTCTTGGTTCTAAAGTCAATAAATTCATTTAATAATTACACACAATTTAGTAATAAGAATTTATAATTAATAAAAGCAAAAATAAACATAAAAAGTAAGGGTACATCAGGGACCACCATCCAGAGATGATAGCTTCTAATTCTAATATATCACTTGTTTTTCCATTTCTCCTTCCTGAAGTTTTCTTTTTACAAAACAGTCTTCAGGGGAAGATCAGCCTTTTATATTTCACATAACTGGAATGTTTTAGAAGTCACTGAATGTTCTGAAGACTGAATTTTAAATGACTATATTGTGTGTTATATGATGTAGGCAATATCATCAAAGGTATTTTTCACTTAAGGAATTTGCTTGATAAGTATATATGATGCTGACTAGAGTGTGATACCTTATTCCTCTCTATGAATTAATGACAATGCAGACATCCCTGCCTGTGCTACATCTTGCTTTGATGTCATTCAGGGTGGCTTCATTAAAAAGAATTTTTCTAAATCATAAAAGTAAAGACTATGGGGCTTCAGAAACATCTAGGAGACTAGTATTAGGTACTACTTTTCATTTCAGCTTGGAGAAAATGTAATCTTTCAAGATATAATATGGTACCCATAGTGATGAGCCTATCAAGATCCCTTTGTATCTGTATAACAAGCTAGATGACAAAACATGGAGCATAGTTAGACTTAAATTCCATAATAACTTTACCACATAGCTTCTGCGATCTCCCTTCTCTAGGAAACCTTATTGAGTGATGAGAAAGTTCCCATTATGTTTTGGTTCCTTGCTGACACTGTCCAGAGACAATTTTTCATTCTTGAAAGAAACTTTGGGGATTGGGCCCTCTCTATTCCTCTCATAGCTGGAGATTTCAGGGAGGCTCTCAGGCCAGCATCTCTGCTGAGTGTTCTGCAGATCCCTGATTGACCACTCTTCACTAAGAGTCCCCTGAGTGTTGTGCAGATCCCTG
>CAJQZJ010009649.1:24165305-24184998 GCA_907164525.1 Lophiomys imhausi | reverse complement strand
CCACTCTTCACTAAGAGTCCCCTGAGTGTTGTGCAGATCCCTGGTTGGCCACTCTTCACTGAGTCCCCTGAGTGTTCTTCAGATTCTGGTTGACCACACTTCACTAGGAGTTCCCTGAGTTTTCGGCAGATCCCTGGTTGACCACTCTTCACTAAGAGTCCCCTGAGTGTTCTGCAGATCCCTGGTTGACCACTCTTCACTAAGAGTCCCCTGAGTGTTGAGCGTTTCCTTGATTTAACCAGACCTGTTTCTTTGTACTCCATGATTGTCCTTTCTGGATTCAGTGTTTTGGGGTTTTTTGTTTGTTTATTTGTTTTGTTTTTGTTTTTCAAGATAGTGTCTCACTGTGTAGTCCTGTCTGTCCTGGACTCACTTTATAGACCAGGATGTCCTCAAACTCGCAGTGATCTGCCAACCTATGCCTCCCAAGTGCTGGGATTAAAGGCGTGCACCACCACTCCTAGCCTCTAGATTCAGTTTTAACAAGGACCTTCCATCATTTCAGAGTTCAGAGAGTCCCTCATCCTTGGTATCAGTCCATGTTCTTCATCTCTAATCAATTTCTGAATCATTGACTTACCTCCATGAAAAATACTTGTTTGAATTTCATAAAAGTACCTTTCCTTGCTTGAGACCTTTTCTGTAATGTTAACACAGTGGTCTTCAACTCAGTCTCTCTCTCTCTCTCTCTCTCTCTGTCTCTCTCTCTCTCCCGTATGTCTGTCTTCCTCTTTCTCAGCTCATTGGCTCTCCTTGTTTTCAGAGTTTAGCTCAGTTTCTGTAGTGTAATTGTTCCAGAATAATCTCTCTCAAACTGTTTAGAAATAAAATAATTCTTTCTGACCTCCACCCACCCTCTGCTTTCTCATCTTCTTTCATTCCTTTTTTCTCTAGAAGAGTAGGGAGTGATGTTCTCTGAATTTCTCTTTTCTGACTAAATTGCCTTCCTAGAAGGAAAACATTATGAGATACCTACCACTCTCCAGGAGAATCAGTCATGGAAAAAAAAAAAAAAAAACTAGCAGACTTCATACACACAGCTCAAGGAGCCAAGCCCAAAGGCCACTGTCTATTGTTCAGATCCATTTATTTCCCCTACACATAATTAGTTTCTCACCCCAAAACTTGTCTATATTAGCACTTCTATCTCCCCATGATGAATGGATTTAAGTCTCAATCCTCTAGCTATTCTAGTTTTATTCTTTTACAGTTACTCATGTGAACATTAGTAAATTTGGATTTTTTTCCTCAGTTGATCTATTAATAACTTTATTTCAACAGTCATAAAGACTCGAACCTTTCTAGTGTTGAGAAAAATTGTCTGCACTGTGTCACAGTGCTAGGGGAGTATGGTTTCTTATGAGGGGCTCATCTTCAAAATCCAAGAACATCTCCTTTGATTAATTCAAAATTTAAGTTTGGAGATAACAATTATACTTTTACTGTAGAAAATGCCTCATTATTCATATTTATGAATCAGATTATTGTGAGAAAAATTAATCAAGAGCATGAATTAAAGAAATCCTACTTCATCTTCTTGATATTTCTCTGTTTCAGTTTTTTATTCATCCTTATTCCAGGAGAAGTTGACATAAATTTGATGTGTAAATGGTGTGAACATACTTTGATTGTATTAGAAAATTATAGATATCATATTTAGAGTATGACCTTGTATTAATTGGCATAACTGTTTATTGGCCACAGGGTTAATTTATTTAGAAATAATAAGCCTCAAGCCAGATGTGGTAGCATAGTACTAACCCTAGTACTAGGGAGGCAGAGTCAAGTGGATCTCTGAGTTCAAGGTCAGTCTTGTCTACAGAGTGAGTTCCAGGACAGCCAGGGTTACACAGAGAAATTCTGTCTCAAAAAAACCAAACCCAAATCAAACAAACAAAACAACAATAACAACAAAAATAGAAACATTAAGGCATAAATGTATGAAAACATGTAGAATGTTTGTATATCATAACCTCCGAACATAACTATGAAAACAACTGTGCTATTTATCATAGTCATAGTCATACTTGTATTACTCACTGATTTATTATAGCAGAAGATTTACAATATACGACCCAGAAGGCAATTGTATATATGTTTATTTTTTCCTACACTGAAGTAGATTTTGAACATAACCATTGTTTACTTCTTTAAATCAAATATAAAATATTAGACATTTGATTTCTTAACCTGTTAATTTTCAAACATATATATGGTGATTTTCACAAGTAAGTTATGAAAGTCTAGCAGTGTAGATGTTCTAGATATAGTGACTGAAACTTCAATCCATTCTTTCTTACTTTGAATTTGCCTCTCAGAAAGTAAATGCAAGAGAATGATGTTGTTATTAGAAGACTGTTGGGACTCTATGAAAACTAATGAAGTAATATAGTACAATACCCTGAACATTATCCACAAATGACAATGGTATTCTCACAGCAAAAATCCTTCTGTTAGGAGGTGCATGGGTCAGAGTTGTATTTATTGTCTTATAATAGATTTGGAAGAATGATACGTGCAACAGAAGGGCTATAAAACAAGGTTTATTGAGAAGTATTGGGTAACACATCCCTTCAGCAGAGAGGGGTTTCAAGATGGTTGACCAAGTAGTACATGGGAAAACAAACGCTTTTATAACTTGAGAATAGGCTAAATTGTTTATGTACATATGCAATCTAGGCATCAAGTTGTGATGAAACTAATTATCTAGCTAAGATATTTGAAGAGATCGACGGATAGTCAAGGAATTGAAGGACTTGTCAAGGGATAGAATGGAAGGGTGCAGACTCATAATAAGCCCCAATGGAAGGCCCCAAGAAAGAAAAACTAGAAGATGAAAAAGAAAAGATACTGGCAACGCATTGTATGACAAGGCCAGGGTAGTCTTTGGAATTTCAGCTTCTGGACCCTTTATTTGATCCTTGGCTCTATCACTTATTATGTAGAATTTACTAGACAACTTTTGTGTTCTCATAACTTCCAGTTTTGCGAGGACATACAGACATTTTTATTTGCTTCCACCTGTGACCCAACTAGCTGCCCAGAGAATAGAGCTCTCTCACTCCTAATTCCTATCACTTTTTTTAATGTTTATTCACTACTGCAAGCCATATCTCCATCACAGTGACCCCTTCCACCCCTCCCAGTTCCACACTCCTACTCTCCCATCCTACTCCTTCAGAGTGGGGTGTCCCCACACATCAGTTCCCCAACCCATTTCAGCAGTCACATGAGGGCCAAGAGCCTCCTCATATACTGGGGCCTACATGGCAGCACCACTAGGGCAAAATATCTCATCAACAAAGTCTGTGTTCCTGTTCCATTTTGTATGATGGTTGTACAATAGTTATCCCGTACTACTATATGGCTAAAATCCAATTGTAAGTGGATAGATGCCATGTGCATCTATCTGAATCTGGGTTAGTTCACTCAGGCTAGCTTTTCTAGATTCCATCCTATCACTTTGAATTAGAAGGTAGATTTTTTGTGAGCGAATGTTGCTTTGGGACTTTCTTTTGCTTCAAATTAATGAGGATTTACTTTCTGCACAGTTTAGAGCTCAAGGCTACTAAAGACTAAGTGCCCCAGCAGGGAAGAATAGTTAGTGGATTCATTCGCTCTTGGTTTAGATTTAATAAAGGCTTTCTGCTTCCTCTCACATGTGTGAGTTAAGGAAGGGTTATTCATTTAGGCTGAGTTAGGATTCCTTGTGTGGAATTCCAAGAGAGTTTTCTGTATTATTAAGCCAATGAGCCAAGGAACATCTATTCCCTAAACAATTAGCTTTTGTAAATGAAGTGTAAAAAGAAAGACAATCCAGGAATAAATTATTTATTTTTCCTAGGTGCAGACATTAACTAACATTAAGGGTCTTTGAGTTGTGACATATAAGGTGTAATTCAAAAGGAAGAGACTGATGGCTTCGAGTCACCCAAGAAATCAATCACAACCCTTTATAGTTACACCCTCACAATAATTTCTCTTCATGGAAGAATGAATTTGTACCCTGAAAATAGAATACTGTGTACCCTGTAGGTTTTATATTTTCCCCATACTATTCTCAAATATTTATAACTGTCATTTGTAATTCTCAGTTATCAATATCTTTTATTACACATTATTTGACTTAGATGTTATTACAGAAATATCCAGATGCCATAAAAGTGAAAACCAGTCATCTCTCAAATAGTGCAATTCTACTTCAGGAACTGTGTGGGAACCTACGGCCACAGTAATGATTCATTCTACTGTGTGTACTTTGCTTCAGGTATTACACCTGAACTGTCTTGAGGTTCTGTAGCTTGACTCAGCAAGAAACATTACCTTTAGCCAAGGAAAATGGAGCACTTTCAGCAATTTAGGTGGTGACAGTAATTTCTGTATGTAAATATTACAATGTAAGACTGAATTGCCTTATACAGCATAGGACCAAGAATCTCAAGTGAAATGTTATAGCTAATACTTCTTAGAATCTTGAATTTATGACATTTAAAAAATGTAATGAAGGGGCAGGAGAAATGGCTCAGTGCTTAAGAACCCTGGCGATTGCTTCAGAGGATCTGGCTTCAGTTACCAGAACCTACATGGAAGCTCACAACAGTCTGTAACTCCAGTTCAGGGTATCCGATGTCCTCTTCTGCCCTCCACGCCTCAGGCTCTAGATATTAGTGTGGTGCATATATGCACATTCTGGTAAAAAAAAAACAAAACAAAACAAAACCCTTAATGTCAACTTTAAGGTAATACACATAAAATTAAATTAAAATTAAAATTAAAAGTAATTAAAATGCATGCTATTATACCCATTCACGAAATCAATAACATATATCTGAATATTAATTTTAAAAGTGGAAAATATCTATTGCTAGCAAGTATATACTTAAATAAGTACTGAATTTCACAGACAATATAAATTCTACATTTTGAGTGAATTTTGAGCCAGAAGCTAGTGGAGACTTCACATTTGCCGTAATGCCTTAACACATGTTTCCTCCTGCAAAAATGGTAATAGTAACCATTAGTAAATAAAATAAACACTTGGAATCACTTATGACACAGTACTTGGGACATTGTAATGACATTGCATTTGTTCTTTATTGTATAATCATCATGATTATTAAATAAAGTCCCCCAAAATATTTAACCCTTTAGCCACTCAATCACAGTCATAGTAAAGAAACTTATTAATTCTTTATTTTTGTTTTGTTATTAATTTACTTTTTCAAGTTAGATCTTGATCAAAGTCCCCTCCCTTTAATAATAAGAAATAATTCTAAGAATTATTGACTTCTATATATCATTGTCCTTGTCTTAGCTTATGCAACTAAGCATCATATAGCAAAATATTCAAAGAATAAAATTATATAACTCTTTATTCATTCAGTATTATATGTTTCTTTATTCTTAGTCACCCATGTTTGTTTTGTAATAATAACTTCCAAATCAGATGAGAACATGTTTGGATTCCTCTATATGTATGTTAAGACATTTACACTATAAATGTGCTTATAGTTGATGACTTGTTTGATTATTTATGTTTTATTCAAACAATAATCCTATGATATAGGACACAGAAATAAAAGAAACAAACACTCAAGAGTTTAATGACTTTCTCAATCACCAGGATAAATTTTGAAACAATATCTTAATTGCGTTTGACATTGAGCTGGCACACATTGAGAATATTTGGTTTGTTTATGCTGGAGCTGGCTATTGTTGATTCCATGGGGTCCAAGACTGAGTAGATCACCTCATTGGTGTACTCATGGCTACCTGATCGTATTTTCATTTTGCTTTTAATAATAGAAAATACTGCCAGTGTTTTTCTAAGTATTCAATGTTGACAGATCTAAGTGTTTTTAACAATTATCTGCTATTTCTCACAAGTAAACGGAAAAAAAAATTGTGCTAGAATTTAAAGGCTGTTGGCTATTTGTATCAAAAAATTTCAGGAGTCAGAATGACAGATCTCCAAAGCTAAACCTGTAACTTCAAGCCAGTAACTGGACTACAGAAGAAAATAAAACAACATAGTTATCTAGCTTCAAGGCCATTTGTGGTCAACTAAAGCTTGCAATGTTGTCATGATCTGAAATGCACCACATTAGTGATTCAATGCAAATTGAAAAATGTTCTAATTTTACCTGGACAATTGTTTAGTGTCCAAATACAGCTAATAAACTGAGGGCTGGCAAGCATAGAGCATACAAAACTCTTACATTTCTGTAATTCTTCTAAAATTTTTGAATAGAATCACTTACAAGGTTTATAAGTAGTTCGGTAGAGAATGAAGGGTCACAATAACACAAAATCAGATTATACCCTTTGCTTCACATGTACCAGGTTCATGTCTCCTGTGAGGGTTAAAAAAAAAATCAGGTGGTAAATACATCAACAAAGCTGTGTTTGTTACCGCTTTGGTTTAGTTGTATAACCTCTCAGGCTTTCATCATTTTCAGTCTATACTGGCCAAGAAAAAGCTGAAAATTGAGAAGTCTAAGGCCCAAAGGATGAACAATCAAGACAGATGTTCAATTCAGAATGCACACAAGCAATTTCCTTTACAAATGTAGCAAAAATAGGAAAGCAAATCCAAAACTTTCATTTTGTATCTTAAAATTAATTAGGATACTCAGAGGCTTATAATCAATAGCCATTTAATTTTCTCTATAACAAATTATTTAGTAACTTAATCAGGACAGACTCAATTACCTAGAGCAATTAAGAACCAACATTTTCCAAGTTGCTAAATAGATTTCAATAAAAATAAAAACCCCTAAAATCCATATACCCCCTATTAGCAATTTATTTTTATTCATTTCAGTGGAATTTCTGTAATTTAAACGTACTTCAAATAAGCGTGTTCATCTTATGGTAAAACAGAACCTAATTAACTGCACTGTATAATTTTCTCTAGAATAATTAATAGGAACAGTTAATCTATGTTGTATAAAATTATAAAAAAGTATTTGTGTGTATTTGGAAAAATATCCCCTGTGTCTCTTAATGTACTTTTTGCATCTTTCCTTTTGTGACATATAATTTTGTTTCTTAAAATTTTTATTAAATATCATTTTAGTTTCTTTACATTATGTGAACTGAACTGTCAACACACTTTTCTTCCTTCATGTATTAGGTCCCATCCCTATAATCAAAGCAGCCACTACCACCAATAAGACCACCACTACCACAACCACCCCCACCAACAAAAATATATAGACCACCAGGATGATCACTACTACCACCACCACCACCACCAACAATAATAAATACACCACCATCCACAACAACAACAACCACAAACCCTGTCTATACCTATGTCTAAACATTGTGAGCTTTTTCATATCTGTAGCAAGAAAATAAAGTCAGCTTTCTCATTGCCTGTTACTGCAATAATTCTTCAGTAAACATGCCTTAATGTTTTTCTTAAATTTCAACATAATATAACTTTTCTCAATGAAACACAGCACTCAATCTTCAAAAATATTTATGCCCTTAACTTCTTTTACCCAATAGTATCCCCCTGTATTTGAACCCTAAAATTACTTGCTCTAGGCTATCTTGTACACTAAGATTATATGAATTTATTATTTTTGTCCCTCTCTCAAAGAACCTGAAAAGTCATAAACTTTAGGTTCCTTAACAGAGATGACAGCACAAAGCACACAATTGTCTTACAATTGGGGAGGGATGGGTGAGTAAGCAAGGAAAGTCCAGGCTTAATAGAGCAGATGGTCAGGACAGTCCCTGAGAACTAGGGACAGTGCAGATAATGAACTGTGGTTTGCAGTTTCTGGAAGCTTACTGTGGGTAACTATGAAAGTTTAAACTTTTGTTTAACCTTACAAAAGTTAGAACGTACATATATGCTCAGGAGTGGTATGGTTTGAGCTTGAGATAGAACTATTCCCAGTTTTCTGAGATATTGCCAGATTGATTTCCAAAGTGGTTGTACAAGTTTGCACTCCCACCGGCAATGAAGGAGTGTTCCCCTTTCTCCACAACCTCACCAGCACGTGCTGTCACTTGAGTTTTTGATCTTAGCCATTCTGACAGGTATGAGATGGAACCTCAGAGTTTTTTTGACTTTCATTTCCCTTATGACTAAGGATGTTGAGCATCTCTTCAAGTGTCTCTCAGCCATTACAGACTTCATTTCTGAATTCGTAGTTTAGCTCTGTACCCCAGTTTTTGTTGGATTATTTGCTTTCTTGGTATTTAATTTCTTGAGTCTGTGTAAATTTTGGATATTAACCCTCTGTCGAATGTGCGATTGGTGAAGATTTTTTTCCCAATCTGATCCAAAAGATTCTTCACTGAACCACAAGGACTTTGGCACAACTATACTCAAAGCAGCTTCCTTCATAATAGCTAGAATTAAAAACAACCCAGATGCATTTCAATCACAGAATAGATAAAAAAAACCAAACAAACAAACAAAACTAACAAAAAACCCAAAACTGTGGTACATTTACAGCTTTCAGAAACAAGGAAATCATGCGATTTGCATCCACATGGATGGAACTAGAAAAACTCATCCTTGAGTGAGGTAATCCAGACCCAAAAAGATACACATACCATGTATTAATTTATTACTTGATGTTAGCCATATAGTACAGGATAGCTACCCTACAACTCACAGACCCAAAGGAACAGGAACCTAGCATAACTATCCTCTGAGAAATTCCACACAGTAACATATCAAACAGATGCTGAAACACACAATCAAACATTAGTTGCAGCTCTGGAAGAGAGAGAAGAGGAATAAGAGAGGGAAGAGGAATAGAGAAACCCAAAGGGGTCAGGATCAACACACAAAGAGCAACAGAACCAATCAACCTTGGACTCTAGAGGCTTACAGGGACTGAAACAATAACAGAAGAAGAAGAAGAAGAAGAAGAAGAAGAAGAAGAAGAAGAAGAAGAAGAAGAAGAAGAAGAAGAAGAAGAAGAAGACTTAGACTTGACCTAGACCCTTCTATACAAATATAGATGATAGGCAACTTTGTCATTATACAAATCCCTTAACAAGTGATGGGGGGCAGTCTCAGTGACGGACCTTGTTACCTTTTAGTGGGACACTTTACTTCAACTGAGCTGACATGTTGGGCCCAGAGCAAAAGGAAGCTCTTAGCCCTCATGTGACTGATGAACTGAGAGGGGCTGATATATGGAGGCTCCTCTCACTTAAGGAGAAGGATAGGAGGGAGAGGAGAAGAGGGTGGGAGGGTGGGACTGGGAGAGGAGGAGAGAGGAGGCTGTGATGGAGATGTAACTTGAATTTATAAATAAATGATTAAAAAATTAAAAAGATAGAATTTTGCAATATTACATCTGTGAAACCAACCAAGTTCTCATAGTAAGTGTGAGAACGAAAAAATTATATAACACCCTTAAGTTTCCACTACTAAGAAGGAAATAATAGTATTTTAGACAAAGCTAGACTGTAGTCTATTTCACAAGGATTTTCTCAGAAGAAATTATGTGCATGGTGCTGAAATGTTCTGAGATGTTATCAAAGTCTAACTGACATGATGGAATGGAAATACTCAATCCCAACCCATAGAGCCACACTCCTTAGCAAAAGAAAATATAAACTGAAAGATCCTTAAACATCCCTGTTCATGGCACACATTTTCAATAATACCTAAGATACTCTCATAATATGGAACATCAAACCACAATCCAAGGCTATTACTATACAGGTGTTTCCATGTTATATTTTCAAAATACATAAGAAATCTAAGAATCCTGAAGATGGCAAAGGATACAAATATCTTACCTATCTATGGTAGGACAATGATTGTAGTCACATCTGATTTCTTCTGAGAAAGTATGCAAGCAAAAGAAGTGAGGGAAACAATAGAAGGGTTGAAAGAAATAAATCCACAACATAAAATTATGTAACTGGTGAATATATATGTCAAAATTGAAAAGGTATGACATTTTTCTTAGATAAACAAAAGTAATTAATTTCTAGAGGACTTACTGAGTGATCAAAGTTTCATGGTTCAGAAATAAAGTTGGAATCGGCTCAGGGGATGGGGGATAGTAGACATTGGATGGTGGTTTAAACTAAACTTAGAATGTATCAAAAAGAATAATGGAAACCCATCAGTTAGAAATCTAACTTCAAATTACAACTTACAATTTTTTGATATTAGAATGAAAATACTCAGCATAAATTTGCAGTGCAACTTTCAGAAGACCTGGATTATTTTTTTAAATCACACTACATGGGATAGAATAACACCATATGAGCTACTGGTGAGGCATATTTCAGAATTCTGAAAAATATCACAGGATATGTTCATTTCCCTAAGTTGCTAATCATAACTATGTGGTGAAACCCTAAAGCTGAAGTCACCACACAAGAGGGCTGCGTGACATAGAGAAATCAATCTTAACCTAACTAGGAAATTTCCCACAGGCTAACATTAATAACACAAGAAGATTATATACTGGATGCTTGGGGAGAAAAGATGTCAATGATCTTTCTAAGTCCTGAATACAACACACGACAGTATCCAAGTGCCAGGCAAGGTATGCCAACTGCTGGATCAGATTTGTGGTTTTCTACACAGGAGAAAGTTTTGGAATTATGGCTTAAGCAATTTTGAAGTTCATTGTTTCTTACTAACCTACAGTGTCAATCACATCTTGACATTTCCTCGCTAACTTTATCATCAAAATCATATCAGCCCAATATATACTGTGAAAAAGTCACTAAAATCTATTTTATTTAGGATAAATATTAGGATATTTATATTACTCTACCACTTTTATCAGTTTGTTTCTTATATTCTCCTAAATTCATATTTATTCCTTTCCATGGATGGTTTTCCTTACATTTACCAAGTAGGCCCATTTTCCCATCTCAGTGAATGCATGAATGCATTCATATCACTGTGCTGTTGCAAGGATATATACATTAGGGACAGGGTAATATAAGTTTTAACCCTTATTTCATCCAATCTTAGATGTGAGATTAGATGCATATTTGAGATTCCTGAAAAGTTATTGGGCTCTTGGAGGAGTGACCCTCTCTGGAATGTGGGCAGCCCACTGGGATCCATATCATTTTTCCCCATTAATTTTTTTATCTAACCACTTTATAGCTTGATCGCACACCACTCCCTTCTCTCCTCCCAGTCCCATTCTTACATCTCCCTCCCAGTCTCTGAGGAGAAGGTACCAACCCACCCTGGCACATCAAGTCGCAGCAGGACTAAATACTTCTCCCACTGTGGCCAGACAAGGTAGTCATGATATGGAAAAGGTTTACAAATGCAGGCAACAGAGTCAGAGTCAGACTCCACTGCAATTGTTAGGGGACCCACATGAAGAACAAGCTGTGCATCTACTACATATGTGCAGGGGGCCTACATCTAGTCCATGCATGCTCTTTGGTTGGTGGTTCAGTATCTGAAGCCTCATGGTCCTAGGTTAGTTTGCTCTGTACATCTTCTTTGGGTGTCCTTGTCCCCCTCTGGATCCCTCAATCCTTCCTCATAGCCCTCCACAAGACTCCCAGAGATCTGCCCATTGTTTGGATGTGGGTCTCTTCATCTATTTCTTCAGCTGCTAGATGAAGCTTCTCAAAAGACAGTTATGATAGGCTCCTGTCTACAAACATAGCAGTGTCATTAATTGTGGCAGGGTTTGACTGTCTCTCATGGGGTGGGTCTCAAGTTTGGCCAGTTAATGTTTGGCCATTATGTCAATCTCTGCTCCATCTTTGTCACTATACGTCTTGTAGGTAGGACAAATTTTGGGTCAAAGGTTTTCAAAGAGAACTGACACTCCCTGTCTCAGCAGCTATCAATTTCTAACAGCTTCTGAGTTAGATGTTGTACTTAGAGATCACGATTTTAAAAATGTAAACCACATATTTGAAAATTATGAACTATAATTCTCAAAAATGTCAAATGTGATATAGAAATTAGTATATTGTGAACTGAAAAGTTATTGAAATAGTATCCTCTTAAGTAGACAGAGTATATGTATATGCATATATACACACATGTATATATATATATATTAATTAATATATTAATTACATATTTATGAGTACATAAATGTAAATATTGTATGTAATATATGGATATATGTATACCACAAAAGTAGAAGGGGATTTGTGATGGTTTGAAGGAGTAATATTCAGCTATAGGACCTTATATTTGAATCCTTGTTCCTCATTCTGTGTTGCTGTTTGTACAGGTTATGTTATTGAACTTTTAGGACAAGGAGCATTTCTGGAAGAAGTATATCACCAAGGGCTGAATTTTAGAGTTCATAAGCCTTGCCCCACTTCTATCTCCCTGTTTGTTTCCTGGTGTGCTGACAAAATGTACAGCCAGATTCCTGCTCTGGCTTTCAGATGCCACACTGCCTCCCCTCCCCCTGATACTGATATTACAGACTTTAAATGTCTGAAAGAGTAAGCCAAAATAACCTCTTTCTACTGATGTTGATTTCGGTCTGGTATTTTAACACAGCAGCAAAAACAAATAAACAAGCATGCATTTTGGGATAAGATGGGACCAGAAAGAGAGTGAGAGAAGGTAAAGGGGTAAATGTGGTTGAAATACATTGTGTACAGGTGTTAAATATCACAAAGAAACCACTGTTTGTACACATATTAATCACCAATTAACACAGAGAAAATCAGATTGTGAAAAACACTTGAATCAAAAATACATCCTGGAAAATATATTAAAAGCATGATATATTTTATTCTTGTTTATTATTGAATACAAAATCAGTTCCCAATTGGAAGTAAAATATTTGAGAGAAATTTTAGTTATTTTACAATTAAAAGAAAAACTGATCAATAAATATAGCTCTCAAAATTACAATAAAAATTTTAGTACTCTTGTAGCACATGAGAAAACAACCTTTAGGAATGCAAGGCATTCAAATGGCCAATCTACTCTTTGTATCATGTAGAATGATAGGACCAAACACTCCTAAGTATCACTATATGAACAATGGTTTTAAAATAAAGCTTTGCACATACAAACTCACAGTGATATGACAGCATGCACAGTACCTGTGAAAAACTCAAACAGCCAAAACCCCAGCACGGAGAAGAGTGAGTGGAAACCAAATGCTACCACTAACTAAAGGACTATTTGGCATTTGTTAGATGTTGTGAACAGGAGAATAATTTTTCTGTAGTAGTTTTTTCCCTTGATTGACTGCTACAATAGAAGGTCAAACCTCTAATAATATATAGGCAGCGCGAATGTGACTCATGAGTTGAAACATTTGAGGGTTGACATAGAAAGCTAGTGCAGTGGAAACTCCCTAGAATCTACAAGAGTGACCCTACAAAAGTCTCCTAGTATCATGGGATATGGAGCCTGAACCAGCTATCCTATATAACCAACCAAGGTTTGGAGCAGTGGAACTGGGACATCAACCTAGCCACAAAACCTTGGACCTACAATTTGTCTGCCTGCAAGAAGCGTTGGGACAATGGCTGAGCAGAACTCATAGGAGTGGCCAACCCATGACTACTCCAATATGAGGCCCTCACCACCAGACACAGGTCACACCTGATTCTGCCTGGATGGCCAGGAACCAGAGGTAGGACAGCCCAGAGTCCCAAGAGAATCCAAACACAACTGGTGGAGGGAGACAATGAAATGAATCCTAATGATATTAATGATTTTCTGCTATACTCAGATCAGTGCCTTGTGCAATTGTTATCAGAGAGGCATCATCCAGCAACTGATGGGAGCACATGTAGAGACCCACAGTCAAATACTAGAAAGAGCCAGGAGATCCCAGAAGAGGTGGAGGAAGAATTGTAGGAGTCAGAGAGGTCGAGGACACCAGAAGAACAAGGCCCACAGAATCAACTAAGCAGGGCTCATAGGAGCTAACAAACTAAAGTGTCAAACACGGACCTCCTATGGGTCTGGTCTGTATCTCTGCATATACTTTGTGGTTGTGTATCTTGGTGTTCATGTAGAGCTCCTACCAATGTTTGCCTGTGCTTGAGACAGTGTTCCTTCTACTTCGTTGCCACAGCTAGGTAATACAAGGGTTTGTGCTTAGTCTTACTGTATGTTAGGCCATGTTTAATGGCTATCCATGGGAGGGCCTGCTCTTTTCTTCTTTTCTTTTCATCTTTCTTTCTTTCTTTTCTTTCTTTCTCTCTCTTTCTTTCTTTAATCCTTTCTTTCATTCTCCCTCTTTCTTTTTCCTTCTTTCTTTTTTTGAAGGGAAACAGGAAGAGCTGATGGAGGAAGAGGGAAGGTAGGGATGAGCTGAGGAAAGTGGAGGGAGGGGAAACTGCATTTGGGATATAATGTATGACAGAAGAATAAATGTTTTGTTTTTGTATTTTATTTTAAAAAGGAAGTTGAGTGTTGTCTTTCCAAGGCATGCATACAATGACCCAGTTTTTCAACATGGGCTGAACCAGCCACATTTCTTATTCCCAATAGTCCATTCAGATTCTGAATCCATTCTTGAATTAATTCATTAATGAAGGCACAGCTCATATGATCAAATAATATCCTCAAAATCCAATTGCATAAAACTACTTATAATAGGGATAAATTTTCAGTACATGAATTTTTTTGTTTGTTTTGTGAGACAAAGTTTCACTGTGTAACAGCCTTGGCTCTCCTGCACTCATCTTGTAGATCAGTCTGACCTTGAACTCACAGAGATCCACTCTGACTCCCAAGTGCTGGAACTAATGGCAAATGCCATCACACCCAGCCAATACATGAATTTTTATGGGATAACTTATATGCAATCCATAAAATAGGATAAGTACCTTAAAACTTTTATTGATTGAAAAATGGTTCTAAAATAATAATATAAATGATGTATAAAATATATTCAAAATAATGATATTAATAATATACAATGAATCTATTCTTTACAGAAACACCTTCATGGTAGTTAAAAAGAACAAGAAAATCAACAGAATAGTTATATCAAGAACTATAATCAACAGACCAAAAGGAACTGGAACATGGCCTTTGCTACCTGTTATTGGGACACTTTGCCCTAGTGGAGCTACCATGTAGGCCACCAGTGCAAGAGGAAGCTGTTTGCCCTCATATGAATGATGAACTGAAGTGGGCTGAGATGTGGGGGCATCCCACACTAGAGGAGTAGGAAAGGTAGAAGAGGGGGTAAAGGGTGGGGGTGGGGTGGAGGGAGGGTCTGTGTTAGAGATGTACCTTGAAGCAATAAATAAACATAATAAAAATGTTTTACATTACATAATAAAATATTAACTACATTTATCTATTGGAAAGAAATTCATAGGATACTGAATTGTTTTATCAAACATGGTTCTCCAGTGATTTCTGGTCTTACTATTAGAAATAAACACTATAAAAGTTGTTAGCTCTTGAAGAACTTTACATAAGACAACAATAATATAAGTGCATATATATGAATAGTGCAAATATATATGCAAAATAAACTTTTTATAGCTTCATGAAGTTGTTCATACAGGTATAGATTTATAGAATGTAAACATTCACTGTTATACAAGTAACGGTGTATTCAGAAACAATAAATTATTGTGCTCGTAAGTGTTAGTCTCCTGAAGGCCTCACTGGTCTTTTGCCTTTCTCTCTGACACTCATCTTGCTCATGTTTTGTTAAAATGTGGTTTCAGTAAATCAGATTGAAAAGCCAACATATTCAAGTTTGATTCCTATCCTGAGGTACTTTGGGGGGTATTAGAAAATTTAAGATGGGTTGAGTAGGATGTTAGATACCTAGAGATGAGCCTCGAAAGTGAATAGGAGAACACTACTGTCATTTTCTTCTATTTTATTTTCCTAGTTTTGAGGTGATTTTTCTCGACTTGTACTCCTCACCTTTACCATCTCATGGTCTAAGGCAATGGGTCTCCTCAGTTCCTGTACTTGACCTGCTAAAAGCAGGAGCCAAAACCAAACCTTTACCCTTGAGGGGGTAACTTGTTTTGATAAAACCTAACTAGTGCAATTATCCTTTCTGCCCTTTATTGAATTGCTTAGGCATGAGCCTGTAACCTTATTATTAGCTCTGAATTGTGCCACAGCTTAGCATGCTGCTCTCACAGCATCATCTTGGGAAAACTTTACTTCGTAAGTTTGAAAATAGCATCTTCATAATGAATTTCATACTTTAACACTGCAGCTTCTCTAAGTTTTTCTCTCCCTTATTTTCCTTATCTTCTGGCACAGGTTGTAAAACAGCTCCTTGTTACACTGTTGTTATTTGGATCTGCTGCTGCAGTATGAATTCCAAGAAGTTGGGTGCACTGAGGCACCTGGAACAGTCTACAGTTCATGGGAGATGCTCAGATTTGATTGATGAGTGAATAATTCCCTTTTAAAAACATTTTAGATCCATAATTCAAATTCAATTGTATTTGACTTTACTATGTATGCTTTGCAAATGCATTCTTCCCACAGGTTTCCATTTGACAGAAAAAAGGATGGTATTCTATTTACCATGTCTGTTGATTTTTTTTTGTTTGTGTTAACTTAATCACAGATTTATTTTCTCCTTAGCAACAATTTCCTTCCTTTATCTCCTTTTAACAATAATGTAGGTTCTGAGCAAATTTCGGATTTTTTTTCCTATGTGATATTATGCACTTTGGTTGATATTTAATGCTCTAATTCCATGCATGGTAGCTGAAGGATGTCAGCAATAGTGTAGTCAGAATCACAGCTGCCACAGCTGTGGGTTTAAGTGAGAGTAATGATTAAACCTAAGCCGCTTACTATTCTAATCCCAATATGACACTACAACTTTCATTTGATACCGGTAGAAAACATTTGTGCTATAAGAATGTGGATACTTTTATAGTATTTGTATTCACATACATATAGAAATTTGAATTCATAAACTGTTTTGGTAGAAAACATTTTCAGTGATGATAATGAAGCCAATGTAAAACAAAAAAGAAGTAAACCAGGAGAAATTATTTACCATTCTGTTAAAGTCATAAATAAATTCCTAAAGTTTGAGTTCTCATCATTAAGTGTCTTTAAATTTTCTGAATTCACATTTCTCATCTTATATTCACATCAGTTTAATTCAATATTTCTTCTTTGGAAATTCAGTTTTCATGTTTCACAAGAATGTCTTTCCTTTTAGATATTCTGCTTGGTTAAGTTACTGCAAGATTTTTGCTCATTTAATGGAAGGAAGCCAGAAGGAGGTGACGATTTACAGAACTTGTTTGAAATTTCAGAGCTCAGTATAGGACAGAGAAGGTCATTTTCACAACACTACCATAACCTTTGTAAATGAAAGAGTGATAATAAGATGATACAACAGATGAATTCTGTATAATACACTCTTGCATTGTTGTTTATCTTATTATTGTTGTCTTATTCTTTTCTCATATATTACACAACATCATGGCAACTGTCTCAGAAAGGAGGTGCTATTGTTATTTTATACTCAAATTTGTGGAGACAGAAATTTAAGCTCTGTAGATATGTTTGTTACCCACACAATTAGTGATGAAAGATAAAGAAAATGGCAGTGATATTAGTGAGTTGGACTTAAGAATCACTTAAGTACACTGAGACTCTTCAAAATCATTGTCTTTCAGAACTCAGTGAGCCACTAGAGTCGTCCTTTTATTTACAGTGAGATTTGTAACCAAGAAAACTACTTTGCTTGACAGATATACCCATCTGTTTTCCATAGGTTCTACTTCCTGTAGACACAGACCAGCTTTCAGAGTAGATGTTGTCTGTACTCAGATACATTACAAGGCAGATGGTGAAGATGTGTTGATAAAGAACATGAAGAGAAAACTTGTACCATGTCAAAAACTCTCCTGGGATTGTCTCTTGGGTATATTTTATATGTAGAATATTCCAGTAGCTACCTCTTATGTGGCTAATTCTTCCCCTGGCTGAACGTTGTAAGAGCTGGAGCATATCTATTTAATTTTTATTAAGGTCAGATACTAATATTTCTGTATGTGTGGTCATATAAATTATATAATTAGATTTATAAAACAAGCCAGTCTGTAGTTTGAGCAAGATTTTTTAGAACTTCTTAGCATTTTCCCATATTTTTCTTTCAAATGAAAACACAGAATTTTCAGAAAAACCTAAGTATCAAAGTTTTGGATCCAGGTTTTGATACACTGAGTAACATTTCCTTCTACTATGTGAAATCACCACAAAATAAAGATGTATACTGTTAAAAAAGAATGCAGACTAGATATTTTGAAGTGAAGTAGAAGCAATACTTTATATTTATATGAAAACAGCTGACTCCTCCCTCTTATATTTTGATGAAGTTTGCAATATGTCTATTCACTCTGTTAATAAAGCTTTTAAACTATTTTTTTCCAAGAAATTTGCTAGAATAAATTCAAAGAGAGAACTCATGTCTTTCCATTAATTAATTAATTAATTAATTAATTAACTTCCTGATCACAGTTTTCCCTCCCTCCTTTCTTCCCAGTCTCTTTCTCTCTCACCTCAACTTCCCCCCCCATCCATCCACCCATCTTCCACTTCTCCTCCGAAAAGGGGGGCCCTACTGTGGATATCAACCAGCCCTGGCATATCAAGTTGCAGTCTAGGTGAGTCTTCTTCTATTGAGCCTGGATAAGACAGTCCAGTTAGGGGAAAGGGATCCAAAGGCAGGCAACGTAGAGTCAGAGACAGCTCCTGCTCCCACTTTGGGAGTCCCACATGAAGATCCACTGCACAACTGTTACATATGTGCAGAGGACCTACATCAATCCCACACAAGCTCACTGGTTGGCAGCTAGTCTCTATGAGCCCCTATGGGCCCAGGTTAGTTGATTCGGTATTTTTTCTTGTGGTGTACTTGACCTCTGTGGCTCTTTTAATCCTTCCTCCCCTTCTTTCACAGGATTTCCCAATCTCAACTTAATGTTTGGCTGTGGGTCTCTACAGCAGTTTCCATCTGTTGCTGGGTGAAGCTTCTCTGATAATAGTTATGCTAGGCTCGTGTCTTCAAGTATAGCAGAATATTGTTAATAGTGTCAAAGGTAGGCTCCTTCTCACGACATGGGTCTCCATTTTTAAATTGAATTATTTGGTTTGTTGATGTCTAATTTCTTGAATTCTTTATATATTTGGATGTCAACTCTGTCAGATGTGGAGTTGGTGAAAATCTTTTCCCATTCAGTACGCTGCCATTTTGTCCCTTTGATTGTGTCCTTTGCCTTACAGAATATTTTCAGTTTCATGAGGTCCTAACTATTACTTGTTGATCTTAGTGCCTTCACGATGTTCTGTTCAGGAAGTTGCCTCCTGTGCCAATACTTTCAAGGCAAGTCCCTCACTTTCTCTTCTATTAGACTTAGTTTATTCACTTTTATGTTGAGGTCTTTGATCCACTTGGACTTGGGTTTTGTGCAGGGTGATAGATATGGATCTATTTGCATTTTTCTACATGCAGACAATCAATTAGACAAGTACCATTTCTTGAAGATGCTTTCTTTTTTTTTTCCATTGTATACTTTTGGCCCCTTTGTAAAAAAAATCAAGTGTTCATAGGAGTGTGGGTTTAGTTCAAGTTTGCTGAAGGTGTTTCTCAGTTGCAGGAGTTCTCTGGTAGATTATTTGGGATCACTTATGTATACTATCATATCATTTGCAAATAATGATACTCTGTCTTCTTCCTTTATAATTTGTATCCCCTTGACCCACTTTAGTTGTCTT
>CAJQZJ010009649.1:24133064-24162991 GCA_907164525.1 Lophiomys imhausi | reverse complement strand
ACACACACACACACACACACACACACACACACACACACACACACACATATATATGTATATATATATACAAACAATACAGGAAACACCCATGCAAGAATAGTAACGTCATCTCACACACAAATTTAATTATTTTTTAATGATTAAACAAAACTATTGTTTATTCTTACCTCTTCCAAATTATTACTCACTGAAATCTTGTATTGACCTTCTTGAATATCTAGTATGCTAACTCCAAACTGGTCTTTGATGCAATGGCAGTTGTTTGTTCTCAGTAAAGTTTTCTGTGTTTAATGAAGGTGAGTATATAGAAATCATACATTTTTACCTCTGGGGTTCATAGTTCCTAATTCATTGATCATAACTGGTTCTCTTAACACCATTAACTGATATTTACCTGAGATCTTTTCTCTAAAAGAAAACAAAGTCTTTTGAGGTTTGGAGCATATTTGTAAGCAAAGTTACTCAAAATTCCATAGCTCTAGTAATAAAATAGGCCTGTTTACTTAAATAACTGCTTAGCTACTTTAAAAAGTGTACTTCTTTTGAGAATTGAGAAATCCAAAATTGCATGCCATTAACCTTGCATACTCTGGGCATGTTTTGTTAGTGAGTTTGTTTGTTTGTTTGTTTTTGTGATTTGGGTTTTTTAATTGTTTTTGTTCTTGTTTTCTTGGACTGACACATCGAATTCGTGTCTGGACATTTGGGAACAATGGAGAAAACTGTTTATTTTCCAGTTGGTTTCAACTTTAAGTTTACCTTTTATTCTGCATCTCTATATGCTCACCTTCACTCTTTAGCTAAAACTAATAAGTATTTTTTAAATAAAAGACTTAAACTTAATTGGTTTATATAAAGTATAGAATGTAACTTTTCTGTGATGTGGTGTCCATATACAGTGTCTCTTATTTGGAAGATCTTCTTTATTGGATTGAATTAGAAAGATATGTGCCACATGCCAGGCAGTGGTGGCACACACCTTAAATCCCAGCACTTGGGAGACAGAGGCAGGCAGATCTCTGAGTTTGAGGCCAGCCTGGTCTACAAAGGGAGTCCAGGACAGCCAGAGCTGCTACACAGAGAAACCCTGTCTTGAAAAACCAAAAAAAAAAAAGAAGAAAAGAAAGAAAGTGCCACATTATTATAATTTTATTTTATTTCCACTGAATTAATGTTGTCATCTAATGGAAACTATACAATTGACTATGGGGGACACAACAAAGGAAATTAAAAGAACAATCCATGGGAGGCAAACTGAAAATCTTAACAACTTCTGGGAGGAGGAAGAAGACAGAGAAAGTGAAAAGGAGGTCACTTGTGAGTTAATCCAGTATGGAGATCAGCTACAAGGCAGACAAGCAGCCTCATGGCAAGAATAGAGCATTAGAGAGTGAAGCCCAGAGAACTTAGAAAAGGTTGAGATTTCTAAACTTGCCAAAGTGACCCTTCCTGACTCAGTATCTGTGACTGCCAGATTAATTATGCTTTCCCCTTCTCCCCCCTTGTAATATTAGTATAACTTTATTTCTGGCAACAACGCAGGGGGGGTGTGCCATTTTCCTATGTTTTGCATTAACTCTATGTGGTTTATATTTCTTACTTGCCTTCATTTAGTCAAACCTTTTATCTTCAAAAGTTGATTAAATATCATATCCTCTGCTTTCATTACATAAATCTTCAAGTTTATATATTTTGAACAGTGACATGATCTCTGAAGATGTCTCAGAAGGTGAGCAGTTGTATTTTTAAGAGCTGGAAATTGGAAACAACCCAGATGTCCCTCCACCAATGAATGAATAAAAAAAAACACTGTGATACTTGTACACAATGGAGTACTACTCAGCAATCAGAAACAAGGAAATCATGCAGTGTGCAGACAAATGAATGTAACTAGAAAAGCTCATCATGAGTGAGTTAACCAGACCCAGGAAAATGCACATTGAATGTATTCTCTTATAACTGGATGTTAGCCATATAGTACAGAATAACTACCCTACAACCAACAGATGAAATGGAACAGGAACACATATTTTGTTACTTGTTAGTGTATCTCTTTGCCTTAGTGGAGCTGCCATGTAGGTCCCCAGTGCAAGAGGAAGCTCTTAGCCCTCATATGACTGCTGAACTGAGGGGAAGTGATATGTAGGGGCACCCCACTCCAGAGGTGTAGGTTAGGTGGGAGAAGGGGGAAAGGGTTGTGTTCTGTGTGTGTATAACACACTCAAAATTCCCTAATGATACAACTAGCCTGCCTTCTGTCTTTGCTAACTCATCCTCATGGCCTCCCCACATCAAACCTTACTTCTCTTGAGGCCATCTGAACAGACATATTTATGTAAAGTGATGATTATTTTAGTGTTTTAACTCTATTAGTCAATTAAATACTAATTTCATGATTTTGTGAGGAGATTTTGTTGGCGGGGTTCACATTTACAACTTAAGTTACTATATAATCCTGCACAATTTAGTTAGACCTGAGTAGGTCAGATCTGAGGCTGCCTTGAAGAAGACAATATTCATCTGTGACCTGCAACTTCAAACCTTGTTCAAGGATGCCAATCCACCCTTTCTGGAGACCTGCTTCAAGAATTTTATACTTTTCTTGTCAATACCACAATCAAATAAAATAAATTTGGTAGGGCATGTTTTCATATACACATTTTGTTGTTCTGTTTTTGTTGTTGTTTCTGTTGTTCAATTTAGCTGTTGGAAATGAATTATTGTTTGAGTTTGCTGCTGGGCTGATGTCTCACAAGACATTTTTTCCAGCTTCTCTCATAGAATTTGAGGTCAACATACAGTTTTGAGATTATATAGTCAATGTGCCACAAAATATGCCAAAGCGTAATGCTTTAAACAGAACTTTTCTTTTCCTCAGGGTTTTTTTGGGTTATGAGTTCTTAAAATACTCGACTGCCCATTCTGACAGTCAACACTGCCTATTCTATAGTAAACACATAGTCAAGCAAAGAAGTAGGTTTTTTTTTTGTATTCAAACTTTTCTGTTCCTCCTTCTCATCATTTCCCCCAGGATTTCTTCTAACCATTTTAAAATATGGAATAAAAATGTACCACAATTTATGACAATACTTATACTTGGAAGTTGAGATAAAATGAAGAATAAAGTATTACCCAATTTAATTAAGTAAATATATTTTTATTTATAAAATAAATATGCCTGGCAGTCCAAGCCCCAGGTGATGATAATTTCAGGTAATTCAATAATATCCCTAGAGATGGCGGTGGTCACCTGATGCTTGATGAAATCAAATCTACTAAACAAAAACCACCTTTGACAAAGTGTCTTCTTTCAACAACCTCTTTCCTTAGAAGGACATTTTAATACACAGGGGGTGTAACTCTAACTGGGCTGCAAAGCAAGAGACACCAAAAAAGACATGTGTCTGAAAACAGAAGCACTTTTGTGTCTAAAAACAGAATAGCTCTACTCCTAATGAGTATTTACAATGATATTATATAAACTTCACATTGCCACGGAATCATAGGGAAGTTTCCTCATCTATGTTTATAGCAGCCTTATTTGTAATAGCTAGAAACTGGAAACAACCCAGATGTCCCTCAACCGAAGAATGGGTCAAAAAACTGTGGTACATCTATACAATAGAATATTATTCAGCTATCAGGAACAATGAAATTATGCAATTTGCAGCCAAATGGATGGAACTAGAAAAGCTCATCCTGAGTGAACTTACCCAGACTCAGAAGGACACATATGGCATCTATTCACTTATAGTAGGATTTTAGCTCTATATTAGAAGGTATTGATACTACAACTAACACACCAAAGGGAACTTGGACATACACTTCTTATTTTTAATTTTTATTCTTTATCTATTTTTATATATTAGTTATATTTTTTCTATTTTTTAGTCTTTTTCATCTATTGTATGCTTATTGGTTTGTTTGTTTAGTAGTTCTCTCTCCTGGGCAATGAGACACTTTTCACTGATGGTACTGCTTCGTAGATCCTCAATGAATGAAGAGGCTCTTGGCCCTCATACGAACTCTCAACTGAGATGAGGGACTGTTACATAAGGACACCCCACCCGAGAGAAATGGGATGGAAGCGTTAGGAGGTAAATAAAAAAAATGAAATGTGATGTTTAGGCCTTTTACTACTAACTGTCATGAATTGTTTAGGATAATTAAGAAATGCAAACTAATGGCTATGCAAGCCAGTCATTCTGTTAGGTACTATGACAGCCTATTATAGTTACTTGCTAAGCTAATCAGAAATAAAGCTGCTAAGAGACAAGCAACATCTGCTTACCCTAATATAAGAGATAGATAGGGCCTCTTCAAAAACCTCAAGAGATCTGCAGAATATGGCATTCAAAGATGTTTTCGTAACTTTAGATTTTTTTATATCAAGACATATCAACTCCTGACAGCACCCCCTATTCTCCTCCAAGTAGAAGATGAGCATCAAAGAATCTCCAGTGGGAGATAATTGAATTAGTCACAAGCCTATATCTTGGTAGGAAAAGCCCCTTGCCCCAACTGTAGACAGAATGCTGTCCAAAAAGGACAAAACCTGGAAGCAGGTAAGTTGACAGCCTAGCTCTGCCAAGACAGGGTAGGTAAGTCCTTCATAACCCCTGCTCTACAATCAATGTCTGTCAGAGAAACGGGGCCAAGCATCTGAAGATCGATGCTGTAATATATGGAGAGAAAATGGGAACTGTCCAGGCAGCCACAGGTATGTCATTTCTTAGTTTGGGAAGCTGCAGGCCCTGTACTTCCTATAAAATCAGATATATTTATCCCTCTCAGGTCTCTGAGGTGGTTGAAGAACAGATAGCTAGAGTCTCATAATTTAATTTTGAGTTGTTTAGGAGTCAAGAGTGTTATAGATCTAAGAAGATACTTTTAAAATTGTGTTGCAAGTTAGTATGAATGTTGAGTCAGATATAGACCTTTAAACTCATGGAGATGTTTAGATAGTAGAATGTTAAAGTCAAGTACCAAATACATATGGACTGGTCATTGGGAATATATGTTAAGCCATATAACCCTCATAACTGTGGCCTAATTACCTCTGTTGTACTGTATTGTATTTGTTATTATAAGAGAAAGAGCCATTTGTTGGACTGAAAGGGGAAACTGTAGGGGGAAATAAGATATACCTTAAACTTAAAAGAAAAAAAAAAGGGAAGAGGATGGGGGGTTGAGGGTGGGAGGGTGGGACTGGAGGGGGAATAGGGAGGGGACTGCGATTGAGATGTAACTTGAAGAAATAAAAAATAAAGGAAAAAAAGAGGAAGAAAAAACAAATATAAAAATTGTTAACTTTCATAAACCTACTCTGGATAATGAGGACAAACATATTTGCATAGTATTCTAGTAAGGTGCAGGCGCATAAACAACTTCAGAATATACTGAGGTACATGATAACAATGTATTCATTTCGTTCTGACCCAATTCTATGGTGATAGATCAAGAGTTAATAGATAGACTCCAACAATCAGCTGATAGGGCTTTTAGAAACACCATATCTCCTATCACCAAAGCAAACAGTTTTAATTTTAAGTTCACATATATTATACTGTTGCTTGCAGCCAGAATGAGAGTGTCTGACCAAATTTAAAAATAGAAATGGACTGAGGTTAGCATTTTGAAGGAGGAGACATTTTTCTCTCTATGATCCTTAAGTAATTAAGATAGCATAAAGTGAGGTACTTGCTTACATCAGCAAATAGCAAGGAGCTCAGCCATCTGGGCCTGCAGGCCCTGCCAGTGATACATGTTCATATTATTTAGAGAGTTATCTGTAAAAAGGGAGTTCTTCATTCTGGAATCAAAAGGAACCCTGCTTTTAGCTGAAATCATCTCATTCTCAAAAGATTTTTTTTTTGACGATTTACAAGTAGTCAAAATACTGAGAATAACTTACTTTTGGGTGCCGAACAGTAGCTGATCTATTTACAATACAGCTTCTATAACCTGTTTGGAGGACGGTCTAATACTTTGGTTCTAAAGGGCTGATTTCAATGCTGAGATCTGGTCACCACACTTTCTGAGGCATTCTCTTGATTGCTTAATAAAAGTTGCTGATGGCCAATTAGCTGAGCAGAAAGAGTACAGGAAGTTGGGACTTCGTGAGACGGTACGAGGAACCCTGCGTTTTACACAGAGGAACCTCTCTTTCCACCAGGAGACATGGAAGCAGACAGACATGTTTGAGAACTCTGGAAGATAACAACAGGCCACATAGTGGTTTGGGATTAGGTGGTCTGGGTTAATTTAGATTCGCTAGTTGAGAGTCTGCCAGGCTAAGGTTTAAGTGTTGAAACATTAACAGCTCTTAGTATATTTCATTATTGGGGAGGGCTACAATCCAGGCCCATCATACTCCAGCTGAACTCTATTAGCTGTTCTTCCAGGCCACTGGCAATTCTGCTGGTCTTATAAATAGTTCATATTTATTAATAAGTATCTGGTAGCTACCATGCCAGCTTCACCTACAGACCTCACTGCCATCTCTCCAGGCATACAGGTTTCTAAGGCAAGTTAGGCCTGCCATCTCCCACCAGCCTGCCAGCTACTCCACTGATCTAACATAATAACATCATCATCAATGAAGATATTAGTTAACAGAGTTTAGATTGTAGGTGGTGAAGGCCACCCTTGATCCAGGGCTTTATCCCCAGGACAAGTAAGGCCAACAATAAGGTGGGTCAGGACTGCTGTCCTCCTGCCAGCCCTCTAGCTGTTCTGCTGGCTTAATCTTACAGTTTATACTTATTAATAAATACAATAGATAATTAAATTGCAGTTTCAATAACCAAAGCTCAGAGAACATCATAGAATCTAAGGTTCAGAGAACCAAGATGTGATAGAGTTTTCTATATATGATTAGAAAGCTACACTCATGAAATCTCATCACTGTGGTTGCCTAAACAATATATGAAAAAGACACTACCCATTGACATGCCAGTGTAGGTGGAGGAAACCTTAAAAAGCCCTAAGTCTAGATGAAGAGCTACAGGCATTTAGTCACTGTGGAGTGAAGGGAAATCAGCTTCCCTGATAGGGAATTAGCTGTTAAATCCCAGACTTAAACACATATGCATATGAACAATATTGTATATAAGTATATATATATATATATATATGTATATATATATGTGTGTGTGTGTGTGTGTGTGTGTATATGTATGTATAGGGACTGAGTAATAAACAAGATTTATTATTAAATATATGACCAAAATTAATAGTGTTTCATGAATTGAAACTTTCTTTTTTTTCCTGGTCTACAAAGCGAGTCCAGGACAGCCAGAGATATTCAGAGAAACCCTGTCTGTCCTGGACTCGCTTTGTAGACCAGGCTGGCCTCGAACTCACAAAGATCCGCCTGCCTCTGCCTCCCAAGTGCTGGGATTAAAGGCGTGCGCCACCACCGCCCGGCTGAATTGAAACTTTCAAGAAGAAAATGGAGAGTAATATTTTTTCAAAGTTGAACTTTGAAAAAGTTCAATAGTGTTCAATAATAATAATCACTGGGAATATGTAAAACAAATTTGGAATTTTCAATAATATTACACAGAGAAATTTTGGAAAATGAATGAGCAAATCAAAATATCAATTCAAAATGGATAGAAACACCTATATAATTGTGTTTTATATTTATTATTAAGAGACAATTAATGAGATATTGGCAAATATGTAAACATGTTAAGGAATATAGAAATATAAAAGTCAGGAGCTTGCCTTAAGGTTAAATGCATATATATAATGGAACTTCTCAAATGAGATAAAAGCTGAAGCATGAGAGAATTAATGCACTTACTGGAGAGTGAATATTTTACGATGAGCTGTAATTTGAAGACTTCTCTTAGTGAAAAAAAATCTGAAATACTCTAAACAATTTAAGAAATATTTTATAATGGAGAGAAAGAAGTTCACAATCTGAAAGTCTATAGAATACTAAGAAATGTATGGTGAAAAGGGTATAAATCGCACAGCATTTTGACTTTTTTTCTTTTGCTTTTTTAGAAATTAATTTATTTATTACTTCAGGTTACATCTCCATCACAGTGTCCTCTTTCCACCCCTCCCAGTCTTACCCTCCCACCCTCTACCCCCTATCCCTTCCATCCCACTCCTGTGGAGTGTCCCTACATAACAGTCCCACACCACAGTTAGCAGTCATATGAGGGCCAAGAGCTTCCTCATATACTGGGGGCATATAAGGCAGCACCACTAGGGCAAAGTGTCTAACTGACAGGAAAAAAAGTCTATGTTCATGTTCCCTTTGGTGCATTTGTTGTAGTACAGTTATCCTGTACTATATGGCTAAAATCCGACTATAAGTGAATAGATGCCATGTGCATCCTTCTGGGTGTGGGTTAGCTCACTCAAGATGAGCTTCTCTAGTTCCATCCATTTGGCTGCAAATTGCATGATTTCATTGTTTCTGATAGCTGAGTAGTATTCCATTGTGTAGATGTACCACAGTTTTTTAACCCATTCTTTTGTTGAGGGACATCTGGGTTGTTTCCAGCTTCTAGCTATTAAAATAAGGTTGCAATGAACATAGATGAGAAAACTTACTTGTTATTTGCTGAGAAATCATTTGGATTTATACCCAGAAGTGGTATGGCTGCGTCTCGAGGCAGAGCTATTCCAAGTTTTCTAAGATATTGCCAGACTGACCTCCATAGTGGTTGCATAAGCCTGCACTCCTACCAGCAACCATCCTACTAAAAGCAATATACAGATTTAATACAATTCCTATCAAAATACCAACACAATTCTTTATAGACCTGGGAAAAGCAATTCTCAATTTCATATGGAACAACAACAACAACAAAAAAAAAAAAAAAACAGAATCGCTAAATCAATTCTGTAAATTAAAAAAAAAGATCTGGAGGTATCACCATCCCAGATTTCAACCTATACTACAGAGCAACAGTAATAAAAACAGCATGGCACTGGTATAGAAACAGACCAGTGAAGCAATGGAATCGAATTGAAGACCCAGAAATGAACCCAGACACCTATGGTCACTTAATTTTTGACAAAGAAGCCAAAACTTTACAATGGAAAAAGGACAGGATCTTCCACAAATGGTGCTGGTTCAACTGGATGTCCACATGTAAAAGAATGAAATTAGGTCCATACTAATCACCTTGTAGAAAACTTAAGTCCAAGCAGATCAAAGACCTTAACATAAGGCCAGACACACTAAATCTACTAGAAAAGAACATCTTGACTTCGTTAAACTTTTAAATGTAACAAACTAATATTTTATTTTAAAATAATTTTATTAGTTCTCTGAGAATTTCCTATAATATGTTATAATCATATTCACCTCTACAAGTCCTTGTCAATTCACCCATTTTCTATTCATTTAAGTTTGTGTCATTTCTTTAAAAATCCATCAAAATATTTGTTTTAATATTTTCAACATTTATTTCTTTAATCCAGTTACATTTCACTTCTCCCTTCCTGGTCTGTTTTAATTTTCATGAGGATTAACACATAGGCTATAAAGTAGATTGAGGTACATAAATTGAAAACAATGTGATTCCTGAGTCTGGAAAGGAATTCCAAGTTGCTTAGAAATGACTAATTTGTATCTTGATAAAATATATTTATTTGGCAAAATGATAACCTAGGATGATTAATTAATTTTTAAGTTAATGTTTACCAATGAACAGTTAAGATACCATCTTAGTTTCTTGTCCAGTTGCTGTGATATAATATACAGAAAGAGCAACTAAAGAAGACAGGATTTATTTAGCTCCTCATACCAGGTTGTAGTCCATCATAGCAAGGAAGTTGCAGAAGCAGGTGCTGTCAAGAGCAGAGAGCAATGCATGCATGCTGATCAGCTCTTTTTCTTATACATCATAGGGTCCTAGTAGGGAATGGTGCCACCCACATTATTATTCTCAATTATTTCCTCCTCAATTACAATTCAATTGTTGAAATCAAGTGCACACCCGGCTATCATGTTCCAGGTAGTTATATATTTAATTTAGTTGACAATTATTGCTAACCATCATAATTCCATTTCTTGTCAACTCACTGACTCACTGAAGCACGTTACTTTTAAGCCATAGCTTTTTGCCCCTCATCTCTAAAGTTTCATTTTTTTAATTCAATTTCACTCAAGATTTTAGAACACAGTCAAAATGAAACCAGATTCCTGGCTAAAATGTCAAAGAGATGACCCTATTATCATTCTTGATTCCAAGCTCTCACCAGAACTGCCATGAAGCTCTGACTCTGGAATCCAAAGCCTTTCTATACTTAACTTCTGAAATCTTTCACATTCTACCCATAAAACAGTTACAAAGATCTAAATGTCACAGAGTCACGTTTATCACAAGAATGGCTCAACTTCTTGGTTTAATATCTATTTATGTTTCTTTTTTCTGTTGCTGAGATAAATTTTCTGACAAATGCTGGAAAGATGGCCCAGTAACTAAAAGCGCACAATGCTCTTGCAGAGGGTGCATAACTGTATATGATTTTCTAGGGGATTTGATATCCTCTTCTGCACACCTTCATGCACATACTTACATATAATTTTAGAAGTATACATATGATTTAAAATAAAGTAAGACTTAAATGGAACTAGAAAAGCTCATCCTGAGTGAACTAACCAAGACTCAGAAAGATGTACATGGCATCTATTCACTTATAACTAGATTTTAGCCATATAGTACAGGATAACTATCCTACAACCAACAGACCGAAAGGAACAGGAACATAGACTTTGTAACTTGTTAGTGGGACACTTTGGCCTTGTGGAGCTGTCATGTAGCCCCACAGCGCAAAAGGAAGCTCTTAGTCCTCATATGACTGTTGAACTGAGGAGGGCTGATATGTAGGGCATCCCACACAAGAGGAGTAGGATAGGTGGGAGAAGGTTGAGAGGGTGAGCTCAAGATGGATAGAAGGAAGGGACTGTGATGGAGATGTAAATTGAAATAATAAATAAACAGTAAGAAAAGAAAAAAATGAATCAAAATACTCTACCAAAAGCAACTTAAAGGGAAGTTATTTCAGCTCACATTTCAAATTGCAGTTTACTATTACATTACAGGGGCAGTTAGATATGTACTCTCATTGCACTCTCAATAAAGAGGCAATAAACTACAGATGAAAACGCACATGTTTCCATAAGTTCTTTTTTAAATCCAGTCTAGGATCTTTGTCAGAAATGGTGCTACCACAGTGCTCAATGGTTTCCACATCAAAAAAAAAAAAAAAATGTGATCAAAATAACTCTAAGGACATGTCCAAAAACTCTTCTCCCATGTTATTCAAAATTTTGTCAAGTTGTCAATTAACGCTAATCTACATGGGAAGTAATTTTCGCCTACTGTCTTTGATGAGGAAAACTACCAGAGTATGAGGAATTAAGGTATTAATTTGTAATCAAAATATCTCTCTCTCTCTCTCTCTCTCTCTCTCTCTCTCTCTCTCTCTTCTTGACATGAACCATGATAGAGTTTAAGAGATTAAGAATACCCTTTTTAAATTATGTTTTTAATTATCTTACAAATTGGTGGGTTTCCGCGAAGCTTCTTCATATATCCTTAGTTTTGGTTATCCTGACCCTTCTTTTTTCCCTGATATCCCCATCCCCTATCCCCGCTTAAACACTAAACCTCCAGTATCGTCTCATTCTTTCATGATATGGGTGCTTAATTATCCTCTGATCATATTTTTATTTAGGTTACAATAACATCGATATCACTATAGAGGGCTTCTTACCCCTTTCATTACAATTACCTCTTCTCTTACCCAATCCTCATTTCCCTATCTCTCCAGACCACTTCTTCTTGAACATTTTCACCACCTCCCTCTCTCTTATTTTACCTCTCTTCTGCTGTCATCCCTCCTCTAACACATCTCTTCCCAAATGACCAATTGCTTGTTTTCTGAATGGCACCCAAATTAAACACACAAAACAATTAGTTTGGACCTAGGACCTGCAAACAAGATAGAACATGCAGAATTGTTCTTTCTAGGCTCAGATGGCCTCATTCACTATATATTTCCCCCAATTGTATCCATTTCAATGCAGTTACTGGTTTCATTTTTATTTACAACTGAGCAATATTCCACTGTCTTCCATTGTAATTATGTGTCACATTTTCTCTTTTTTCTTTTTTTATAATTTATTTTTTATTTCTTCAAGTTACATCTCAATCACAATCCTCAACCTACTCCCCCCTCCAGTTCCACCCTCCCACCCTCTTCCCCCTCAATCCCCCATACTCTTGCCTCTTTTTTTCTAAGTTTAAGGCGTTATACCATTGTCAGTTGATGAACATCTAGTTTACTTCTTAGTCCTAGATATTGTGAATAGAGTAACAATGAACATGGAAATGCAAGTCTCCTTGCAGTAGAATATGAAGTTCTGCGAGTATTATTTCTTAACATAAACTAGCTGGGTTATTTCTAGTCAATTTCTAGACTTGAGAACCTTTCAGTCTGAGTTCCAAAATGCCTCCACTAAATTTTACTCCCACCAGCAAGCAGTATATAAATCCCTACTCTCCATATCCACATTAGCATTTGCTGTTATTTATATTCCTGTGGGACTTTTTATACATGTATATGTGCACGGACATTCATAGGTACAAATATTAGGTATCATGCTCATCCTTACTGCCTCATGCATTGACACATGGTTCTTCACTAAATTTGGAGCCAGACAGGAAAGAGCTAAGCCCTAGGGACCCTCCTATATACTGCCCCAGCACTATATTTGGAGAGTGCATAGCTATACTGTCTTTTTCACATTAGATTGTTATCTGAACTCCAATCCTCATGTGTCCACAGCAAGTTTTCTTACCCACTAAATCATCTCCTTGGCTCCATAAACTGCCATTTTAAACCCTGGTGTAGCTAGCATAATTACCACAGTTAGACTTACTTAATTAGTTCAACACTGAGAACAATTCTAACAAGGCTAGTGAACTACTAGCTCCACTAAGATGTGTTAATAAAATGTAATTAAGGGATTGCATGGGAGCCAAACTTTCTTTGTATCTCTCTGATGTCAGATTGAGGAAATGGTGTTTATATTGAGCATGTCTTTTAGTACTACTTAACTTTCCTATTAGCAAAACAAAACAAAACATGTTTTTTGTTATGACCAGTATTTAATGTAATATGCAGTTTTAAACTGAGAATTGTCATATATGGTTGATTAAATTAATAAGAAAATTATTTGGATTATCTGTAAAGATTCCCTAAGTGTAAGATCAATTGTTCTCAAATTGCCTTCTGCAAGTGATACTGCAGATACCCCATTGCCAGAAGCATATGGAGTTAGACTTAACGAATCAAAGGCATTAAATTGTAAAGAACAGTCCTGCTAGTCTCCCCAGGGTATGACCTAGAAAAGAAATAGTTAGTTTCATCTTTATTTTAAGTACTTCTAGGACAGTGTAAAATTCATTATTAAAATCGTCATTGTGCCTCAATCTATTTTAAACTATGTCCTTAACCAAGCTGGATACAATAGCTGTGAAAATATAATTCTTTCCATTGTTGTGTATGTCCTTTGAAATCCACAACCTCTACATCCACTTATGGAGAAGATTTAATCATATTTTTAGTTATTAAATATATTCCTTACCCAGAACCATGAATAACTTTAGTATTTATTTAAGAGGTTTGCTCTCTGCATATCAAGTTTTCATCATCTTTTTGTTTCCTTTTTTCAAAAGAGAACATAGAATATACAAGGATTAATGAATCTGTTTTAACGTGTTAATCAATACTCAGACACTGCTAGGAGTTATGAGAGTCTTAGAAGAGATCAGAGATCAAACAAGTTTTTTTTTATAGATTCTATTCCCCAAAGTTAAGCAATATTGAATAGTTAAGAAATTTAGAATTTGGGACTTTATATACCCTACTATTGACCACTGTATTACACTAGGTTTTAAAGAAATAAAATAAAATCACAAGTTCTATGCTACAGTTTTGGGAAAAAGAGCCCATCCATGGTTGTTATTCCTTACCTTGACTCTGCCTTTGTGCAACTTGACTTCTTGAAGAAATATAAGGATATATTTAAAAGCATTTAAGTATTAAGGTTTGATTATGAAATGTGACTCTGGAAGATGTATGTGTTGGAGCTTTGTCCTCTATTGGTAGCACTATTACACAAAGCTCTGGAAACCTAAGGAGGCAAGCATGCGTTCAGCAAGTAGGTAAGTGAAGATTGTGATTTGAAAACTCCATTTAGTTTTACTCATCTCTTCTACACTCTTTCTGTTTCTTTAATATCAAAAGGTGAAACACATTGCCTTCACACACCTCTGGCACTGTGATGTTCTGTCCAAACACATGGTACATAACAATCATGAATTAAACTCCACAAACTGTGAGCCAAAATACACCTTCCCTTCTTCTGAGTTGTCTATGTCAGATTTTCAAGGTAGAAACACACAAATAACTGCTATTAGAAAAACTACTTGAAAATAGGTTCCATATCATTATTTTATTAGGTATCAGTGACCTGAAAGTCATTGTTCTGTTGCTCTGAAGAGACACCATAACCACAGAAGCTATTATAAAGAAAAAGATTTAATTGAGGCCTTGGTTTCAATTTTGGGGGCGTAGGCCATTATTACCATGTTGGGAGTGTGATAGCAAGCATGGCAGGATGATGCTGGAGAAATAGCTGAGAGCTTCATCCTGACCCACAGGCACAGAGAGACAGAGACAGAGACTCGGCCTGGCATAGGCTTTTGAAACCTCAAAGACTGCCCCATTATGACACACTTCCTCCAACAAGGTCACAACTACTTCAACAGGGTCATACCTCCTAATCTTTATAATCCCTTCAAACAGTTCCACTCCTTGGTGACCAAGTATTCAAAAATATGAGCTGACGGAGACAGGACATTTTCATTCAAACCACCACAGCCACATTTAATTTATTTATTTGATTAGTTTGGATTAAAAATCCTTGTCATTTTTATGTGATTAAAGTGAATAAGAGTTAAATTAGATAAAGAAATAGATCTGAAAATTGATTTTCTGGATACTTATAAGGTTATACTTTTTTCCATGTAATAAGTATTATGGTCACAATTAAACAACTTTTAGAATAAATACTGAACTTAGTTCCTGAGCTGTGATGAATAAAAATCATAATAGATTAGCTGATGCTACACACTTCACCTTCCAAATTCCTGCACCATGAACAACAGAAGGTTATTGTTACTTATTCCATCTTCCTGGAGAATAATTACAATATAGAACATACAATACATAAGCAAGACTGATGAGCAATGTCAACTTGGAGTACTGAGCATGTTCGAATATTGGCACTAACTCAAGATCAACATGATTGGAAGATGTCCTGTTACCAGTATGTAGGAACTTAATTCTTTGTAGGGTTGGCATGCAGAATGGGAGAGAAACAAATTTTCTCACAGTGTTTTAGGCTGCTACTCCAAATTCAAGAAGGTGCCTAAATTGTTTCTTCTGATGATTTTTAAAAGATATTTTATCCTTATTTTTTATATTTTTAACATTTATTTATTAATTCAAGTTACATCTTGATCACAACACCCTCCTCTCCTTGAGGTCCCACCCTCCCACCCTCTTCTCACTCTCCCATCTTTCTCCTCCAGGGTGGGGAACCCCAACATATCAGCCCTCCTCAGTTCATCAGTCACAAAAGGGCTAAGAGACTCTTCTTGCTTTGGGGCCCGACATGGCAGCTCAGTTAAGGTAAAGTGTCCCACTCTTGCTTCCATGTTTGGCTGTTCTGTTTTTCTGAGTGTCTGGAAGTCTAGCCCAGGGACTTTTATTTTCCCTGGGTTTACCCGGTGAGCCCTTGTAGACTCCTTCCTCTCAGATTGCCGCTCAGCATGATTATAAATCTGCAGTGGTCAAGTCAGTTTCCCCTGGCTCAAAATGTGTCTGTGCTGGTCACTCTCATTTTGGTCCTCCAATATTTTATTTTTTTTTTTAAATTACATGTGGGTCTGTGTGGGTACATGTGCATCAGTTCAGAGCTTGAAAAAGCCAGAAAAGTGCGTTGGATCTCCCACAGCTGAAGTTAAAGGTGGTTGTAAAGTGCTCAGTATGGAAGGTGAAAACCAAACCTGCATCCTCCAAAAAGGATTAGCCATTCTTAACTGCAGAACCATTTCTCCACCCCACTTAATCACTTATTGAAGGGCCTTATACAACTCAAGTACAATATTACCCTCAGTTTTGGGGATGGGATAACATGTCCGTTTAATAAATGAGTAAGGATACAATTTAGTCAAATACACAGTCCTACCAATTAGAGGATCCAAGGAAAAGGGCAAATAGTTTCATTTACCACCCTACACATTACCTGTTATGTTGGTATGTCTGATCTATACTGTTGGCATTGAATAAAGAAAACATTAATAACTTTCTTTCCTTTGGGTTGACAGTTCTGAAAATTGCCCTACTTTATTTTGATCTACCCTATGACCCACCTATGTCCAAAGCACTTAATTTCCTACTCCGAAGATATCTGGTGGCCATGTTCATTGCCACCCTATTGACCATAACTAAGAAATGAGAACAGTTTAAGTGTACTTCAGCTGATGAATGGATAATGAAAAAGTAGTACGCACACACAATGGGATACAGCTAAGCATTGCTGTAAAGAAATTAAATCAAGAATTTTTCAGGTGAATGGATAGACATACAAAAGATTATATTACATTGTATAATACATACCCCAAAAGACAAATGCACCTGTTCTCTCATCTGCAGTTCCTAAATCCTAATCTTTGGATATTAAGTTTAGTTAGCACTAATCATTAAAATAGCTTCATTTTTCAGGCAATAGAAACTATCACAGAAACAACAAATGAACACAATGCAGAGATCAACAGACTGTGGAGGACCCAGCCCCAGTGTATACATTTGCATCCCAGACCTTGTATCTATGTCTCAGGGAACATCACAGAAGAGGGCATGGAAAGATTATAAAAGAAGGAATATCAGGAAGTCTGTTATGAAATAATTTCTCATGGAAACTATTGCTGCTTAAACAAGATCTGAAAAATGGAAGTATCGATAGACATGGTAACACAGAAGGGGAAAATTCTTTCAAGGCCAAACAACTTTACAAGGAACTACAGGCAACTGATGGCTGCTGAGAGAGTGAGGGTTAGCCTCTTCTAGGCATGAGTGCCATAACTGGTTGTCCAATATAAAGCAGTTATCTCTGAAACCATATGAAAAACAGACTCACTAGGTTGTATTAATATGTTTCTGCATGTATATATTACAGTAATCATGTAAAAGAGACTACGTGTTTGAGAATCAGGGGAGATGTAGAATGAATTGAAGGAAGGGAACTTAGAAGGGACTGGAGGGGAAAAAGGTAAGGGGGAATAATGAAATTGTATGTTGATTAAAATGGATAAAGAGTAAAAATGATCTAAAAAATAAAATTTAAAATAGCACAGGACATTTATTTAACTACTTGGTAAGTAGTACATATGTGCATATAATTTCAGAAAAACCACATTTCATCAAAGACAAAAAGTCTATTTCAGAGATCACAGTGCACAATCCATCAGGAAATACCTTAGAAAGCTGACAAGCCTGGCTCATTAAAGCATAAGCTTGCTCAACTCAGAATGTAACTGTCTTAGTTAAGCTAGTTAAATAGAAAGAAGCAGGAAGCTACCAGTAGGGCAATTTATTCTCCCACTATTCCATTTCAAATGGTAGTGTAACAGTACATGGAACACAAGAATATTAATGCGGATTTGTTCCCCTGTGTGAACACTTTGCTCATAATTTGTTCCATTCCTTAAGAAAAGTAAAAGCTTTAGGGAATTCCTTTAAATTTATCAATGAAATAACATCATTACTTTGTAACTCATTAATGATATAATCTTATCTTGGTTCAGGCCATCAGAGAATGGAAAAAGCATATTGATCAGTTGTTTTAGCAATGGAAGAAAGGCTTGAGTTCATGATTGTATAATAGCATTATAATGTCAAAGAATGGGAAGGAAACATTGTCATTATTTCAGGTATAGGATAAACAGCCTTGACATTCTGAAGGATTAATTTCAGCATGTTTTGATTAATTTTTACTCTGAAATATGGGTATAAAAATTTATACCTATACAGAGAACTCAGTACTTTAAAAGTATAATAGAATATTTTAAAAATCTTGTCAAGAACTCTATTATGTTATTTTATTTGATATATTAGTTTCTTAATTTTATTATTGATAATATTTTAAACATTGCAAGCATAACAGTATAAGAAAGGACATTGTTTTGATTCCTATAAAACAAAATGGAATTTTTACCTCAAGACATTTCTGTCAAATTCTGCATGCTGGCACAAAGTGTAATAAAGCAAATGTCATAATGCAGTCATTTTGAGGTTTTGTAATTCATTTTAGGTTTAAGCTCAGTCAAATCTGAAATTCTCAGGAAGAAGTGCATGCCACTATAAAAGTAAATAGTTAAAAATTATTTGTCAGTATTTATATTACCGTTAAATGGTCAGCAGTGTTAATCCTTAACCTACCATTATAAATGAGCACACCGACACCTAATGGATTTTAACAAGTCTTAGCCTGGATTGTGCAATTTTAGCCTATCTAAGCTAGTTCGGTCTATTCCCTAAATAAAACCCCATATATGCATATATCCCCAGGGCTGTTATTCTCCATTATGGTGATGTTCCAGGGCACGTGGGATGAGGTTCTTTTCTTAAACCCATGGCATGTGTCCTCCTTCCTGCTCCTCTTGGTTCTTCTCTCCTTCTCTTCATCTGGAGCCTTCTTCTACCCATCATGCTCTCTGTCTACCGCAGCATTCCATGAACCTTTGTCCCATCTACCTTTTTATTTGCTCAATCTCAAGCCTCAGCATTTATTTAACCAAACACAGACAATGGTTAGCAAGAAAGGTAACACAGCTTCACTTGGTGTACAGCAAGCAGGTCTCTGGGATCAAGTTAATTAACATTTAGAATGCATAGCATCACCCCATCATGACACTCAGAATCATTCTTTGTCTGAACCCTAGGGATGTCTCTTTTCTCTTGATGATACAGACAAGTCATAGAGTTAGCATAGACTCTTGTTAGTCCCCAGAACGCCAAGACAGAATGCTTTAAAACGAGCCTTTCTACATGGCTTTGCATTCTTGGCTTTAGCTCAGGAACTTAAGTAATGTCTCTCCATTCACACAGATGCATCATACATTACAAGATTTGTTTGTTAGGGCAGGGGGTTGAATTGAAGCACCTGGCTTTGTATTTCATTAAAATTCCCTGTGTATTTTTTTATTACTCAGTTTTCCTCTGTTTTTCCAACAATCTTACTTAGTGTGAATAAGATATGCTAGAGGAGTTTCATGAGACCTACCAGAAGATATAACTTTGAAAATTAGCTCTCTGTGCTACACTGCCCTGTCATTGAAACAATGGAGACTTCTTAAGGATCAGTAGATACAAAGAGGTTCTTGGGGCAATAGAGGAATCAGCAGGATTGAAAGAATTGGCAACTTTGTATGACTGCTACTGTCCTCATTTGTGGTTTCGCCATTGTTTGGGATTTGGTAGAATTGTGGAAGAGAAAGGTGACAAACTTCAGAGTGACCTGGGCAGGGGGATGCTCCTGGGAACCAATGTGGGTGACCCTAGCTAAGACTCCTAGCAGCAGGGCATATGGAGCCTGAAGTGGCCACTTCCCTTATCTAGGCAGAACTTCCAGTGGAGGGAAAAGGACAGTAACCATACAAGATGTGCAGGGATAAAGATGGAACAGAGATTAAGTGAATGGCCAACCAATGAACCAATGACTGGCCCAATTGGAGATCACTTCATGGAAGAAAGCCAACCCATGACATTATTACTGATACTCTGCTATACTTACAGTCAGGAGCCTAGCATAACTGTCCTCAGAGAGGCTTCACCCAGAAGCTGGAAACAGATGGAGAGATCCACAGCCAAACACTAGGCAGAGGATGGTTCTACTTGCTGTCTGTTACTTACATTGACTCTGATTGGTTAAATAAAATACCAAGGCCTGAGATTGGGCAAAGACAGGAAAAGGGGGACTTCCTGAGATTAGAACAGGAATCCTGCACTTTAGACAGAGGATTCATTCATTTCCAGCCAGCAGCATGAAGGAGATACACACCATCGGGTAGATTAAAGAAGATCCTTCCACATGGTCTGGAACATTGGCATAGCGAGGAGAATGGCAGTCCAAAGGGACATATGTATATATGGGGTCATATTTGGATAATAGAATTACGAGCTAGCTTAGATGGGCTAGGATTGCAAATCTGGGCCTAGGCTTGTTAAGATCCACCTGGTGTCTGTGTTTATTAATTTATAATGGCTGCTTAAAGATTAACAGCCACCGAATCAATTGAATATAATATAAATACTGGTAAATAATTCAATTATATTTCTACAAATGGCACCCAAAGCAACATAATTTAATTAAGTTTTTATTACAGTAGATTTTCTTTCTTCATCAACATGGCAGGACATTAAGATTCTAGTATTGCTGCTTTGCTGCACCATTGAGGCTTAATTCTTCCTTTCCCTTGTTGGTCTAAAATATTTTAGGTGGTTTTGCAAGGAATTTAAAAATGGTTTTCCCCTTAGGTTAAAATGATACGATATAAAATGTAAAGGCGAAACTGAAACAAAGTGATGTGAGATATTTACCATCTCTCTCTTTTGTTACTGTTGTACCAGTTGTCTTCTTTATTAAATAGTTAATTTGAATCAAATTACCTCCAACAATTTCCCTTTAGTTGAAATTGTGCCTGATTTTCTCTGAGTTTTAGGAAGACTGAGTAGAAAAGTTTTTATTCATCACTGGCATTTCACATATATTAATTATATTATCCAATGCCCTCTGTGTTAAAAAGTTGTATAAATTTCACTTTACAGGTTAAGAAACACAACATTAATGTGTTAGAGTGATCTGAAAGCTGCTTGTATTGTATTGCAAATTACTGGCCTCCAAGATCTGGTTGCTACCCAGATGAGTACATTGTCACTTATACCTGTCTTTGTTGTGTAAACTTTGATCTACCTAATTTAAAGTTGATTGGTTGGATAAAGTGCCTACAGCCTGGATTGGATCGAAGTGAAGTAGGCAAGAAGAAGGTTCTTAGGTTTTGGGGAGAGGAGAGAAGTCAATAGGGAGAGGAGAGAGAAGAAGATGAGACACCACATTGGTTAAATGGAAGAATGTAACTCCACTTGACCTAGAACATCAGCATAGCATGGATCCTAACAGCCCAAGGGGACATATGTGTATATCTGAGTTTTATTTAGGGAGGTAGAATGGCTCAGTCACAGGTTAAGGCTGACTAAATTCTATCAGGTGTATGTGTGTATTAATTTTAATTAAGGGTTAGAGATTAATGCCGCCACCTGATAACTTTATATTTCTACTGGTAATTATTAATTAGTTACTTCTACAATTGGTTGGCAACATGGGACTCAAACCCTTGGCACTGCTTTACCTACTGTGCCAGGAGACAGGACAGGAGAGAGACATGACAACATGCTGGGAAGGTATAGCTTTCAGCATGTGGCGGGATGTGGCTAGGTGGTTGAGTTAACTTGGATAAACTTGTTGAGAGTCTGCCCAGCTAATGCCTAAGCATTGAAATATTAAAAGGTCTTGGTGCATTTATTTTAATGGCCTAAGGGCTGCCCTGGATGTCAGGACATACTTGAAGACATAAGCCAGTCCCCCAACAACATTTGTGAAGTTAAATGCCTTGAGTGAGGTCATAAAAGTAGGGGATAAAAGAATTTTTTTTTTTTACTTAAAACCATGATTATCTAGCTCCAAATGTCATTGTATATTAATTACTATCTTTGCTTTTTAATATATTATTGCTTTTATCTCCCGGTGCTTCAGTTTTTGTCTATTACTATAATGTTTCTTAAAACACACATTCTTCTAATAGTCTTTTCCAGGTTGAATGAAGAAAAAATATCTAACTTATCAAAATTGGAGAAGTAGTATTATTGAAAGTAATTGTAGCTAATATTAAGAATGATTAACTTTTATGTGTTATCATATCTAATTATCATAGATATTATTATATCTAATAAATTTGATAGCATTTTCAAATTATTTAATATATGACCTAGAAAACTGAAATTCTTTTACTGTTAATAAACTGTGTGTACATTGTGTACATTGCAATCTGCTAAAAGGAGATTAATGAAGCAAAGGAATATCAGAGAGTAATTTCACACATTTTAGTATAATCCTAAAAGGACTCTTACTTAAAATGCTCTGCTTGAACAGGCTGCAAGTTTCTGTGCAGACACATTATCATCTTTACACACCTTCCCCGCATTGCACTTCATTTGCCAGGTTTCCTTTGTTTACATATTTTTGAGGAGCAGTAATTTTATTTGGAACAACAGTAGCGAGACTCAAATATTACCATACACTCTATGAGAAGTTTCAAACATACCATAATCTTTTTCAAAATTTTTTATTGGTTCCTTGTGAATTTCACATCACACACCAATCCAACTCATCTCCCCCTCCTTGCATACCCACCCTCCACCCGTGTAACCCCCACCCTCAATAGAAAGATAAAAGAATCTCATTGTGGAAGTTCTCCTGTGTCACAGTGAATGAGATCGCATTCATTGCAATTACTTGTGGGTCTAGTATTAGGTCTCTGGCTTCTGTTACTCTATCAACACTGGAACATCACTGGGACTCCTCTTAGACATCTTGTTATCCTGTGTCATGGAGATCTTGTACTTTTGGATCTGTTGGACTGGCCCCTTCACGAACTCCAGCACTTCTCTGAGAGAGTACATGTCAGATTGGGCCAATTCAAGCCCTGAGTCTGGGCCTGAGATGGTCAGCCTGCTGGCTCACCTGCTGGCTTTCCTGCTCTCACACCCTCTGACAGGCTGAACAGCAACTCCCCTCTCCCCTCAACTACTAACATCTCTACCCTGCTGCCCAGGTGAGGGGCAAGGCCTGAACTCCCAAGTTTTTCAGCTGGTAAGGGACAAAGCCAGTTTTCCCAGTCTCATTAACCCAGGGCCAACTTTCCCACCTGCCGTAGATGTCACAGGCAAAAGGGAGAGGGAATCTCTCCCTTACTGACTGTCACTACCCAACAAAAAGAGACAAGGGTAGCTCTCCCACACTCATGCTCTCGGGCTGGCTCATCCACAACTCCCACATTTAGGGCCAGCCCTGGTGAAGTACAGGGACTCAGCTGGCTAGAGGCATGGTCAGTTCTCCTGCTCCTATGCCCCCAGGGTCAACTCTTCCACAATGCCCAGGTGAGGGGTAGGCCAGTTCTGCACAGCCCTCAGATATCAACATGACCCTAGGTGTGGTAGAAGTTAGTTCTCTTTAGTACACTAGTATGAAGATAAAGGCAGCACATAAAGGAAGAGCTTGGCCTCATGTGCATTTGTAGCTGAGATGGGAGGAGTTTAGTTGCTGCCACAGCTCTGTGAGGAAAAATGAAATGCCTTGTTGAAGGGGTGCAACTAAGTAACTGTACAAGTCCCAGATGACATCTGTTGTCATGAGATGCCGTGGGTATTGCTGGATATCACAAGACATCTTGTGGGCCCTCAAAACGGCCAAGGATCATGATATGATGCTACATATAAAGCAGAGAGCTCCTCAAGGAACTCTCTTCTTGCCCTCACAGACTGAGAAGACAAGGCACGCTGTAGAAGTGTATAGGAAGTTATGTCATTCTTCAGCATTTAGGCCATATTAGCCTGAGGCACATCCTGTAAGTGGGCCTAAAAAGGCTGTCAGAAAAGGCATGGCATATAACTTGCTGAGAGAGAGAGAGTTCTTAAAAACTGGACACAAAAGATGTCCATTCAGGGCCCTGAGGGTGACTAGAGATTGAGTGAGGCAGGCAAAATTTTGAGGCCGGGAAAGAACATCAGTCCATGAAGCATACATGGGCTGAGGAGACTTTAGAAATGAGTCTTAGCTGATGGAGGAAGCCGATATCAAGTTTAACAGTTAAAACAGGCTGACCTTATAAGCCAGTCATAATCTAGTGGTTGAAATAAACTGACCATATGAACTAGCAAAGTTAGGCTAAAACTTGAAAGGGACTGCCTGCTGTGACTGCCAGACTACTAAACTCAAGTTTTCCCCAACAGACCTACACTAAGAATATTAATATCCTTTTAAGAATATTAAGATAAGGTTGATTAGATGTTCTTAGATATTAAGTGCTTATAGGTATTAGGTTTTACAGATTAGGTATTAGGATATAGGTGCATAAGTATTAATAAATATAAGTGTTATAAATAAAGGTTTTCTGTTACACCCAGGTGGCAGTCCCTGTCAGGAATTTACTCTTGACCTTTGGCAGGAGGGGAACCCTGCTGCTACAGACCAGATGTGGAAGTCAATGGTAGCACAGGCCAGGACCCCACCATGGTCCCAGGTGGCATCATTGGCTACTCACATTAGTCTGTTCTTTACTACCTTAGAGTCTTCAGTTCTGCCTCTCTTTGTTGTGACAACATCCTTCTGTTTCTTTATCTCTCTTACATTTCTACATCATTTGCTTGCTCCTCTTCATGGTACCAGGGGCCTCTCAGTGTTTGAGGTTGTCTCAGGAGTGGTCTCGGGTGTGCTATGCCCTACTCCTGCATTATGTTACCATGAAGGAGTCATTCAGGGATAGTTCCGCCCCCCCACCTCCAAGGCCTGTGCAGTGCCAAACTGGTAGTCATCTCAAGCTAGTTCCCTATCTGGGGTCTAAAGCACTAGACTGTTCATCAGAGCTTGTTCTTCCCTCTCCCCACAGTGACTCTGCAAGGGTTCACTGCCTGGGACCTTGATCCTAGGTGAGGTTCTTCTAATCTCTGACTTGCTCTGCCTGGGCCTGCCTGGCACTGGACTGGTGGTTATCTCAGGCTCACATTTTTCAGTGAATGTTAGGCTACTAATCATTCATATTTTCATTAGTCACAACACTGATCATAGACATAGCCTCTCTCCTCTCTGCCACCTACTGAAACACATGTGACACAGCAGTTACACTGCAACACCTCAAGGTCAGACACATTATAATCTTATCCAAAAAAATAGTTACAAAAGCAGTGCAAAGATAAATGTTCCCTATGACTACTTAAAATATGCATGCAGAATGTGTACAGGTAAGGAAGAAATGGGAGCTAAACATGTCATATGCTAATGGATATAAATAGTTATGTATATAAATTCTACTTTACTTCTCACTGTGTACACATAAAAGTTATTTACTCTCTCTAAATAATAGTATCTCCCATTCAGGCAACTAATTTTATAAACACACTGAACATAAAGTTAAGTGACCCAAAAGTTGTTCTTGACACATTTCCTATATTATAATTAATTCTGATGATTTATACTTGTGGAGCCTGCCATTTTAAGTATGAAAAATCCAGAGGGTAGTAGTAAACTAAATGGAATAACACATGATATAAAAATTATTATATCTATTAACATCTTTGATCCCTCATGAATAATAATTTCTAGACTGTAAATGGTTTTAAGCCAATAAATGATGAGTGTCTTTGGGAAGGTACCTTCTTACTTCATGTCACTTATTTATCATTTCTCCTTTGCATGACTAATTGGTGCGATAACCATCTGGCCTCTGCTATCTCCTTGTTTTAGATAGTGTATCCTTGTTGCTAACAATGCACAAATAAGAAACTCTTCACAGAGTTTATCCACACATCTATGTCAATCCTTCAGTGTGTATTACTGCTTTGGCATATTTAGGATTACACTTAACATCTGACAGGCCTGTTTCCCTCTACCATTCTTCTTTCCATTAATCTCGTAGTTACATGATATCATTCCATTACTCTGACTCTATCATGGCTTGCATATATGACTGCATTGACCCAGAATACTCTTTCTACTACATATCGTATTTAATCATTAATTTTCCTTAAAAGTCAATCTAAATTTGCCTTTGAAGCTACTCAAATATTTCAGGTTTGGCTAATTTATTATTAGTCTTTAAAAGTCCTATATACAATTTCATAATAAAATGATTATATTTTGTCGATGCTTTATCACTTTCACAACATGTTCAGTTACCTAATGACAAGGTTCATACCTTCTGTTGATTTTCAAAACACCCATGCACCTTGTCATGCCTGGGACTCTTCATCAAAATGTTTGTCAAAAATTAAGTGTATAACAGGAATACATGAAATAATAATATGCTTATTAAACATATTTTAATCATAATAAAAGTTATCATCTTTGAAATCTCTAAAGTTTCTCAAAATATTATTATGAAGATTATTTTATTTTGTATTTTTAAGGCATTTATAGTGGACGTTAGTTCTTTCTCCAGATCCATTCGCTCCACCAACTAGTAGAACTATTTCTAATTTATACTTGAGTATAGGTGCAGTTATATATAATGCAAATTCATGTTTTCCATTTTAGTTTCTCTGGCACAGGAGCATGGCCATGTGATCTAGAACTTTTTTAAAATTTATTTATTTATTTATTTATTTATTACTTCAGGTTACATCTCCATCGTAGTGTCCTCTTTCCACCCCGCCCAGTCCCGCCTTCCCACCCTCTACCCCATTATCCCTTCCATCACACTCCCCTGGAGTGGAGTGTCCCTACATAACAGTCCCCCACCCCAGTTCAGTAGTCATATGAGGGCCAAGATGCTCCTAATACACTGGGGGCATAAAAGGCAGCACCAATAGGGCAAAGTGTCTCACCAACAGGAAACAAAGTCTATGTTCATGTTCCTTTTGGTGCATTCATTGTAGTATAGTACTACAATGGCTGTACTGTATGGCTAAAATCTGAGTATAAGTGAATAGATACCATGTGCGTCATTCTGAATCTGGGTTAGCTCACTCAGGATGAGCTTCTCTAGTTCCACCCATTTGGCGGCAAATTGCATGATTTCGTTGTTTCTGATAGATGGGTAGTGTTCCATTGTGTAGATGTACCACAGTTTTTTAATCCATTCTTTGGTTGAGGGACATCTGAGTTGTTTCCAATTTCTAGCTATTACAAATAAGGCTGCTACAGACATAGATGAGGAAACTTCCTTGTGATTCTGTGAGGAGGCATTTGGGTGTATACCCAGAAGTGGTATGGCTGGGTCCTGAGGCAGAGCTATTCCAAGTTTTCCAAGATATTGCCAGACTGACCTCCATAGTGGTTGTACAAGCCTGTACTCCCATTAGCAATGGAGAAGGGTTCCCCTTTCTCCACATCCTTGCCAGGATGTGCTGTCATATGAACTTTTGATCTTAGCCATTCTGACATGTGTGAGATGGAATCTCAGAATTGTCCTGAGTTGCATTTCTCTGATGATTAAGGACGCTGAGGATTTCTTCAAGTGTCTTTCAGCCATTAGGAATTCCTCCTTTGTGAATTCTCTGTTCAGGTCTGTTCTCATTTTTTTGACTGGATTATTTAGTTTCTTGGCATTTAATTTTTTGAGTTCTTCATAAATTATGGATATTAGCCCTCTGCCAGATGTGGGGTTGGTGAAGATTTTCTCCCAGTCTGTAGGCTGCCATTTTGTTCGAATGACAGTATCTTTTGACTTACAGAAGATTTTCAGTTTCATGAGGTCCCATTTATTGATTGTTGGTCTTATATCCTGAGCTTTTGGTGTTCTGTTCAGGAAGTTGTCACCTGTGCCAATTAGTGTGACCGGCCTTATGTTAAGGTCTTTGATCCACTTGGACTTAAGTTTTGTACAAGTTAATAAATATGGGGCTAATTTCATTCTTTTGCATGTGGACATCCAGTTGGACCAGCACCATTTGTTGAAGATGCTGACCTTTTTCCATTCTATGTTTTTGGCTTCTTTGTCAAAAATTAAGTGACTGTAGGTGTATGGGTTTGTTTCTGGTTCTTCAATTCGATTCCATTGACCCACTGGTCTGTTTCTATACCAGTACCTTGCTGTTTTTATTTCTATTACTCTGTAGTACAGCTTGAAATCTGGGATGGTGATACCTCTAGATGTTTTTTTATTGTTTAGGATTGATTTAGCTATTCTGGTTTTTTTGTTTAAAGTTGAGAATTTCATATTGCCTTCTTTTTTAATATAAATCTCTTATGTACATTCTTTCTGACCAATTATTATGTTTATAATGATGATGTAATTAATAGAATTTGGATCATAGCCATGAAAAATGAGCTCATCTCTTGATTGTGGAGGTTTGTATGAATCAGAAATGAAGTTGGATAAATTTAATATCCCTGGGCATGCTGGAACTCATTTATAACAGAATCACTGAGGAGGCTGAGGCCAGAGAATGGTAAGTTTGAGGCCATCCATGGCAATACTCAGACAATTCCAAAACAAACAAACACTTAAGAGATCATTAAATGGGTAAAGCAGAGGCATCATATTCCCCACTAGGAATTTTTGAAACAAGTAATATTTTGGTTTTTTAGATTAAAATGGAATTAACCCATTTTCTGTTTCTTTAACTCCTTCTAACCCCTCCATGTAATCTTTTCTTTCTCTCTCTCAAATTCAAAACCTCATTTACTTTAATCATTGTTACACACACATACTCACAAACACTCACAAACATACATACATGTTTTTAATATGTAAATACAACCAAAACGACAAGCACAAATAGATTTCTATCATTTTAATCACTCTATTCTTGTGTTATATCACATTTATTGTGAATAAAATCTCAGAAGTGAGTATGCAAATGACAATTAAGACTTGACCAGAAGTTTTAAAATATGTGATATACGTCAGTATTGACAAATGTATTTAATCTCACATGGCTAGATATGGTAAAACAGTAGGACTTATTCCTTTCTAGTTTATGACATCAAGCTCCTACAATGTTTTGATGCCCTTTTGTAATCTTCATGGTCAGGCATGAAAAGGTCATTCTAAACTCTATCCATAAATAGACTGTGTATTTTGAAGGATTAAAGGCTCAATAAATGTTCACCGATTTCTCTACCAAGACCACCTCTGTTAGATTTATGGACAAAGAGAAAGATCAGTCATGTCTTATCAGAAAGCAGTAAAGAACTTGGAAATCCTCTTGGGCAGGACATGGAAGCAGATAAGACAGAGAAATATGTCAAGTGACAGAGCAGCTCAACAAATGTGCAGATACTACCATATGTGTTATTTAATAAATAATTTTCCCCTTGAAAAGATGGCTGTTGTGATATAAACAAGATATCCTATTTAGCCTATAAAATTTTATCTGCACCATGAATGATGGGGCATTTATCACATCTATAAGCAACACAGCACTAGCAAGAGAAGCTACTGTATTTGGTGGTACAATTAAGGTTCAAGAATTTGCCATAGACAATTTAGTGCACGGGCCCAAATTAATAAGAATGTTGACAAATAAATGTTGAAAATTCCAATTCACAGTAATATAATATATTGCAGAAGCACAGAAATGGGATCCATATGCAACAACAAGCTTTAATAAGTTCACTGGAAAGTTACTGAGATTCAGTAGATGATGTAATATTATAAAATATTCTTGAGATTGTTGATAACAATCCAGATTAAAGATTTTTGGCATGGTCTGCAGACCACCAAAACTGGGTTGCAAGTCTTTGAAATGTTTCTTTTTAAAAAAATTATTTTTAAATTAAGTTTTAATTTAAAAATTTTTCGTATGTTTTGAACTCATCCCTTCTCCACAATTCTACTAGATATTTCTTACCTCTTTATCCACCAAACTTTATGTTCTTTCTGTCTCTCTTCTGTGAAAAACTTCTAAACAAACAAACAAAAAAATCAATGGAATGATTGCTAGCGATATTTTGTTATATAATAGGTCACTGGTGTGTCCTGTCATCAGAGAGGCTTTCCCTGACAGCAGATAGGACTGGGTGCAGAGACCCACAGCCAGAC
>CAJQZJ010009649.1:24093350-24133054 GCA_907164525.1 Lophiomys imhausi | reverse complement strand
TTTCCCTGACAGCAGATAGGACTGGGTGCAGAGACCCACAGCCAGACATTATGAGAAGAGAGTCTAAATCGGGGGTCTCCACTGGGTCCCTCCCCTCACAGAACATGGAAACGTGAAGAACAAGAGAAAAGACTGTGGGAGTCAGAGGGGATAGGGGACACCAGAAGAACATGACCCACGAAATTAACTAAGCAAGGCTCATGTGGGCTCCCAGAGACTGAAACTACAAGTAGAGGACATGCATGGTCTCCATGAGGTCTTCTGCATGTACGTTATGGCTGTGAGCTTGATGTTCTTGTAAGACTCCTAACAGTCGGAGTGGGTTTATCTTTGATTCCTTTGCCTGCTATTGAAGATTCCTTTGCCAGCTATTAAAGACTCTTTTCATGCCCTTGAAGACTCTTTTCCTGCTATTGAGTTGTTTTGTCCAGCCTCAATATGAAGTGCTTTTTCATTGTCTTATATCTTCTTTTGTCCTGTTTGACTGCCATCTCTATGAGGCCTGATATTTTCTGAAGAGGAAATGGAGGGGAATGGATCTGGGAGAGAGGGGAGGCAAGGGGAGCTAGGATGAGTGAAGGAAGGGAAAACTGTGGTTGTGACATATTGTATGAAAGAAGAATCTATTTTCCAATTAAAACAGCAACAAAAAAGTACTCAAAACAAACAAAATGACAACAGCACCTGCCCCCCCCCCCCACACACACACAATGCAGAATCAATTCTGTGTTGACCAATTACTTCAGGGCATAGGATTTGTCCTGGAGTATGATTGATATATCCAGTGAAGGAGCCATTCCATTGGAGAAATCTGCTTTTCCTTTTATTTTCCCCCAGCAGGAATCAATTGCAAACAATTTCTTCATTAGAAGTTAAACTTTCTGTTTACTTCCTCTTATTGCTGCCATTCTGTCTGTTGAACGTGTGCGGGTCTTGTGTGTGCTGTCAAATTCTTCGTGGGTTCATATGTGCAATAGTCCTGTTGTGTATGGATTACAATGCTTCACTGGAGTCATTAGCTTCTGGATCTTAAAAATCTTCTTACCTTCTCGTCTACATAGATCTCTGAGCTTTGAGTGAAGGAGTTTTTTGTTCCTTTATTTTTTATTTCTTGAAGTTACATCTCAATCGCAGTCCCTTCCTTATTCCCCCCTCCAGTCCCACTCCCACCCTCAAACCCCCATCCTCTTCCCTTATTTTTTTCTTTAAGTTTAAGGTATATCTTATTTCCCCCTACAGTTTCCCCTTTCAGTCCGACAAATGGCTCTTTCTCTTATAATAATAAATAAAATACAAAACAACAGAGGTAATTAGGCCACAGTTATGAGGGTTATATGGCTTAGCGTACATTCCCAATGTCCAGTCCATATGTATTTGGTACATGACTTTAACATTCTACTATCTAACCATCTCCATGAGTTTAAAGTTCTATATCTGACTCAATATTCATACTAACTTGCAACACAATTTTAAAAGTATCTTCTTAGATCTATAACACTCTCTTGACTCCTAAACAACTCAAAATTAAATTATGAGACTCTAGCTATCTGTTCTTCAACCACCTCAGAGACCTGAGAGGGATAAATATATCTGATTTTATAGGAAGTACAGGGCCTGCAGCTTCCCAAACTAAGAAATGACATACCAGTGGCTTCCTGGACCATTCCCATTTTCTCTCCATACATTACAGCATCGATCTTTAGTCGTTTGGCTCCGTTTCTCTGACAGACACTGATTGTAGAGCAGGGTTATGAAGGACTTACCTACCCTGTCTTGGCAGAGCTAGGCTGTCAACTTACCTGCTTCCAGGTTTTGCCCTTTTTGGACAGCATTCTGTCTACAGTTGGAGCAAGGGGCTTTTCCTACCAAGAGATAGGCTTGCGACTAACTCAATCATCTACCACTGGAGATTCTTCGATGCTCATCTTCTACTTTGGGTAGAATAGGGGGTGCTGTCAAGAGTTGATATGTCTTGATATAAAAAAATCTAAAGTTAGGAAAACATCCTTGAATGCCATATTCTGCAGATCTCTTGAGGTTTTTGAAGAGGCCCTATGTATCTCTTCTATTAGGGTAAGTAGATGTTGCTTGTCTCTTAGCAGCTTTATTTCTGATTAGCTTAGAAAATAACTATAATAGGCTGTCATAGTACCTAACGGAATGACCGGCTTGCATAACCATTAGTTTGCATTTCTTAATTATCCTAAACAGTTTATGACAATTAGTAGTAAGAGGCCAAAACATCACATTTCATTTTTTTTCTTTACCTCCTAACACTTCCATCCCATTTCTCTGGGGTGGGGTGTCCTTATATAACAGTCCCTCATCTCAGCTGAGATGTCGTATGAGGGCCAAGAGCCACCTCATTCAGTGGGGGTCTACGAAGCAGTACCATCAATGAAAAGTGTCTCGTTGCCTGGGAGAGAGAACTACTAAACAAACAAACCAATAAGCAGATAATTAGATAAAAAAGAAAAAAAATAGAAAAAATATATAAAAACAAATAAAAAATAAAAATTAAAAATAAAAAGTCTATGTCCAAGTTCCCTTTGGTTTGTTAGTTGTAGTAACGATACCTTCTACTATATAACTAAAATTGTACTATAAGTGAATAGATGCCATATGCGTCCTTCTGAGTCTGGGTTAGCTCACTCACGATGAGCTCTTCTAGTTCCATCCATTTGTCTGCAAATTGCATAATTTCATTGTTCCTAATACCTGAATATTATTCCATTGTGTAAATATACCACAGTTTTTTAACCCATTCTTCGGTTGAGGGACACCTGTGTTGTTTCCAGTTTCTAGCTATAACAAATAAGGCTGCTATAAATATAGATGAGGAAATTTCCTCATGATTCTGTGAAGAGTCATTTGGGTGTATACCCAGACGTGGTATGGCTTGGTCCTGAGGCAAAGCTGTTCCAAGTTTTCTAAGATATCTCCGGCTGACCTCCATAGTGGTTGTAAAATAAGTTTACAACTATTGCTCTGCATTCCCACCAGCAATGGAGTAGGGTACCCCTTTCTCCACACCCTTGCCAGCATGTGCTGTCATTTGAGCTTTTGATCTTAGCCATTCTGACAGGTGTGAGATGGAATCTCAGAGTTGTCTTGAGTTGCATTTCTCTGATGATTAAGGAGGTTGAGCATTTCTTCAAGTGTCTCCAGCCATTAGGGATTCCTCCTTTGTGAATTCTCTATTTAGCTCTGTCCCCCATTTTTTGATTGGATTATTTGGTTTCTTGGCATTTAATTTCTTGAGTTCTTTGTAGATTTCGGATATTAGCCCTCTGTCAGATGTGGGGATGGTGAAGATTTTCTCCTAGTCTGTAGGCTGCCGTTTTGTTCGAATGACAGTGTCTTTTGCCTTACAGAAGCTTTTCAGTTTCATGAGGTCCCATTTATTGATTGTTGATCTCAAGTCCTGAGCTGTTGGTGTTCTGTTCAGGAAGTTGTCAACTGTGCCAACTCGTTCGATGGTTTCTCCCACTTTTTCTTCTAGTAGATTTAGTGTGACAGGCCTTATGTTAAGGTCTTTGATCCACTTGGACTTAAGTTTTCTACAAGGTGATAAGTATGGGTCTAATTTCATTCTTTTACAAGTGGACATCCAGTTGGACCAGCACCATTTGTTGAAGATGCTGTCCTTCCATTGTGCCGTTTTGGCTTCTTTGTCAAAAACTAGGAGGCCATATGTGTGTGGGTCTATTTCTGGATCTTCAATTCGATTCCATTGATCTACTGGTCTGTTTCTATACCAATACCATGCTGTTTTTATTAATATTGATCTGTAGTACAGCTTGAAAACTGGGATGGTGATACCTCCAGATGTTTTTTTTATTGTACAGGATTGATTTAGCTATTCTGGTCTATTTGTTGTTCCATATGAAATTGAGAATAGCTCTTTCCAAGTCTATAAAATATTGTGTTGTTTTTTTGATAGGAATTGCATTGTATGTATATATTGCTTTTGGTAGGATGGCCATTTTTATTATGTTGATCCTACCTATCCATGAGCATGAGAGATCTTTCCATCTTCTAAAGGCCTCTTCCATTTCTTTCTTCAAGGGCTTGAAGTTCTTGTTGTACAGGTCCTTTACTTGCTTGGTTAGAGTTAACCCCAGGTATTTTGTGTTGTTTGTGGCTATTGTGAAGGGGGATGTTTCCCTTATTTCTTTCTCAACCTATTTGTTTGTTGTATAAAGAAGGGCTACTGATTTTTTTTGAATTAATTTTGTATCCAGCCACTTTGCTTAAGGTGTTTATCAGCTGTAAATGTTCTCTGGTGGAATTTTTGGGGTTGCTTATGTATACTATCATATCATCTGCAAATAGGGATAATTTGACTTCTTCGTTTCCAATGTTTATCCCCTTGATCTCCTTTAGTTGTCTTATTGCTCTAGCAAGAACTTCAAGTACTATACTGAAGAGATATGGTGAAAGTGGACATCTTTGTCTTGTCCCTGAGTTTAGAGGAAATGCTTCAAGTTTCTCTCCATTTATTTTGATGTTGGCCACTGGCCTGCTGTATATTTCCTTTATTATTTCTAGGTATGGTCCTTGTATGCCCGTTCTCTCCAGAACTTTTAGCATGAAGGGGTGTTGGATTTTCTCAAATGCTCTTTCTGCATCTAGTGAGATTATAATGGGTTTTTTTTTCTTTCATCTTGTTTATATGGCGAATGACATTGATAGACTTTTGTATGTTGAACCATCCCTGCATTCCTGGGATGAAGCCTACTTGATCATGGTGTATGATACTTTTGATGTGTTCTTGAATTCGGTATGCTAGTATTTTATTAAGCAATTTTGCATCTATGTTCATGAGGGAGATTGGTCTGAAGTTCTCTTTCTTTGTTGGGTCTTTGTGTGGTTTAGGAATCAGGTGGACTGTGGCCACATAGAATGAGTTTGGCACTGTTCTTTCAGATTCTATTTTGTGAAAGAGTTTGAAAAGTATTGGTGTTAGCTCCTCTTTGAAGGTCCGGTAGAATTCCATGCGAAAGCCATCTGGCCCTGGGCTTTTTTTGGTTGGGAGATTTTTAATGACTGTTTCTATTTCCTTAGGGATTATAGGGCTGTTTATTCTGTTTATCTGATCTTGATTTAGCTTCAGTAGGTGGAATCTATCAAGAAAATTGTCCATTTCACTTAAGTTTTCAAATTTGGTGGAGTATAGATTTTTAAAGTAGGATCCAAATATTCTCTGGATATCCTCAATGTCTGTTTTTATTTCTCCCTTTTCATTTCTGGTTTTGTTGATCTGTGTTTTCTCCCTCTGTCTTTTAGTTAATTTGGCTAAGGGTCTGTCTATTTTGTTGATTGTCTCGAAGAACCAATGCTTGGTTTCATTGATTCTTTGTATAGTTCTTTTTGTTTCTAAGTTGTTGATTTCAGCCCTAAGTTTGATGATCTCCTGCCTTCTGCTCCTCTTGGGAGTGTTTGCATCTTTTTTTTTCCCAGTTCACCCAGTTTAGCTGCTAATTCACTAATATGAGCTGTCACAATTTTCTTTTTGAAGGCACTTACTGCTATGAGCTTTCCTCATAGCACAGCTTTCATTGTGTCCCAATGGTTTGGGTATGTTGTGTCTTCATTTTACTTGGATTTTAAGAAGTCTTTGATTTCCTTCTTTATTTCTTCCCTGACCCAGTGGTCCTCTAGTAAAGAGTTGTTCAATTTCCATGTGAGTGTAGACTTTCTGTTGATTCTTTTGCTATTGAAGTCCAGCTTTATTCCATGGTGGTCTGATAAGATACAAGGGGTTATTTCAATTTTCTTGTATCTGTTGAGGCTATCTTTGTGTCCAACTATATGGTCGATTTTGGAGAAGGTTCCGTGAGGTGCTGAGAAGAAGGTGTATTCTTTTGTGTTTGGGTGAAACGTTCTGTAGATATCTGTTAGGTCCATTTGGTTCATTATCTGTTAGACTCATTATTTCTCTGTTTGGCTTCTGTCTTGATGATCTGTCCATATTTGTGAGTGGGGTGTTGAACTCTCCCACTATTAAATTGTTTGGATTGATGTGCAATTTAAGTTTTAGAAGTGTTTCTTTTATAAATGTATGTGCCTTTGTATTTGGGGCATAGATGTTCAATATTGAGATGTCCTTTTGGTGGATATTTCCTTTAATGAGTATGTAATGCCCTTCTCTGTCTTTTTTTATTAACCTCAATTGGAAGTCTATTTTGTTTGATATTAGGGTGGCTACTTCAGCTTTTTTCATGGTTCCATTTGCTTGGAAAACATTTTCCCAGCCCTTTACTCTGAGATAGTGTTTATCTTCAATAGTGAGATGTGTTATTTGTATAAAGCAAAAAGATGGGTCTTGTTTACAGACCCAGTCTGTAAGTGTGTGTCTTTTTATTGGCTAGTTGAGTCCATTGATGTTGATGGATATTAGTGACCAGGGGTTGTTATTTCCCGTTATTTTGGTATAGCTGGCTGTCTTGTGTTTCTTTTTGCTTAGTTGCTGTGGAGGTTTCTATTTCCTCTGTTTTCTTGGGTGTAGTTATCTTCTCTGTGTTGGAATTTCCTTCTAGAATCTTCTGTAGGGCTGGGTTTGCGAGGAGATATTATTTGAATTTGATTTTGTCATGGAATATCTTGTTTTCTCCTTCTATGTTGATAGAGAGTTTTGCTGGGTATAGTAGTCTGCCTGGGCACCTATATTCTCTCAGGGCTTGTAGGACATCTGTCCAGGCCCTTCTAGCTTTTAATGTTTCTGAGGAGAAGTCAGGTGTGATTCTGATGGGTCTGCCATTGTATGTTACTTGGCCTTTTTCTCTTACAGCTTTTAATATCCTTTCTTTGTTCTCTACATTTGGAGTTTCTATTATTATGTGGTGAGAGTAGTTTCTTTTCTGATCTAATCTGTTTGGTGTTCTGTAAGCCTCTTGGATTTTTACTGGCATCTCTTTCTTTAGGTTTGGGAAATTTTCTTCTATGATTTTGTTGAAGATATTTCCTGGACCATGGATTCGGTAGTCTTCTCTTTCCTCTATGCCTATAATTCTTAGGTTCCATCTTTTCATTGAGTCCTTGATTTCTTGGATGTTGTGGGTGAGAGATTTTTTAGCTTTCTCATTTTCTTTGGATGTTGTACTGATTTCTTCCATCGAATCTTCCATGCCTGAGATCCTGTCTTCCATCTCTTGCATTCTATTTTTCATACTCACATCCGTAGTTCCTGTTCTCTTCTCTTGATTCTCCATTTCCTCTTTTAACTCTGACTGTGTTTTCTTTATTTTTTCCATTTATATTTTCATTTCTTGAATGGTATTGTTTGTTTTGTACATTTTCTTCTCCAGTTTGCTTGTTTTTGCCTGGAAATCTTTCATTGTTTTGTCCTTTTCCTGTTCAAGCTGAGTATCCTTGGCTTGGAGCTCTTTAATGTTGTTTTTCATTGTTTTGACTTGAAAAATTGTGGCTTCTTTGAATTCCTTCACAGTTTTAAGTTCTTCTTGAAGGGACTCTATCACTTTCCATAATGTAGAATTGTCATCATTTTCATTTGTTTCAGTTGTGGTGAGGTGGTTCGGGCTGGACGGTATAGTGTTGCTTTCTTTTATTGGAGACATTTCGCTATTTTTTTTTTTTTGTCTGGGGCCTCTGTCCATACGGAATTTTTTTGCTGTCTTCTGGACTTGGGTCCAAAGGGGGCGCTTTGGTGTAGGAATAGAGTTGCCTTACTCCACCCCTATAAGGTGAGTCATTCAGCTCCTCCTCCCAGGTGGAGACCTAACTAATCCAGGTGGTGGAGCTGTGTACAAGTAAGCTCTGGTTCCCCGTCAGGAGGGCCAGTACTAGTACAAAAGTCTGATATATGACAGTTTCAAATATCTGGCAGTTTGCCCGGGGTTGGTTCCTATAGCGGGTAAATCTGCAGTTCAGCTCCAGTAGCCTTGCCGCTCCCGCCTCTTATAAACTGGTCAGTTTCATCACAGACTGCGATCTGCAGTCTGAAGGCACTTTGCAGCCGAGCTGTGTTCACTTCCAAGGGTTGCAACCTTTCGCCAGATAGCTGGATCATCTGTGCAAGACCTGGTGGTGCCCAGCAGGGTGGGGATTATCTCTGCGTGGGATCTGAATCTGCCCGCTGGGAATTAGGTTGGAACTTATCAGGAGTCTCTCCTGGTGGGGGATGGTTGATCCCGATTCCCGGGTCCAGTGGTTTCCTTGCGTGTCCGAGAGTGGGAAGGAGCTTCCTGCCCAGGGATCCTCAGTGATCCCTGGGTAGCTAGGTGAGATTTAGAAGGGGTTGTGCTTTTTGTACAGTGTCCTGCAACACTTGCCGCCTTGTGACTGTTAACCCGAAATCAAATCAAATATGGCGCAGGCCGCCGCCATCTTGGATCCCCCAAGTGAAGGAGTTTAATAAAGATGATTTACAGTTGAATCTTTCAAATCCTCTGAAGCTACATACATTTTCCATGTGTGGGTCCCTGTATTAATTGTCATTTCTGGCGAAAAGTAGCTTCTCTGATAACTATTGAGTGAAGCTCTGGTCTGTGGGTATAGTGATATATTATTAGGTATAATGTTATTGCTCTGTTTCTTTAGCAGAATAATAATAGTAGGTTTCCCCTAGGACTTATGGCCTATTTATTCTCAGGTTCTTGGGCCTTTAAGATAAGTGTTGTAACACATGGAGTGGTGTAGAAGTTTTGATTTCTTTAAAAACTTGGTTATGATATAATAATAGGTTTTTGTTTGGACCAAAATGCAGGATGTGGAAATGATATAACCACTGCTGAAAACCTGTATAAGAGAGGGAGGAGGAATAGAGAGACCTAGAGCAGACAGGAACATCACATAAAAATCAACAGAACCAAACAATCTAGGCTCCTAGATGCTTAATGAGACTGAAACACTAATAAAAAAAACAAACAACAACAACAAAAAAAAAAACAACAAGAAGAAGAAAGTATACTTAGACTCACCTAGATCCCCCTATACATATATAGATGATGGGAAGCAACTATTGTGGAAATATAGTAACTAAGAGTGGAAGGTCTCTGTCATGGATTCTGTTGCCTGTTAGTGGGACACTTTATACTAGCTGGGCTGCTGTGTCAGGCCCCAGAGTAAGAGGAAGCTCTTGCCCTCATGTGACTGATGAAATTAGGGGAGTAGATATGTGTGTGTGTGTGGGGGGTGGGCTTACCCTAGAAGAAGAATAAGAGGGAGAGAAGGAGTAAGGCTAGATGGCGGGGCCAGGAGGGTAGAGGGAGGGAACTATGATTGAGATATAACTTGAATAAATAAAAAAATGTTGAAAGGGAAGGGAGGTAGACATATTAAGATAACAATAAATAAATTATTTAAAAGTAGGCCTTCAGAGTGGGTCTTACATCCTATCAAAAAATGATCACTCCCATAATATTTGTGCCACTTCTCTATCCATATATCAGTATATTAGCTCATAGTTCCCTAATATTTGACTATTTCTTTTATACAAGTATTATACAAGGTATTCTGAAGCACCATGAATGCTAAATAGTAGGAATGAAGCTTCTAGTTTGGTACCAGCTCTATTTCTCCAAGTTCAATGACATAAGCAAGTATTGTCTTAAGCTCTAAGTCTTTACCACCAGATTATGGAAAGTAAGCAATACCTATGGAAATAGACTGTGGTACTTTGGGATTTCTGAGGAACCCCTTTGACCAGCATCTTAACAAGCTGTAACTCTTCCTGCCACTAGTGGCTTTACTTAGCAATATAAGATGTCAATTTGGGGCATTCTCTCCTCTGTTATATGTTAGCCTCATTAAATTACTTCCATATAGCTATATCTTTGAGGAAGACCTGTGCTGGATAATTTTAGGTCACTTGACACAAGGTAGAGTCATCTGAAAAAAAAAATCCCCTATTGAGAAAATGCCTCCTTAAGAAAGCGCTGTAGGCAGGCTTATAGGACATTTTCTTGATTGGTGATTGATAGTCAAGAGCCCAACATGGGTGGTATGCGGGTCTGCAAGAAAGCAGGCAGAACATCTGCTTAGACCCTGTCTCTAGATTCCTGCCTTGCTTTACATACTGCCTTATGGGCTTCTGATGTTGTGCTACAATATGAAAGTGTTTATGAAATAAATTCCTCCATTCCCAGTATGCCTTTGGTTGGGATATTTCATCACAATAATAGTAACCCTAAGTAAGACAATATCGTACAATAGTGGGTTTCCATATAGCATTTCAAAAGCCTTTCTTGAAAGCTATCTCTCCCCATATTCCTTCATTTAGCATGTCCTCACATTCCACTCTACATGTAATCCTCTTAGCTGCCCTTTATAACACTATATTTTATTTCCATTTCAATACCTCTTCCTACTCGAGGTCCCTTACTAGCTACACACACACACACACACACACACACACACACACACACACACACACTTATATGTAGTACATGCATGTGTGTATGCCTATACCAGTAAAATTATGTATACTTATATGTATTTTTACATAAATTTAAAACAATTCATTCCCTTATAAATGTATCAAAAGTGTTAATGTTATTTATCCTTCTCTCCATCTATAGTGTCTTTCCAATTAGTCCTCACTATTTTTTCGATTCCCTCATTCATATAGCCTGTGTCCTACATCTCCCATCTAGAGATACTCTTATTGATCCTTTATACTTTACTAAAATTTTAAGTAAGATTATAAAACATTGCCTTCTTGTGGCTTTCTCAAATAGCTTTAGTGTTATTTATTTCTGCTCTATCCCTCTTCTGTATTACTTTCTTCTCCCCACTCAAACTCTAGCCCTACTTCCTCCATTCCCTTTCTAGCACTGTGTTCTAATTTCTGTGGGGTTCCTTCTTCCCCCTCCTGCATTGGCCATTTCTACTTACCTGGCTTCTGCAGTTACTTCAGATTATATACACAAATATAAGGATTTGGAGAAAAGATCCGCAAAGAAGAGAGAATATGTGGTATTTGTCTTTCTGGGTCTGTGTTATCTCATCCAGTTATTAATTTTCTCACTCACTAATATTTTCTAGCTCTATCAAATTGCCTACAAATTTTTACAACTGAATAGAATTTCAATTGCATATATAGGTATGTATATGTAGGTACTACATTTCCATTATCCATTCAGAAGTTGAAGGACATCTCGATTGTTTCTCTCTCCTAGATGCTCAGGTTCTGAATTGCTGCTTCGGACCTACTCTTGCTTAGGCAAATATGTTCTAATAACTACCCTGCTATTTCTTCTGAGAACACCACTTTAATCTTGACAATAAACACTTGGGATGACTACAGATACAGAACTGAATATCCTCTTCCATTCTTAAATTTCATTTTAAAAGGGGCTCAGTGTTCTAAGTCATTCCAGATTAGACATCTATTTGGCAAAGAACTAAGTGACTATACTACATGAGGAAACAAGTGAAAGTTTTTGTACCATAGGAGAGAAGACAATGGCAATCATAACAGTTTCTGTATGTTGGATGGAGAAGCAGGATTCTCCCATTGAGAAGCAGGGGATGCAATGACTATGGGGGGGAGTGCAGTGGAGGGCAAAGAAGCACTAGATTCAGTCTTAACACTTCTGTGCAAATTTTAGACTTTTTACAGATATTTAAATTAATGAAAACAAAAAACATATTTTAATGTAGTAATGATAAAGAATTTTACATTGAGATAGATTTATATTGTAAAAACAACCAAAATATAAACTCAGCATTAGGGGTATTTTTGCCTACTGTCTATAGGGTCTTGTGGTATGATTCGTAGCCATAGGTGCACACACAATCACAAACTCATAGTGAGAGACAGACAAGGGTAGGGAGAAGGGTAGTGTTCAAGAGACAAATCCTTACATATCCTTAAAACATTCCTAGATCTGAGTAAGTATCTATGCATATATTACAGGACAGAAGAGCACATGCACAAGTTTGTCACTGGTGTGTCATGGTTATTCCTAGAGCCTATTCATAGACAGACCCAGGGTTAATAGATTTGGCCAGCATTTGCCAAAGAATTCCCCAGAGTGAGATTTCATGTTGAAAATAGAAATCCTGTGTCCAGTTCCACCAGGGGTGAAATCATTAATTTGAGCAAGCTTTTCTTATTTCACTTTCAGCACTGATTGAGCTACAAAGAAATACAGAACTTATCTTGCTATATCGTCATGGTAACTAAGTATATTTACTGCCCTTGGAATAAGGCAAAGATTTAATTGAACTCTAGGGTTAAAATTTTATTAACATTATTTTGACAACCAATATAATTTTTTTTTACTTTATTTTTTATTTCTTCAAGTTACATCTCAATTGAAATCCCCTCCCTACCCCGCCTCCAGTCCCACCCTCCCACCCTCTTCCGCCTTAACCCACCCATCCCCTTCCTTTTTTTTTTAAGTTTAAGATATTTGTCCCTCTCAGGTCTCTGAGGTGGTTGAAGAATAGATAGCTAGAGTCTCATAGTTAAATTTTGAGTTGTTTGGGAATCAAGAGGGTGTTCTAAGAAGATGCTTTTTAAATTGTGATGAAAGTTGAGTTGGATATAGAACTTTAAACTCATGGAGATAGGTCGACAGTAGAATGTTGAAGTCAGGTGCCAAATACATAGAGACTGGACATTGGGATTGTATGCCAAGCCATATAACTCTCATAGTTTTGGCCTAATTACCTCTGTTGTTTTGTATTGTATTTATTATTATAAGAGTAAGAGCCATTTGTTGGACTGAAAGGGGGAGCTATTGGGGGGGAAAAGATATATCTTAAACCAATATAATTCTTAACATACTAATTGCATTACCAATCTCACAAACTGCGTTTTTTAAAAAAAAAATATTTTCTTTGTATAAAAGAAGTGATTCTTGTAGGTAATAAATCCCACAGTGGTTTAATACTGATTGTTACTAATTAATGTGATCAATATTCAGACGGCAACCATAGAAGCATTTTTAAAGTAATTTTGCCAATTAGCTTCTGTTATGAAAAGACAATGTGCTTTCTGTTATAAGAATGACTTAAAACACAAATGGTTGGCTTGCAGTCACAGTGTTCATAGCATAATTATAAAGAGAAAACATAAAAAGAAAATAAATGGCATGTGTTTAGTTCATGTGCAAATTTTAATGAGTTTAAAACAGGTTGTTAAGGAGTAAGTATTGACAAGAAGTAAGAGCTTAACTTTTGAGTTAGGTTTTTCTATTGTTTCTAAGTAGGAAGAGTTAAGAGTAAACATAACAGGGAATTTGAAATTAAGTGAATAAAGTCAGAAAGTATAAAAAATGCCATTTAAGAATTACAAGAAGGAACTGTAAAACTGATCCTTATTTGAGACATAATTACTTTTCCCCTGGAAGATTTGCTGTAAGAGCTAATGCATTAGTCTGTCCAAAGCAAGAGCTTGACGTTTGGATGTCCTTTTGGGCACGGACATGGGAAAGATGGATGTCCAATGTAAAGACCTCTGACATATAATATGAGTGAGGGAGGACTTGATCCATAAAAGTATTTAATCTGAGGACAGAACATGCATGCTTCACACTTTTTGTGGTACATAACTAGGATCACTAGTTTTGTTTTAAGCAATTTGAAATTGCATCATCATCATCATCATCATATAGATGTGGATGATCGTCATCATCATCATCATCATCATCATCATCATCATCATCATCATGTAGATGTGGATGGGAACCTGCACCAGGGCACATGCATGAATACCACAGGACAACTTGTGGGAGTCAGTTCAGTTTTTTTTTTTCCTACCCTCTGGGTCCAGGTATTTGAACACACGCTATCAGGCATGGTGGTATACTCACACATAAAGGTAAAAATGCAATCCTTTAGTATATTTTATAATCACTCTCATCCCATCCCTGTTCTAGACTCACTTCCATCTCACTTTCTCAGCTGACACTTTTTACCATTTGCATTCACATTGGTGTATGTATGTGACTGTTCCTCATTTACATATTCACAAGTTAAACACTGACTTTCTACTAATTATATGCTGAATCAGGTTTCCTCTACACAATACTACCAGGTGCATCTGTATCCTCCTATATGTCGGTATTATTTTTCTTGGCTCACTATTCAGCTGTTAGCAGAACATAAAAGTTAACAGGTAGACAATGTAATGTAATGATATACTCTTTGCCTTTCTTCTGTGTAAGACAATGAGCTTTGGCCCATTTCTTTCTATATTTTATTTTTTAAGTTCAAAATGCATCTCACATTCTGTATTTTTAATTTCATTCTTCTCTTTTAATGTCTATCTAAATTGACTTGAAATATATAATTCTCCCTCTACCACATTGCAAAACCAAGATCATTGATCACTGACATATTATTTTTGAATGACTTTGGAACCTTACCTTTCTCTTTCAGTCTGTGTGTTGTCTAGATTCACTGGGCACCATAATGCTAGATAAATTTATATCACCATCCTGAGAACCTCTTAAAAATTTCTTTAGGTAGGTATTATGTCCAGTGTCCCATATTTCTTTTCACTGATTTAATTATTTTGCTACACACAACGTCTAGTTACTTTCAGAGAAATGATTTAAAAAATTACTTTTGATAAATTGATGATGAAAAATACTTTTATTGCATGCTTAAATTGGCGTGCTTAATGACACATGGAAGTTTATGAAGGAATTAGTTTTTTCATAAAACTTTATTGAGATGTTCCTCCTCCTCTTCCTCACCTCTTCTCCATTTCCTTCTTTTCCTGCTCCTCCCTTTCTTCTTCATCCCTGTCATCTTCTTTCTCTATTTTGGAGATAGGATATCATTATATATCCAAGGTAAGATATGAACTTAGGATTCTCCTACCTCCAATTGTTTCTTAACTGTTACCCAATTGTCTCTCAACTTCCAAAATTACGAATAAGAAATGCAAAGACACCTTGATTTCTGTAATGTCATAGTACCTCTCTATCCTTCCTTCTGTTTCACTTTATATCTTTTATAGTACAGGTCTCCAGGGTCTCAAAACTAATTCAGATCACTTAGTGGTATTTAAAATTTTTCCAGGGAGATTTCTAGCACAGAGATTATAATAATTTCTTCTTGGAATAGATTTCCTTTTTGTAATTATATTGTTTCCCTCTTAAAAACTGTGTGCCTGGCAGGAAACATCTTTAAATAGACTAAAAATAAAATAATATATAAAGGGCTGGATGGGAGTGGTTTCCACATTGCACTATCTCTTTTAATCTGTGTCAACTCTACTGTAAAATACATTTCTTCAAAAATAATGTTGTGATACCTGGAATATTTGTAGTAAATATTTGTACACAGTTTCGATTATTTTTCTTATTTTTATCATTATACTATACTAACTTCAAAGTCATGAGATCTTTCTATTCCATATTAGTTTCTCTGAATTTCTATAGAGAAAGGTATCCATTTACACATCCATGTGTCTTACATGGATTTTTAGCTTCATCATACTGAACACATTAGTTATTGTCTGTCTATCTACTCTACATTTTTCAGTTTTTTTGTCTTGGTAAGTTTTATTCCTTTTTTATAGTGTAATAGTGTTTGGAAAGAGCTCATAAACCAATCTTCATATACTCTAAATACTATTTCTGAATTATTTTGTTTTAAGGAAGCAAAATTAACACTATCCCATAAAAATACAAATAAAATTATAAAGGAATCACTAGTATTTCTGTTTTTCAGTTTCTCGTGTGGAGTAAGAATAAACATCTCCCTGCTCCAGGTGGGGCATCAAGGAGAAACTCACAAAGGATTAAACTAAAGAAATCCAAATCTAGGTTAGTAAAACAATGAGTTTATTGGACTAGCTTGTAGAATCATAGATGAGTGATTACATGAGTGTAGGTGACTGCCAAACAGCTGCATTCAATAAAATATTAACATAGCAAAGAGCAAGATCTCTCAAAAATTGCTTTTTTTATACTCTCCCATGCTCTATGTTTGCCTGCAGCTAAGGAAGGGCTATGCACATCTGGATGAGAACTAAAAGGGAGGGAGTTGCTATATATCAGGGAAGAGTCTGATGATCCTCCTCCCCCAATTAAATTCAATAGTAAATGTTAATAAATTCAATCTGGAAAAGTTCTTCAGGAATGAAAACTGATATGATTTTGAGATGGTAATGATTATCTGGTACCTGGAAGACAGAATTCCACACACCATCCTTAGACTGAAAAGTAAATTTTTTTTGAGAATGAGTGTGGTATTACCATAATTATATAACCAATATCTGGGCAAAGTCAGATGGTGATTGTGCTATTTTTCTGTAACTATTGATATTTAAGCTGTTGGCTCAACTCAAATGCTATAAATTTTCTGATCATTTTCTATGTAAAGAGAGAAACATACAAGTATAAAATAAGGTCCCCTTGACTTGAGATTCCATGAATGTTTTGTTGATGTGTTGTTTGTTTACTGTTTAACAAACAATATACTTAAGGCTACAACTAGTAATTTTATGAAAGTATCACTATTAACTAAAAATTTTTAGTTAACATTTTTGCATGTTCAAATTTTTCTTATGAACTTTCTTTTTATATGTGTATTTTTGAAGTATATGCATTCTTAGTGAACTGAAAAATCAGGCTTTGAATATTCCAGGTTGAAGCACAAACTTGGGACCAACAGGATTTGAACAAGGAAAATGTGCTTACACAGCTATGGTAAACTGCTAACATTTTCTGGGCCATAATTGTTGGAATGCTTGTTTCAGAAATATCAGTCCTTAAACTTTCACTATAACTATCATCAATTCCTAAAAAAAAATGCTATTAGCTATATTATTTCTTCATTTGAGATTCACCTATGAAATATGAACTCTGTAAGGTGGCTTAAGTATATTGATTTAATTTTTGTAATTGTAAATGCCATTCTACAGGTTATCATAAATATGATTACATATTTGGAGAAGAACGCTTAAAAAATAGATGAAGAAAAAACGTTGCTGGCCACTCTTTAAACACAGAAATGTTAGAGTGTTGAAGTAGAAGTCACTGATATAGAATTAATACAGTCTGAAGCCAGTATTTGTAGTGAGATTGTGGTTTCATTAAAAACACAGAAATATTATGTGAATATGTTTTTGTTTTAATTCCAGGTTTGGAGTATGAGGCTGCTTCAGATTGGCCAACTAATTATGATTTGTCTCCTGCTCTGGGAGGGATGTGATTTTGCCAACTGAACATAATTTATGTTTGGCATTCTGGGGACTCTTCAGAGGATATATAAATGCCTGCTGCTCCCCATGCTGTTGTAGCTTCTTGTGGTTTGTCAAATGGTGGAGCACAAAGAAACAAGTAGAAGAAATTGGATATTCTGTAGGTGAAGATCAAATGTGACCCAAGGAACTTGAGGGCCCTAATCATTAGGAAGTAGTCCAATGATATCTGTACTCTCTCCCCAATACTGAAAGGGTCTGGTAACAGCTATGCTAGAGGCTAGTCAGCAGTTGCAATATTTAATGTGGTGAAAGGATGAAGCTGTGAATACTGAACAGCAAAATAAATGGAAAGAAATTAATATTGTCAAAGTTCAGTTGCTTGGTGAGGGATGGTACTCTGAATTACAAGAATAGATTTGATTTGATGATGTTGTTATAGAACAATGTCCCTTAGTGGTATTAAGATCTTGGCCCATTGTCTCTGACAGACATTATAGATGCTCTAATATATGGAGAGAAATTGGGGACTGTCTAGGCAGCCAGTTGTCTGTCATTTCTTAGTTTTAGAAGCTGTTGGCTCTGCACTTCCTGTATCATCAGATATGTTTATCCTTCTCAGGTCACTGATGTGGTTGAAGACTAGATAGATAGCTATAGTCTCACAGTTAAATTTTAAGTTGTGTAGGAATTAAAACAATGTTCCAAGTCTAAGAAGATGTTTTTAAGTTGGTAATGCAAGTTAGGATGGAACTGAGTTAGATATAGAACTTTAACCTCATGGAGATAGAAAATAGAATATTAACATTAGTTGCCAAATGCGTATGGATTTGACATTGGGGATGTATGTTATACCTTGTGATTTTCATAACCGTGGCATAATTATTCAAAAAAAGAATTATGAGTTCTGGGAGAAAGGGAAGAGGGTTGGACTGGGAGGGGTGGGGGAGGGGATTGTGATGGAGATGTAACATGAAGTAATAAATAAACATTAAAGAAAAAGATCTTTGGATAAAGTTGAGAATCCCAGGAAAAGGTCCACCTTATTTACTAAGATTGTAGAAGGTTCTACGGAAGCCGTCATAGATTTCTTTTAAAGATTGATTTTAACTGTAAACAAAGGTATATCAGACCTTGATAGGAGACAGGTGTTGATAGAGATCTTGGCATATGAGTATGTAAATACTAAATGTAAAAGTCATTAAACCATTAAAGACATGGCCAGCACCCAGTGGACAATTAGGTAAAGGACAGGACCGATGTTTGTTCTCAAGAGTATTATGCTAATAACATAGAATTGCTATGGGTCTTTAATATCAAAATGCCAGTGCTTCCATTCTGGAAAATTTGATCATGTACAGAGAATTGTGCCTGAGCCTCTAAAAGCCTCAGAACTCAAAATGCCTAGTGCATTAACTATGAAAAATATGGTACTTTCACCAGAGAAGTGAACAGCCATTTCTGGTAGTAATGAGTTTCCAAAAAGAACCACTAGGCTTCCCTGGTTTTTCAGATGTTGTGGTTGAACAAATGAATGTCCAAGAGGAATATCCAAGAAAACTACGTGCCATCAGAAAATGAAATGAAGGACCTAGCATCTTGAGGACCTATAGCAAAATATATAAGCCATTTAAAACAAGAGCTGCCAAGAGTCACAAGGTTATAGGAAAAACAAAGCAAAACAAACAAACAAAAACCCCCAAACAAAACAAAACAAAACAACCCAAACCAAAAACCTTGACCACTGATCTGAAAAAGAATGTAGTGAGAATTTTGGTTTCTTTAAAAGCACAGAAATGTTATTTGAATATGTTTTAGTTTTAATCCCAGGTATGGGATATGGGGCTGCTTCATATTGTCACCAGCAGCTAACTATGATTTGTCTTGTGCTCTCAGAGGGATATGATTTTTGTCAGCTGAAGATATTCTGGGGACTCTTCAGAGGGTGTATAAAAGCCAGTGCCCTGAGAGGTGGCATAAGTGTTGCTCCCCCTGCAGCTCTAGTTAATTGCAGTTTGTCAAGTGGCCATGCACAAAGAGATGAGTAGAAGAAATTGGATAGCATGTAGGCAAAGATCAAATTTGACCCAAGGAACTCAACACCCCTAATCATCAGGAAGTAGTCTAATGATATCAACACCCCCTTTTCCCTCTAACCTTCTTTCTCTCCTACCTAGTAGTGGGGAGTTGGAAGGGATACGGGTGGTATAGAGAGACAGGGAAAACAACCATTAAAGTAGCCAAAATCTGACTACAAGTATGTACTTCTCCCATGGCTCTAGGAACTGCCTGCCAGTCCAGACTCATGTAGGAATGTACAGGTATATTGGATTCAGGAAAATGATTTAAAAGATTTAAGAAGAATTTGAGAGAGGTGCAGTATTTCAATAAGACAAGAGGAATTTAGGGCAGAAGGGATAAACCCAGAGATGGCTCCTGTTGTAGATGCCTGGTAGGAATTGAAACTAGGAAGATAAAGTGATTGCAACAGGTTATACTGGAAGTAAAGAAAATAAACAAACTCCCCTGCCTTCAGTATTCCTACCACCAGTATTTCTCATTGGGTACCCATAATCTGAGTTCAATTGCTAGAGAATTCTAGAAAATATAGCGTTTAGGATCTGAGTGCAGAACACAACCAAAAGTAAAGGCGTGTAAATACGTTACTGACATAGAGATGCATTATTGTAACTTAAGCTCTGTAAAAATGCACTGGGGTGACAGAGGTTAAGCAAGTATACTTCCTGACTGGAGCATTTTCAACTGCTGAATATGAAGACCGGATCTCTAAAGGGCAGTAAATAACTTACTAAGTATACATGAGACACAATTAACCAAGACTTGCACATATTCTTGTGTCTCATTTGCTTGTACATATACTTTAAAGCTTTTAACTCATCCAAATATAAAAACTAATGTAGAAAATTTGACCAGAAATTGAATGTATTTTTACTTTAGGTTATTATTCTATGATTCCAAGAAGGCAGCAAGATCTGCTATTAAAACTTTGTTCTAGTGGAAGACATTAAGTGTTCTATATCCTTTTCTACTCTACTGATTTGCTCTAGCTACACATCTGGAGCAGCAACTGTAATTAGAAACCCCATCTAATTAATCTTATGATAATTCAGCCATCCTCAAAGGCCCATCTGTCTCTGTTTCTGGTCAAATAAGGTACTTAAATGAGCTATCATGTAAATCATTACTCTGCCTCTGTAGATGGTGATACTTACCTCTTGACTTTTTTATTTAAATATTTATTTATTAATTCAAGTCACATCTCCATCACAGTCCCTCCCAGTCCCCTCCTTCCACCCCTTACCCCCTCTCCCAACTATCCTACTCCTCCAGTGTGTGTGCCTCCACATATCAGTTCCCTCAGTTCACCAGTCACATGAGAGCTAACAGCCTCCTCTTGTTCCACTAGAGTTTATTGTCCCACTAACAAGTAACAAAGTCCACGTTCCTGTTCCTTTTGGTGTGTTGTTTGTAGGACAAGTATACTGTACTATATGGCTAAAATCCAGTTATAAGTGAATACATGCCATGTGCATTTTTCTGGGTCTGGGTTACCTCATTCAGTATGAGCTTTTCTAGTTCCATCCATTTAGGTGCAAACTGCATAATTTCCTTGTTTCTGATAGCTGAGTAGTATTCCACTGTGTAAATGTACCACAGTTTTTTTTTTTAAATCCATTCTTTGGTTGGAGCACATCTGAGTTGTTTCCAGCTTCTATCTATTACTAATAAAGCTGTAATGAATACACTTGAGGTGATGTTCTTGTGGTTTGGTGAGGAATCTTCTGGATATATACCCAGAAGTAGTATGGCTGAGTCTTGATGTAGAGCTATTCCACGTTTTCTAAGGTATTGCCGCGCCAGCCTGATTTCCACAGTGGTTGTACAACGTTGCACTCCCACCAGCAATAGAGACATGTTCCTCTTTCTCCACAACCTCACCAGCATGTGCTCTCATTTGAGTGGCAGGAGAGATTGCTCAGCCTTCAAAGACTAGGCTCACAACCAAAATATTAGAGTACCTCTTGACTTTTAAAGTGTGACACAATTGATTTTATTTGTAATCTTTTTATAACTCATGAGTTACAATAGTTTTGCCCTTCCAATAATAGTTCTGACCCAAGATTCTAATGAATGTTTATATTATTTCCAATAGCTATGCTCTGTGGAAAAGGTGGAAGTGGGATGCCAAACATTCTTCGCCATCTCAATGGGAGCACCTCACCCACGAACATAAGCTCAAAGTATAGTTTTATTTGATCTTCTAAAACTATTGATGGTTACCTGGAATTATAACAATATAGAGTTAGAGTTCAATAGCAACCTTTTCTACATCTTTTGGAGAAAAGCTTCTGACACACAGTTACTATTTATTTGGAGTTTTATTATAGAATCTTTCTTCATGAGTACCCAACATCATCTTAATACGAAGGTCATATTGTTAAAGAGACGAATTCTAATTCAAGGTGAAGATGTCACTCTCTGTTGAAGTGACTCACTTCAGGAATGCTTCACATCTCACTTGAATATTTTAACTGCTACATATATTATGCACAAAACCATATAAATATAATATATAGAGATGTCCATTGTTGCACGTTATACAGTAAAGTGTCAGTCAAGGAACTTATCACAAAGTTTTCTGAGAGTACAAGGCAAGAAAAGATAATGGGAATCATGTTCTGCTGCCTGATAGTGTTGCCTTATGAATCTGGCCCCTTGTATTTATACCTATCTTGTAACTTCCTAACTAAGACCCTTTTTGCCCAAAGAAATTAGCAAATCCAAAGGTTATGGTTTTCCAGAAACACATTTTCATAACAGTATTAACTACCATGTCTTTTTGTAATTACCTATCATAGGTATGGTTGTGGGTTAAAAAGACACTGGGAAATAGACTTTATGTCAAATGACCAGAGAGAAGGCATTTTAATTAGGGCAATTGACTGGATTCCAAATAACTTCCCAGGCAAAGTGGATTCTGACAGCACACAGTTTTGATGCTCATCTACTCTACTTCTGGTTTCTTCTTTTGTTATTCATTGGACATACAGAATAATCTGGAATAGCTAAGAGTATTCCTGTGTGGGACCTCATCAACATGTAGCATAAAATTGGATGCTCCATGAGAGAAGAAGCATTTGTGGCCATGGTGCTTTTGTGTCTATTGCTTCTTATAATTCTTTCATAAGCACAGAAGGCAATATTGTCTCCATATCATTAGTTGGCATGATGGCTTCACTGGCAGACTGGAATGGCCAATTCTAAGGGATTGAGAGATATTTCTAAAAGTTCTGAAAATTTTAATCCTCTATGTTTTCTAATAACAGTTTGACTTTTTAGTTTTACTTTCTCCTTTTACAATTTTAATTAATAGAAGAAAACTAGCTTCACCTGTTCATCTGTCTTCTCTGATGAGTTATTGAATGCAAAGAAATATAGGAAACTCAATCATGAACAAATATCTGAGAGGCAATTAGTTTCTTTCTGGGAAGGTTTTGGGTTTTATTGATGTTGATTTTTCTTTGCGTTACAAGGCAAATGAAAGCAGGACATGTAAAACTCTGATATCTTCACTCCGTGGGATGTGAGGAGTGGTCCTCATCCTCTGGGTGCCCTTCATCCCTAATTTCACAGATGAATCTTTCACTTATTGATAATGCTATTATAATTTGAGTTGAACTCTGGACAGTAAAGAATCTAATGCATAATTCAAAGATTATTTTAGATAAAAAGACTAAAATATTGAAGTAGCAGATGGGAAATATCATCTGCCTGGTTGCCTGGTTAGACTTAATTGCATTCATGAGACATGATTCAGTTTGCTTTGTTACATTCAAAACAAATGAATGTTTACTTCCCATAGATACTAGACTTTCACTTAGTGAAAAAGTGAAGGTCATTGTAATAACTTTTGTGCTTATTTTTTTGTTCATTTGCATTAATTTTAATAGAGGCAATAATTACTGAATTACATACTTTACCAAAATATCCTCCCAGTGACCAGAAGTTCACATTTTCCAATCATTACCAAGTTCTTCAGCAACAAATGGTGGAAAACATTTGGAATTATAAAATATATACCATATATTGAAATTAAAATTCTGGCTTGCCAAATATTATCTATAGTGACATACTGCTTGAAGAAAGTCCATTTTAATAGAAATGAACAAACACTGGTGTGAAATAAATCTCTGTTTCAGATTTCAAATATGCTTGTTTACAATATTACACCTAAGGGTAAGAACTAAATGGGGTAACTGAATTTGTGTATGCCCTGTGATTTTCTAGAGGTTTTATAATTAAGACTATAAAACATTGCCTTTAGCGAACAGCTATTGTGGGGATTCTTTCATACAGCATTAATGCAAAGCAACCACATTTAGTTTGTCTTGATTTCCTCTGACAGCAATTGTAACTGTCTGCTGAGAGGAAGCACAATGTAATTTTTGTATAGAATTGTTTGCAAGAAAAGCATACTACCAGGGTTACCTTACCCTGAGTTTCTTCAGAAAAATAAAGATAATTTATGGAGTCCAAAATAAACTTACCTTCATAGAGCAGAACAAATCCACTCACCTGTTCTGAATGGACCACTGAGGCCCTGATGGCTACTGACTAGGGTCTATGGCTGTGAAAGATCATCTTGAAATTTTCACACAAGTTAAGGCATGTGAGTGAAGGTAGCGAAATGTATACATTGTAGGTATCTCTATTAATTCCTTTATACTTTATCATGAATTGGACTCTGTATATTTTATTTTTAACTACAATGCAGTAGGTGTTCTACATTCATCATACTTTAGCATTAATACGAACTATTGAACTGTTTATGAAGTATTGGGAGATTCCTTTCCAAATCTAACCTAGCCCATTGATTCCCTAGTAAATATTTTCCTTCCTTTTTGTCTTCCCCTTCTTTTTGATATTTAAATATTGGAGTGTCCTGGTACTCATTCTTGTGACTTCCATTCAACAATACTCATACTTTGGTGATTTTCTCTAGGCACCTAGCCTTGGCTATCACATCTCTATGTTATCATCATCAAATTAATGTCACCAAAGTGATCCTTCTTTGTAGATGCCTGTATTTAACTGTTTAGCACAGCTATTCAAATTTTAATGTGTTTGAAATAGAACTCCTGACTCATAAAACTATCTTTCCCTGGTTCTCACTCTTAGTTTACAGTAGCTGCTCAAGAAAAAAAAATCTATATTTTTGTTTGTTTTGTTTCATTATTTATTTACTTGTTTTTTAATGTATTTATATATATAAAGAAAACATACAGTCCAAATTTTATCTATTCAGGTCATGTTTCTGTGTAATTCAGGAACAGTCTGTATCCATCAGAGTTTATCCTTCAGTCACAGCCATATCTACGTAGATCACAGGCACCACTACCTTCATTTTTATTCCCGTAACCTTTCCCTCACATATATCAGCTACACATTTTGAAAATAATTAATAATAACAAATTAACATTTATATCCAATTATCTCCAAATTAATATTTTTCTCCATTATATCTCCAAATTAACAACTATCTCCAATGACTTCCCAAGCACTAAAAATCATTCAGAGACTTCAAGAAGTTTTTTTTTTTACTTTGGCTCTCGTGACTAAGTGGCAGAAACTCCTCTGAATTCTCATCTGTCACGTGGGTTCCTGTTCATTGTGTGGCGTTTTCTTGCAGGCATTTCTGTCTTTGAAATTTTTCCATGTTATTTTCTTTACAGTGTTATTTCTGAGACACTGTACTTGGGCATTAAGTCCAAAATCAATAGGAGATACACGTAGTCTTTGTTATGCCATTCTCCTTGACTTTGGACCATTCAATAATTCTTTTTCAGGAGGAATTTTTATTTATATTTTCTTTCCTCTTTCTCCCTATAAAATTTAAATTTTACAAACTATTCTTTCATTGTTTGCCATTTTACTGTCTGTATCAGAGCCTAGAAACTGAAGGTGCTTGAGAAGAAAGTAGGAAGTCTGACTGGGTGGGAAGTTTAATGAGGCACTTCTCAAGTACAATGTGCTGAATATATACTTAAATAAAGGTTAATTTTCCCTTTTTTGCAGGTCATTTTTTCTGATAATAATTCATGATTTCATCCCCCTTCTAGACACAGTGTTTCTACACCTTATTTATGTAAGTATATCCCACTCTAAATACAAATTCCTAAATGTTTTCCTCATCCACACATAGTACTTTCCACTTAGAATCCATATCTGATATTTCTAAAGTTGTCTGGGGGAAATATTTGCCATTCATCATGAATATATGAGAGATGCATATGGTAGTTTAGTTTTAAAAAAATAGTAGGAGACCACCATATTTTTTTTTTTTTTTTGGTTTTTCGAAACAGGGTTTCTCTGAGTATCCTTGGCTGTCCTGGACTCACTTTGTAGACCAGGCTGGCCTCGAACTCACAAAGATCCGCCTGCCTCTGCCTCCCAAGTGCTGGGATTAAAGGTGTGCGCCACCACCGCCCGGCTAGAGACCACCATATTTTTGTGACAGATGATGCAGCACTTTTTCTTGCTAGACATAAACACTTTAGTTTCATATGTTTATTTCCAGTTTTGAGAAAAATAACTCAGCAATATGTTTATCAGTCTATCATCTCAGACTCCTTTGGTAGGAGTTTGTTTCTGATTGTTGTCTGATCTTGTTAGTTGGTGTGTACTGAGGACTACCTAGGTTTAAATAATTATGTTCTGCCCTCCAACCTTTCTCTTCTGGAATTTCTCCATCTCAACATACAGCAACCTGATAAATATAAATAATCAAGCCCAACTCGCAGAAAATAGTCATTTCTAAGGCTTTTGTAATGTTGGTGTAGCCCACAGAGTGTATAATTGTGTTAGTGATGTTAATGACTTCTTTTTAAAATATATTTAATCATTTATTCATTTTATATTCTGAACACAGTCCCCTCACCTAAAACAAACAAACAAACGAAAAACAAACAAACAGAAGTATTCCTGAGTCTTGTAAGTCTGTTTATATGTCATTATCTGCACGAGGCATCTTTTTCCTTGATCAGAATTGTGCTAAAGTATTTCTGGAATTTTGCTTCATTAACTGTAATTAATTTTTGTTTCCAAGTTTTGAATTATTATCATGACTGAGCTGTAGTCTGCCGGCAAATCTTTGGAGTTTTTGAATTCTAAGCCATCAGTGATCCACTATAAATAATCACAAACTCAATGGTCCAGTAACACCAACTAACACTTTTGTCGGTCAGAAGTCTGTGTGCAGGCTATGTAGTTCATTCAGAATATCATGTGACTGAAAGCAAGGTGTTGCCAGCCACATTCTTCTTTGTCATTCAAGATTTTTCTACAAGTTAATGGACATTGTTGAAAGTCTTCAGCAGTTAGTATTTATAATACCAAGACTAAGGTGCATTCAAACATGCCTTCCCAGTTGATAGAGCCTTTTCTTATAGAGAACACCTTCAGTTCTAATATTCTTATCAGATTTATTACATATAATTATTATTAGATATACTTACATTTTATTTCTGATCTCATTGGTAGTTTTCCTACCCTTAGTGAAAGTTCTGGCAATCTTTTCAGGTTATTATTTCTCCAGATCTCTGTAATTTCATGTAGTCTGGCTTCTTTGATGGGCAGCATGAAGAATTAGATAACTTAAAATATTTTGTTCCCTAGAAACTTTAAATATTACTAAGAAATATAGCCCCCTCCACAATGCTAACAATTACACTTGACTCTATCCCTGTTGGCTATCATAGCTACTGAGTAATTTAATAACTTACCTTCAATTGAGCTTCATTCCAGTGAAGCACAGAAGTGAGTTTTGCTAACTGTAACAGTAACACAAAACTATCACTCCATGTCAACTCCAAAATTGTCCATATTTGGGCATTCCCATCACCTCTAATTTGTAACTAAGGAGAAGCAGTAATCCAGTCTTGGCATTTGTTTTCTAAAAGTCTTGATTGCCAGCTCTCTTAAAACAAATATTCCTCAAACAACCTCCCAAGAGAAATAATTGCATACTAGAGGCTTATCTGAGGCTTATCTTATCTGATTCCAAGGAAGAAGAGTGGAAGGAAGGAAGGAAGGAAGGAAGGAAGGAAGGAAGGAAGGAAGCAAAAATGAATTTTGGTGTGTGAGTGCTTGAATTTGTAAGAGTTGTGAGATACAGAACTATCATGAAGGAAAAAGAGAAGAAACAGTTAACCGTTAATTCACGTCTGCACTTCACAAAGATGACCCAATGAGTGTGGGTACTCTCACCTCCTTGTTTTACTAATGTCTTATGCTGTCCATCAGAGAACAAACTGGGCAAAAAAAAAAAAAAAAGAAATATGTAACATAACCTTGAAGCAAAACATCATTACACAATGAAGACCAGACAGTGGTAGCAGCCTTTTCACAGCAGCAGAAGTATAGATGTAGGATGTTACTGAAAGAATTTAAAGTAGTATAGAGAGGCTAATTTTTAGATTTTTGTCTTTATAATCTCAGGAAACAGACACAGAGAAGGTAAACAACCAGACAAAGGTTACACAGAATGTCAAAGGACAGACTGTCAGGTTAATTATCCCATTAATATGGACGTATTTGACAATTATTAGGTCATCTGCTCTTCTCAGTAAGGGAAGATGTTGCTATTTTCCCATTTTAGTTATTCATGAGTTTATTGATCCTACACTGATGATAGATTTGCATGCTTTCAAGGCCAGTCTGGTCATTTGATGAGATATTCTGATTCCCAACATACAATGAAACAAAGTAAATTAAGTATTACTATATTATAGAATACTACTTTCAATTCACTCAGTTTCATAAACACTGATAATTTTACTTAATTATTTTCAAAATTGTGAATGAATTTACTCAGAGAACAAAAAAGTGTTATAGACATGTGAACCAAATTATGAGAAATTACAGTTTTGTAGCATTTAAAATCCAACAGAAGTGTCTCATGAATAATGTGCATTCTATAGTTGAGAGTTTGCAGTTTTTAACTTTAGGGGTCAACGTGGTGTTTTAGTGACACTTGGGTGCTGCCACTTCCAGTATCTGTAGCAGAACTGTACATAGGTTATGACATTGTTTCAGTTTTTATATGAATCCTCTTCTCATGAGCTTTTTTCCTTTCTAAATCATTGTTTAGGGTTGCATAAAGCCTTGTGTATCTCTGAGGCAAGGCTTTTTATCTGGGAAGTTAAAGCTCACAGAAGCTAGGGAGTAGTGTCATTTTGTTTCTTTATGTTCTTAAGTGAGGATGGTTTTGTCATCCTCAGGAATGACAAAAATCAGAATTTGGCAGTATCATGAGACTGAGTAGCTGCGTGGACCAATCGTATACCCAAGAACTAACATGTTCTGACAGCTGTGTCTCCTTGGACTGAATGAAACAGATGTTAATAGACTCAGGTGATCCCTGCATCAGGTGTGACAAAGATCCACACTTAATTCAAGGAATCACAATATCTAATAATGTATCTATTTAGATTATCATCTTAGGGGATATGTAAAACCAATTTTTATTAATCCAAAATATATACTGCTCTCAAAATGAGTCACTATAGCTATAAAGATAGGTGATGTTCTTGCAAATAAAGGTTGATAAAACTCTTGTGGCAGGATATAGTAATGAAAAATATAAGGGGAAAAGTAAATTGCTCTGCATATAAAACAGTACAGCAAACAATGCATGCTATACAGAATACACTTTGGATTGCTTTCCTGATGTTTAAGATTAATACTTTTAATTATATTCTATTGCTTAAAACAATAAGATATTTACATAATGGATTTTAAGAAATTACATAGAAATAACTGCCAAAGTATATTTTCTTAGCCAACAATTTAAGCAGCTACTGAAAATCTATTTGAAATGAAAATTTGAAGATATTTTCTCATATTTATCAAATTGTAATTGCATAACAGGACACACACTCTGTTTTAATATGCTTTCATGTGTTTAAAGTATGGAGAACATTGGTATGTAGTGATAGAACCATATTTTACATTTTAAAATAGAGTAATTTATTCTACTTCTAACAGAAATTGATAAAGATACAAAAAAATCAAGGATAGGTAGAGAATTTATAGGTTTAGCGAGCACAGTTTTATTTGGGGAATTAAGCCATCATCACCAACAAAAAATTGAGAAAATGTTGTTAGACATTTTTAAATTTAAGATGCATAATTCATTTTCAAAATTTAAAACCACGTTTTATTTTGTGACTAATACTAGTTTATATCTTAAAAAGTACTCTAGAGGGCAAGTTTGATATAGTTTCAACAGGTAAAATGAAAAACACTTTGGATTTTGTAACCAATATCAATTTTTAAAAACCCATATTTACAGGATGAGGAGAAAGATCCACTGGTAGATTGTTGCAAGCATAAGGTCCTGAGTTAGATTCCAGCATCTACATTAAACACCAGCTTAATTGAACATTTGTAATCCAGTGGCTGGGAAAGCAGTCAGGTAGATCCATAGGTTCTCAGTGGTGAACCATCCTAGTTCAATTGATCAGTCTCAGGTAGCAGTGATAAATATTATCCAAAACCCAAAGAATGCATGAGAATTATTTAACACTGCAAAATAAAACTCTTAGCATTAGTGGTCCAAACTTCTAATTGAAGTTACATAGATTAATAGATTAGATCAGAGAACAGGATCTATCTTTTTGAATGGATAAACCAAGAAATATACCACATGACCAATTAAAGGCACTACCTTCAGGTAATAGGATGGAAAAATATATTCTAAGCAATAAGGAACAAGAGGCAAGCAGGTTTTTCCATTTAAAAAGCAAATTTCTATAGAAAATTCCACCATAATGCTAAATTATCCATGTTCTTCTGAGTTGCCCATGAAAATTTCTTCAAATTAGACCACATATTAGGACACAAAGCAAGTCTCAGACAATATGAAAAAACTTGAAGTCACATGTAGTTTAAAGGTGGATATCAACAACAAAAGATAGAAAATAAAGTACACAATTTTGGGGAAGCTAAATAGCACTCTACTGAAATTCAATTGGGCGAAGAAAGAAGTCGTTCATGGAATCCTTTAGCTACAATTTTTCTTAGGATCTCTAGCTCTTTGTAAAATTTCTCATTCATATAGATTGTCTCAGTAGTTTTAGTGTATATTTTTATTCTCTTGTATGTCAGCAACTTTTCTGAAAATCATTATTTTGATTTTTTTCAGGCAATCTGGTTTTATTTTGTTGGGAATTATGTTGCTATAGAAGTCTTAAGTTTCTTTGGAGTTGTCAAGGTACTTTATTTGTTCATTTATTTGTGTCACTATGTTTTTTTCATATCTGGCAGATCATTTGTTTTTACTAATTTTTCAACACCTTTTTAAAAAGTCTTTTCCCTGTGAGTGTGCCATAGTTGTTGATTACCTGTGGTGGCTATGGTGAATTTAAGGGGCTTCCATTCAACTTGCTCAAGTCTTATCAAAATTGGAAATGTCTTTGGATGCAGCTCTATGACTAGAGGTAGAATTGCATGCCTTACTCTCATCTTTATACTTGGATTTGGTCAGGCTTGCTCTTGCATAAGTTTATGCATTCTGTCACAATCAGTGTGAGTTTATAATGTGCCGCTGCCCGTCTGTGTCCAGAAAATATTGTTTTCTTATAGTAATTATCTGCCTTTGGTTCTTATAAATAATACTGATTTATGTAATTCATTCTGATAAAGATATATTGTTTTTAACCATACTCATTTGCATGTATCAATTTCTAAAAAACAATTATTTTCTGTTTTTTTACATTTTCCCAACCTTTTTTATCAGGGTCACAGATAACAACATGGATATTTGAAGATAACCAATTAATTCCCATAAATTTAATCAACAAAAAGTCTACAGAAGGAAATTATGTCATAGATTTAGTGAGAGCATATGGTTAAAATGACTAAATTCCCACACTTAGTAGCTGTGTAGCCTTTGTCAAGGTTGTCAACTTCTACTGCTTGCATTTCCAATGTATCATTGCAGGATATTTGGTCACACTGTGAAGCCTGAGATTGTGTTGTTTCCTGGAAAAGAATTGTTTCTGGTTGTGGTGTGGCTCTGCTCTATTACACACCTTTAATCCAAGATCGTTCTGCTTGAGTGTAAACAGGATTAAATAAAGTTAACTGTAGAATGAGAGATGGAGCAAGCAACAGTTCACAGGGAGTGAATATAGGAAAAAAAATCATAGAGAATAAGAGAAGTCAGGAGGACTGATAGAGAGATGCACTGCACATAGAAGGGAGGGACATGGAGTTTGAGGAGGTTTTAGACTGCATGGAGAAGGAGGTTTTCTTCTTTGGGGGCGTCTGCTGAGGAGGAAGGTCAGCTGGGTGCTTCCTTTCCCTCCTGAGCTAGCAGGCTTTCATCCAGTATCTGACTCCTGAGTATTCACTGCGAAAATTGAACATTTCAGAATTTGTTAAAAACAACAATGTAAGAACTATTCCCAATTTTCTGAGAAACAATCAAATTGATTTCCAAATTAGTTGGACAAGTTTGCATTACTACCATCGATGGAGGAGTGTTCCTTTTGATCCACATCCTCTCCAGCAATTGCTGTCACTTGAATTTTTGATCTTAGCCTTTCTGACAGTGTAAGATGGAATCTCAGAGTTCTATTGATTTGTATTTACCCGATGAGTAAGGATGTTGAGCATTTCTTTAAGTGCTTCTTGGGCATTAGAAATTCTTTTTTTTAATAATTTATTTTTTATTTCTTCAAGTTACATCTCAATCACAATCCCCTCCCTACTCCGCCCTCCAGTCCCACCCTTCCCCCCCCCCCCCCCCCCCCCCCCCCCCCCCCTTCCCTTCCCCTTTTTTTTTTTTTTTTTTTTTAGTTTAAGGTTGTTCGTGTTCCCTTTGGTGCATTGGTTGTAGTATAGTTACCCTGTACTATATGGCTAAAATCCAATTATAAGTGAGTAGATTCCATGTGCATAATTCTGAGTCTGGTTTAGCTCACTCAGGATGAGCTTCTCTAGTTCCATCCATTTGACTGCAAATTGCATGATTTCATTGTTTCTGATGGCTGAGTAGTATTCCATTGTGTAGATGTAACATAGTTTTTGTTTGTTTGTTTGTTTTGTTTTTTGTCCATTCCTCGGTTGAGGGACATCTGGGTTGTTTCCAGTTTCTAGCTATTACAAATAAGGCTGTTATGAACATAGATGAGGAAACTTCCTTGTGATTTGATGAGGAATCATTTGGATGTATAGCCAGAAGTGGTATGGCTGGTCCCGGGGCAGAGCTATTCCAAGTTTTCTAAGATATCACCACACTGACCTCCATAGTGGTTGCACAAGCCTGCACTCCCACCAGCAATGGAGGAGAGTTCCTTTTTTTCCACATCCTCGCCAGAATGTGCTCTCATTTGAGCTTTTGATCTTAACCATTCTCACAGGTGTGAAATGGAATCTCAGAGTCATCTTGAGTTGCATTTCTCTGATGATAGATTTTGTTTCCTGTCAATGAGACACTTTGCCCTAGTGATGCCCCCTTGTAGGCCCCCTTGAAGGCTCTTGGTCTTCATATGACTGCTGAAATAGGGCAGGGGACTGTTATGTAGGGACACTCCACTCCAGAGGAGTGGGATGGAGGGATAGAGGGTAGAGGATGGGAGGGCGGGACTGGGAGGGGTGGAAAGAAGACACTCTGATGGAGATATAACCTGAAGTAATAAATATTAGAAAAAAGAGAAATTCCTCTGTTGACAATTCTCCACCCCTTGGAAGAGAGCCAATCCCTGACACTATTAATAATACTCTGTTGTGCTTGCAAACAGGAACCTAGTATTACTGTCATTTGAGTGGCCTCATCCATTAGTTGATAGAAACAGAGGCAGAGACTCACAGCCCAACATGAGGCAGAGCTCAGAGAATTTTGTGGAAGAGTTGACTGTAGGAAAAAAAAATATTGGTTAATTAAATGATTTAACCAGGATTTATATTATCTTTAATTGTATGGCAGTGTTAATCCTTAACCAGCCATTATAAATGAATACATAAAGACACCAGGTGGATTTTTAACAAGCTTAGGCCTGGGTTGTCCAATCCTAGCCCATCTAAGCTAGCTCATCATTTTGTTACCCAAATATAACCATATATGTCCCTTTGGACTACTATTCTCCAAACTAAGCTGATGTTCCAGGCCACGTGGAAGGATCTTCTTTAATCTACCCCATAGCATGGCTCCTTGTTTACTCCTGGTTTCTCTCTGGCAACCTCTCTTCCCCAGATGCTCTGTGCCTATCTGTAAAAGCCCGCAAACTTTAGTCCCACCTATCTCTGTCTTTCCCCAATCTCCAGGCCTCAGCATTTGTTTAACCAATCAGAGTCAATTAAGTAACAGACAAGCAGGACCAATTAACATTTAGAATGCTTAACACCACCCCATCAGTGATGGAAGGACTGAGGGAGCCAAAGGTGTCAAGGACATAAGAAGACCTACTGAACCACCAATCAAAGAGCATGCATGGGCTGGACCTAAGCTCTGCTCCTTTCTTCCTTCCTTCCTTCCTTCCTTCCTTCCTTCCTTCCTTCCTTCCTTCTTTCCTTCCTTCCTCATACCTTCCTTTCTTCTTCCCTTCTTTCTTTCTTTAATAATTATCTATTAATTTCCATATCCCATTTTGAATTGCATGTTCATTTTCCTGGTACCTGGCCTTTTAGTAAATTATACTTAGTAATCCTCTGCCAGATATAAGCTGACTTATATATTAATATATAATAACACAGAGATTTTACTCTTGGTGTTTGTTGTCTATCATAGCTAGTTGTTAAAAACTTACTGCTGAAGATACCAGCTCACTTTAGTAGAAGGGAATATTGAAATCAATCTTCAACAGAGCAGAAACTTCTCTCCCTGCTGACTAGATTTTGTAGTGCTGGAAGGTGCTGTGTACAGTGCTGGGAGAGAAAAGGTATCATTTTTTCTTCCCAAAGCTTCAGAGATTATTTTGGAAAAGGGGATGGAAAGAATCCAAGAGATAGAAGATGAAGAGGGATTCTGTGTGATGCCCATTATACATGGCATTACTAATGCATGCGTCAAAACAGCTGTACTTAACCTGCCCAAGACCTACAAAGGTCAAGTCAATTAAAAATTGCCTTATTTTTATTGTATCCGTGTGTATATGAACAGCATTAGCTGGACTTGGTAGGTAGAAAAACAAACAAACAAACAAAAAAACAATCTAACATTAGTTCACTAATTTCTAAATCTATTTTAATTAATATGTTTATTTTACATTCCAATCGCCATTTTCCTCTTATCCCAGTCCCACCCTCCCACTCACTTACCCCATAATGCCCCCATCTAACTCAGTACCAACCCACTTTGGGATATCAAATCACATCAGGACTAGCCTCCCCTTCCACAAGGAAGTTCTGCTAGGAAAAATAGGATCTAGAGGGAACCAACCTTGTCCAAGTCAGAGATAGTCCCTGTTCCAATTGTTACGTGATCCACATGAGTACCAAGCAGCCCATCTGCTTCATTTCTGTAGTGTGCCTAGGATCAGCATGTTTTTGTTGTTTGGTTCAGTCTGCATGAGCTGCCTTGTGTCCCAGTTAATTGACTATGGTGGTGTCCTTGAGTGTCCTTGAACTCTCTAGCTCCTTCAAACCTTTCCCTGAATGTTCCTCAACACTTACTGATTTTTGCCTAATGTTTGGCTATGGATGTCTGCATCTGTTTCCATTTTCTGCTGGATAAAGCTTCTCAGAATGCAGTAATGTTGAGTTCCTGTCTGGATCCCTCTCTTCATTCACTTCTGATGTCCATTTTGTTTCTCCTACTTAGAGGTAATCAAGGATCATCCCTTGTGCCCCCTTTGTTACTTAGTTTCTTTGGGTATGTGGATTGTAGCATGTTTGTCCTGTATTCTATGGCTAATATCTGCTTATACGTGGGTAAATACCATGGGTGTCTTTTTGGCTCTATATTAGCTCACGCAGGATGATCTTTTCTGGTTCTATCCACTTGCCTGCAGATTTCATGATATCCTTGTTTATGATTAACTATCTTTCATTATTTTTTAATCAAAAATATTGAATTTTATTTTAACAAATTTCTCCTATGGTGAGGGTTTAATTACTGATTCCAATTTTTTATTCTCATTATAATTAAAATTAAAATGTCTATAGTACTTTGTCCATGGGAATATAAATTGCAAAGGGTGCCTCAGATTATCATTGTTTTTCTCTGAAAAATCTGTGCTCAAACTATGGCAGAAAATCTCTGCAGAAGATTCATTTGCTGGAGGTTAAACTTTTCTGACAGATATACAACTTTGTTGTTTCTTAACCTAAAAATAGCAAATGATACCATTCCTCATAGTAGTATTTTATTTTCTCCAAGATATTATGGCTGTGGTAATTGATCAAGTCATAAATTAGAAAGAAACAAGAAATAAATACATAGTGAAGTTTTTGGGGTTTTTTTTGTTTTTTTACTGACAGTAATGCTGTTCCTTTATTTTTTATGGCAGAGATTAATTAAAAGCACAACTCTTCCCATGAAGTGGCAACATGTGAGATTGGGCTCTTCAATGTATCTGAACTTTAATCAGCGAAAATAATTAGAAACTGCTCCCTCTGATACCATTTCTAATAATTTGCAGTGAGACATATATCAATAGACATCGAGTAAGAGAACAGCCATAGGGATGAATTATGTTCATAAAATGTTCATAATATTAGTAATGGGGTAATGATTCTTTTAAACACAGATATCTGTGCAGAAACTCTAATTGTGGCTTGACTTTTTCACAAATTACAACATGTTGAACTTTTACAGTCTCTTAATATTTTTCTAGCAGGTTTCAATGTGTTAATTGAATTATTAAAGGTTTTAGAGGCAGGTTTTTTTTACAGCATTAAAGATGTACTATAGAAAGCCATAGAGACCTCTCCAAAAGTCCACATTCTAATACTTCATTGTTTTTCTCAACAATTGAGTGACAGATAATATTGTCTGTAATTTGTAATTTCAGTTGCATTTCTCACAGTGATGCACTCCAATGAAATCCTTCTTTAGCTGTGTGGTGGATGTGATGGACAGATAGCCTACACCACTCTGCATGACAAATAGAAAAAACCACCAATGTATTAGGAAGGGAACATGAGAGGCAGCGAATGTTTGAGAACTAAGATGGGATATGTGATCACACATTGCACATAGTAATAGATTTCTGTGGTCTGCAGACACCTTTAGTTTACTGCATATGCAAAATGCTATCTACCATAGTAGGCCACATTAAGGTATGTTACCCTGAAAACAAAGACCGACTTCATGGTTCAGCAAGAGTTTTGGAGTGTGGATGGGTACATGTGGTGGGGACAGACCTTCTGTGGTGAGTCTTTAAATGCCGCCACATGCCACAGACACACAGTTTGAAGTAGGACAGAAATTTCTGTCCTCTCTCACTTGGCTAACTTCCTCTATTACACCAAATATAGTGATCACCATTACTGGTATAATTCTCAAAGGAAGAAACAGAGGCCTTGGGGAGTTATATACACACACTGTATTGCAGACTCTAGGAATTGTTTTCACAAAGTAACAATGTGTCAAATGCAAATTGTCTTGGTCCAGGTATGATTCTCAGACTCACATCTAAGGATTTCCTACCCTATGTTCATATTACTGTGGAAAATGCAAAAATAGACAACTATTTGATTTTCATTAAATGAGGAAAAGCCAAAGCTACAGTTGGAGACAGCCAAAAACTCTTAGGTGAGTTAGAGAGCATTGCAGTATTTCAAATGCTACTGTAGTAAAACATGAAGTTAGAACTACCCCAAAGTAAAAGACAGAGAACCACCATGTGTAAATACATAAAGTAATTTAAGTATTTGTTCAGGCTGCTATAATCAGTTGAGTTTAAGAGAAAGAAGGATGTTTTACTTTAAATGTTTAAGACTTTAAATTTCAGCATGACCAATATCAGAATTGCTGTGTATTTTAACATACATAGTCTCATAAGTTTTATTTTTATTTATTTTTAAATTTTATTTTTATTTATTCTAGTTACATTTCATTCACACCCCCCTCCCTTCCTACTCTCCTCCCAGGCCAAATCTCCCACTCTCATCCCCCTTTCATTCCTCTCCTCAGGTGAACAGGGTTCCCACATATGAACCCCTCGCAGTTCATCGGTCACAGGTAAGAGCTTCCTCTTACACTGGGATCTGACATGGCAGTCCAGCTAGAACAAGGTGCTCTACTAACAGGCACCATGGTCCATGTCAGAGACCACCCTCCCTTCCCCTTGCTAAGGGATCTGCATGAAGACCAAGTTGACTATCATCTATATATGAATGGGGGGCCTAAGTCTAGTCTAAATGTGCTTTTTCCCCCCTTTCTTGGTTGGTGTTTCAGTCTCTGTAAGCCTCTATGGGCCTAGATTGGTTGGTTCTGTTGATCTTCAAGTGATATTCTTGTCCCTTCTGGGTCTTTCTATTCCTCCTACATCTCTTATGCATGACTCCCAGAGCTCCACTTAATGTTAAACTGGGTACCTCATAATCTGTTTGATTTGTTGCTGGATGGAGTTTCTTATAGAAATTTATGCTATATTCATGATTTTTATTTTTATCTTTAGCTGAAAATCTATTCCTAAATTCTTGCACATTCTACCAGTCCTATTCTACATCTACTCTGGGCACATCTAGTTGAAAACTTGAACTTCTCTCCTAACATAAACCCAGTTTATATTTACAACAGATATCATGACTCACACAGTCAATGAAGAATGCAAGTTTCACTTCTCCTCATTTCAAAAGCCAAAAAAATACACAGTGAATTTTTATCTTGACATACTTATAATACTGTAGGCATCTATATGCTTGTTTTTTCCTCCCATCTCCCTGACCCTCTTCAGCACTGTTATGTTTCATTAAGAAATCTAGTCATATGTAGAATCTTTTAAGTTACCACTGAGACGAATGGCATGTAAGTGTTGGACACCAGGCATTTGGTAACATTCCTTCATTGCAGCATTTCCGGTACTTCAGATTGTTACTTTAAGTTCAGTCAAAACTTAGTGAAAGTTGGCTATACTTGAAAAATATTTTTATTTATCAGCTTAAAAATGGCATTCTGTTGCCACTTATAATGTCTGTTGTATGAGAATTTAATGAATATGTCTAATTTTCTTCTTTTTATTATAATGTTTATTTCTTACATCAAGTTACATCTCCATCATGGTGCCCTCTTTCCATCCCTCCCTGTTCCACCCTCCCACCCTCTCCTCCCTCTCCCACCCATCCCACTCCTCCGATGTCTAATTTTTTAAGAATTGCTAAGTTTATGATGTTTTCACTGGAGATATAATTTGAAGCAATGTTATTAAAATAAATCTAAATACTTTAGTGAATAAGAATCTTAGACTTTGATTGTCAACTTCTCTGTGAAAATCTTATTCAACATCATGCCTGTGTCTGTTCTGGGAGGAAATGCAGTATAGAAAACAGAGAGAAATATCTTCTAAAAATATTTCAGACAGTAATGTTAACATTTTTCTTTGGTTTCATATCTTTAAATCACTAGTAGAATAACTGAATCAATATTAGTTAAGTAGTTCATAACTTGTGGATATTTTAAGTATGCTTGCCTTTGAAGAATGATATACTACCTTCATAAAAAGCTCGCAGTCCATCCAGTAACAGAAATAAATCCAATGTTAGTGATGCTGTAAAAGATAGAATCAATTAGACATTGGGTATATTTTGAGTTTGCTATACACCATTGGCTATCTGTCTGCATAGGTCAGATATCATTACAACATCTAAGTTCTTATGGGAATCATAGTCATTCTGCTTTGGAAAAAAAAGTTGGATAAAAGTAAATTTGGCTTTAATTTTCCAAATAAAAAACAATTCAAACATTTTTAATATTTCATTGACACTTAGAGTATATAGCAAACCTTTAGTTTTTTAACCTTTATTTATTAATTCAAGTTACATTTCCATGTAAGTGTGAATATGTACATTTGTTGCTATTTGAAAACAGGCAATTTTTTGGCTCATATTTGAAAAAGTGATGAAGATGTCAACATTATAACAGTTTAACCATTCTTTTTCTGTACTTTTGCTAGCTTTTAATTTAGTTTAAATAAAATCTGTCAAATATTTCCACAGAGTCTATTAACAAAAATATCAGGCTTGAAGAGATGGTTCAGTCAATAAAGTACTTGCCATACATTCAAGAAAAACTGAACATGGATCACCAGCACCCATGTTAGCTGGGAATGGTGGCATGAAAAATAATCCTACAATTTCAGAGACAGAGACTGGAGGATCCCTGGACTGCCTTGTCTAACTGTTCTTGCAGAAATGGTGAGATCCCTATCAGTGAAAGAATGTATCTCAAAAGCAAGATGGAGTAATATAAGAAGTTACCTGAAGTTGACCTCTGGGCTCCACAGACAGGCAAACTCATAGGAATGCTCTCCTGAACACACTCACATGTTTGAATAAAACATACACACACACACACACACACACACACACACACACACACACACACACA
>CAJQZJ010009649.1:24076282-24093340 GCA_907164525.1 Lophiomys imhausi | reverse complement strand
CACACACACACACACACACACACACACACACACACACACACACACACTGATGTCCCTTGCTGATAGCCTATGAGAATTTCAAAAGCCTATACATTGAATTATCTTTTTTTTACGTTTTAAAAATTTGTTTATTTTATATTCTAATTGCAACTCCCTCCCTCCCCTCCTCTCAGTCCCATGCTCCCACTACACCCATGTCTTCTCCCTCACCCAGTACTGTGGCGAATCTAATTGTATCAGGACTAAGTGCTTCTTCTTCCACTGAGGCAAAACAAGGCAGCTCTGCTAGGGAGGGAGGAAAAAGAGACCAAGCCTGAGATTGTCCCCACTCCAATTGCTAGGGGATCCATTTGAGGATCAAGCAGACCATCAGCTTCATATGTCTAGTGGGCCTAGGACCAGTCCATTCAAGTTTTTGTTGATGGTTCAGTCTCTATGAGTCCCCCTCTGTCCAAGTTAATTGGCTATTTAGGTCTTCTTGTGGTGTCCTTAACCCCTCTAGCTCCCTCGAACCTTCCCCTAACTCTTCCACAAGACTCCTTGAGTTTCACCTAATGTTTGGTTGTGGGTCTATTATATCAACCAATTTAATTTATTTTGTAGATTCTAATTATTTCAAATATTCTTTATTTCTTCCTTTAGGGTTAATAATATCCAAAAATTCATTCATTGTCATTTTAGTGGAATTTGGACAATGACTTTAGGCAAATGCACATGCAAAATATCTCACATTTGCTAGGCTAGATTTTAATCTTCATAGTACCATAACAGAATAGAGAATGATATTCTCCATCAATGTCCCATAATATTTTTTTTTGTTTTTGGTTTTGCAATGACTTTTATTCGGTATAACGTGAGAAATTTACTGAAGATTCAGAAACTGATTGTAAATAGACTTTCTGTAATCCTGTCAACAAATTTCTGAATCTACAGACTAGGAGAAATAATATTGTTTGATTCTTCACCTGTGTCTTATGTTGTTCGTTCATGCATTGTCTGCACATTGGCACACATAGCTTGGAGATTTCTGACTATAAAACCATATAGCCAGAATACTTACGTGAGTCAAATTCCTTTATGAGCACAAAGGTTTCTATTGGAAATTTGTTTGTTATTTCCTGAAAATCACCATTTTTCATCTATTTGCTAATTATTAAGAACCAAACAGAGGCTTGGCAGTGTTGGCACATGCCTTTAATCCTAGCACTCAGGAGGCAGAGGCAGGCTGATCTCTGAGTTCAAGGACAGCCTGTTATACAAAGTGAGTTTCAGGACAGCCTGGGCTACACAGAGAAACCCTGTCTTGAAAAAAAAAAATCAAATAGAGGATGCAAACCACATGAATAAGAGCCATGCTTTACCTAACATACAAATCTAGTGGAGGCACACTGCTGGATACATAGTACAGTAAAAGAGCACTTTCTTTTGTTTTTGTTTTGTTATAAGGGGTTTTGAATTAGCATATTTAAAAAACTTATTTACATATTACTTTAGGTTACAACTCCATCATAGAGTCCTCTTTCCACCCTTCCCAGTCCTGCACTCCCAGCCTCTACCCCCTAACCCTTCCATCCCACTCCTCTGGAGTGGAGTATCCCTACATAACAGTCCCCCGCCCCAGTTCAGCAGTCATATATCTCTTCAATATAATACTTGGAGTTCTTGCTAGAGCAATAAGATAACTAAAGGAGATCAAGAGGAAACAAATTGGAAATGAAGAAGTCAAATCATCCCTATTTGCAGACGATATGATGATAGTATACATAGCGACCCCAAAAATTCCACCAGAGAACCCTTACAGCTGATAAACACCTTCAGGAAGGTGGCTGGATACAAAATTAATTCAAAATAATCAGAAGCCCTTCTCTATACAACAAATAAATGGGCTGAGAAAGAAATCAGGGAAACAACTCCTTTCACAATAGCCACCAACAATATAAAATACCTGGAGGTAACTCTAACCAAGCAAGTAAAGGACCTATAAAACAAGAACTTCAAGCCCTTGAAGAAAGAAATTGAAGAGGCCATCAGAAGATGGAAAGAACTTTCATGCTCATGGATAGGTGGGATCAACATAATAAAAATGGACATCCTACCAAAAGCAATATACAGATTCAATGTAATTACTATCAAAATACCAAGACAATTCTTTATAGACCTGGAAAAAGCTATTCTTAATTTCATATGGAACAACAACAACAACAAAAAAGAAAAACCAGAACAGCTAAACCAACCCTGTACAAAAAAAAAAAAAAACAAAAAACAAAAAAACAAAAAACAAAAAACCATCTGGAGGTAACACCATCCCAGATTTCAAGCTGTACTACAGAGCAATAATAATAAAAACAGCATGGTACTGGTATAGAAACAGTCCCGTAATATTTTTATGTCATCAGAATGAAGGGGAAAGAGTGAGGATGTAGCTTTGTGACCTGAAGGGAAACACTGCTTCCCACCAATGAATGCTTGATAAGAGGAGTTGTACTAATCAGGGGGTAATGAAGTATCTTTAGGCCTCAGGACTTAACAGACTTATTATGAGAAGAAAATAATAGAATGAGGGCCACAAGAAATCAGGACAGTTGAGTAGTAGAACTTTTAGTAGTGCCATGAGAGTGAAGTTGTTGGAAGGCAGATCTGTTTTTTTTTTAATAATTTATTTTTTATTTCTTCAAGTTACATCTCAATCACAATCCCCTCCCTACTCCCCCCTCCAGTCCCACCCTTCCACCCTCCTCCCCCTCAGCCCCACCATCCTCTTCCCTTCTTTTTTTTTTTTTTTTAGTTTAAGGTATTTATTTTTCCCCCCAACAGCTCTCCCTTTCAGTCCAAATAATGGTTCTTTTTCTTATAACTATAAATACAATACAAAACAACAGAAATAAATAGGCCACAATTATAAGAGTTATATGGCTTAGCATACATTCCCAATGTCCAGTCCATATGTATTTGGCACCTGACTTTAACATTTTACTATCTAATCATCTCCATGAGTTTAAAGTTCTATATCTAACTCAGCTTTCATACTAACTTGCATCACAATTTTAAAAATATCTTCTTAGATCCAGAACACCCTCTTGATTCCTAAACAACTCAAAATTTTACTATGAGACTCTAGCTATCTATTCTTCAACTACCTCAGAGACCTGAGAGGGATAAATATATCTGATTATATAGGAAGTACAGGGCCTGCAGCTTCCAAAACTAAGAAATGTCATACCAGTGGCTGCCTGGACAGTTCCCATTTTCTCTCCATACATTACAGCATCAATATTCAGCCATTTGGCCCCGTTTCTCTGACAGACATTGATTGTAGAGCAGGAATTATGAAGGACTTACCTACCCTGTCTTGGCAGAGCTAGGCTGTCGACTTATCTGCTTCCAAGTTTTGTCCTTTTTGTACAGAAGTCTGTCTACAGTTGAAGCAAGGGGTTTTTCTGGCCAAGAGAAAGGCTTACCACCAATTCAATCATCTCCCACTGGAGATTCTTCGATGCTCATCTTCTACTTGGAGTAGAATAGGGGGTGCTGTCAGGAGCTGACATGTCTCGATATCAAAAATTCTTAAGTTAAGAAAACATCTTTGAATGCCATATTCTGCAGATCTCTTGAGGTTTTTGAAGATGCCCTATCTATCTCTTATATTTAGATAAGCAAATATTGCTTGTCTCTTAGCAACTTGATTTCTGAGTAGCTTAGAAAATAACTGTGATAGACTGTCATAGTAACTAACAAAATGACACATTTTCATGACTATTAGTTTCCGTTTCTTAATTATCCTAAATAGTTTATGATGATCCAGCCTTGCAGACTTCTTCAATAGCAGTTTTCTCAAAAGTCTGCAACCACAACAACTCAAAATCGCTAAGATCGTTCAGCTCCACAGACTACTCCAGCCAGATCTCCAGTAAAGCTCTGAAGATCAGCTTCTGTCTATGAACTTCTTAGGACATCTAAATAGCTGAGCACAAAAGGACTGAACATCAAATGATTCTATTAACATTTTTAACCATTTTTCCATTCTTATTTGGGCCCCAAACAGGCTTACTACGTCCCAAATCAGCAGGAAGTCATTTTAAGAGAACAACGTCCTATCCCCAGAAGGTGGGGAGGGTGTTCCCCCGCCCTTTGGTTATTTGACAGATAATAGAAAATTTTGTTATTTAGGGGGAAAGACTACAAGCTGTTAAATGGTCTTGTTAAATGGGTTTTGGAGGTTAGACCCAGGGACTTCTCTCTTTTTCTTTTCTGTATCCTTCTTTCTCTCCTATGTAGGAGTGAACAGACTTGAAAAAAATGGGACATAGACATAGTATAGGAAAGATCAAGAAAAAAGGACAGATTATTGAATATGGCCTTATACCTTTGTATATTGATACAAAATTAATATTATATTTGGCTAAATTGGTATTGATCATTGTATATTCATGCAAATTAAGATGGTATTGGGCTACATCGGTATTGATCTTTGTATATTGATACAAAATTAAGATTATATTTGGCCACAATGGTATTGACCCTTTATATTGATGCAAAATTAAGATTATATTGGGCTACATCGGTATTTTTTTTGGAAGATCTGATTTCATAAATCAGTACTTTAATTTTTGTACATGAACTGCACCCAATGTTCCAGAAATGACTTATAAAGCTACCATTAGCAAGACACTTACTCTTTTCCAAGGTGACTTTGTTGGGATTGGACTCCACATTTTCATATTTTTACTATTTTGTTAATGAATAATCACATTTTTTACAATAGCCTTACATCCTCTAAAATAAATTCTAGAAAATGTATTAATAACACACACAAGCACACATCTCTGTATTGCACTTATGTAATATAGAACAAAATTCAAAACATACTGTAAACAGAAGGGGAAAAGAACCAGTTGACCCTGTAGAAGCTCTAGATCAAAGATGTTATTTTCAGATAAAGGATACAGGATCAGTGTGTCAACCACAGAGCAAAGAGGAGAAACAGACATGTTTTTGAATGGCCTGATGAGTTCATAACGCCAAGATGGCATCTTATTGCAACTGACTTGAAATGGCACAGCTTCATTATTTTACAATAAAGGAGACAGGAGTCTAGAACTCAAGTTGTCCAGCAGGAGGAGGCCCAGGTGCTTTGATGCAATAAGAATCTGCTTCCTAATCTTCCGCAGCTTCTAGAACCACCACAGTTTTCAGTCTGTGCTCAAGCCCCCTCAACTGATTCTTCAGATCTTGTTATGACTGCTTCTCCATCCTCTCTTACAGATCTTTGTTATTATATTAGGATCCTGTGATAACCTAGACTAATCTCCCTGTTTCTCAATTCTGAATTTATTCATTTTTATACAATTTTTAGGCAATTCAAAAATGATACTTTAATTTAAATCTTAAGGCTTATTCAGTGAATATGTAATTTTATTCAACACAGATATAAAGATGATTAACTGTTTCATCCTGAAGAAAAGGAGACTCGATTTCTCTTGAGTCTATGTTAAACATTTGGCATATTATATTTCATTTAATCTATTCAGACATTTTCTCACTTCTTTGCTCTTCTGTGAAACTGCCAAATAGAAACAAGAGAGGAGGGGAAAAGACAGCAGGTAAAGTAAGTGACTTGAAATAGTGTTGCTGTGGCAGGGTGGGGTGCTCCATAGTCGTTTGGACTGTAGTAACACACCACCACAGACTGAATCATTTGTATAAAAAAAAAAATTCATCAAATTTCTGGATGCTTACCAGTCCAGTGCCAAACAATGGAAGGTGAAAGAACAACAACAACAAAAAAAACAAACAAACAAACAAACAAAAACGATGGGGCCTGAAGTCCTTTTATGAAGGCGGAACCACATGTAAGAAAGCAATGTCTTTACAGCCCCTTCAACTCATAAACTCCCTTTTAATATTGTCCCCTTGGAGATTAAACTTCAACATGAGTTTTTAAAGGGTTACGGGCACTGAAAAACTAATTTTAAAAGTGTATATGATACTTTGAATTGTGAACTTATGTGAATTGTATTGTGCTGTTTTTTTTATGAAAGTAATTGATACAAATTTTAAAAAGCCTTTGATCCAGGGACATAGCACCTTAAAATACTGATAGTTTCAGACAGGATTATATTTAGTACTTTTTTTTTTACTTGTGTGTAAAATTAGAGAAATATTAGAAATTGCTACAGCAAGGTATATTCTTAAAGAAATAAATTATAAAATTAAACAACTAAGAACAATTATAAAATGCCCAGTGAAAGGATTAAATATAATAACGCTAAAAAGATTTTTATAGAATTGTGAATTTAATTGAATATAAACATGAGTGGTATTTGTAATTCAATGTGATACATAAGATGATTAGAGAACCACAGATTACTCAAGAATAACGATAATTCTTTAAGTAAATCATAAGGTACTTATTGACTAGAGTATCTCACTTCTGATGTTATAATAAGATCTCATTAAGTATGATATGCAGTTGCCTGTGCTGTGTTGCTATGACATGGCAAACATAAAAATGTGGACAGAGATGAAATCAATATTCAGCAGTAGTTTTTGAATCAAGAGTTTTGCTCACAAATGAATACAGAATATCTTTAATTAAGTACGATGAAAAGCTGATTATTGAGTTGGCTGTAAGGTGTTGTTTTCAACAATCACAAATAAATTGAAAATTTTGTAATATGAAATTCCACTTATAAATGAGAATAGTTTTAACTGGGAATATTTACCTTTGTTTTAGAAGAGATACATATTAATATATACTATCTGCAGAGTGATGTTTATGACTCAGCCATGTGTGCCCACAAGATTGAAGTAGAAAGTCAAAACTCATTTTTGATACAACCAAGCGTATCCGCACGCCAAAAACTTGGGAGCAATTTAGTCAGCCATCATCTGATGTTCATACAGTCAGAAGCTAAAATAAATGCACCTGTTTTTCTTTGTACTATCTCCTTCAAATGTAGAGTTCATTTAAATCATTTATGAGTTATTACATAATGTTTATATAACATTGTAACCACTAAAAATGATCAAACAAAAAAAGTTTTTACAGTGAGAGAGATGTAAAATTCACTTTGCTAAATAACACAGTAAAGTTCTACTTTTGACACATAGTTACTCAGAGATGAGACCAATAAAGCATCCAAATTGCTGTCAACACAAGAGGTTGTTTGTTATGTAGAGTTTTGAGATATTTCCCATAACGTTGGTGTGTATTTTGAGGTGTTAAGCTCTGTTTTTTCTTACACAAAACCACTGACAAATATTCTCTTAAATCATTTTCTTTTGTCATTTTATTTTCCTCTCAGCAATTAAGAGATTGTTAACTGTGGTTCAACTACACAATGGAATACTACACAGCCATCAGAATTAACGAAATCATGCAATGTGCAGCCAAATCGATGGAACTAGAGAAGCTCATCCTGAGTGAGCTAACCCAGACTCAGAAGGATGCACATGGCATCTATTCACTTATAATCAGATTGTAGCCATATAGTACAGGATAACTATACTGCAGCCAATACACCAAAGAGAACAGGAACATAGACTTTGTTACCTGTCATTGAGACACTTCGCCCTAGTGGTGCTGCCTTGTAGGCCCTCAGTGTATGAGGATGCTCTTGGCCCTTATATGACTGCTGAACTGGGGCAGGGAACTGATATGTAGGGACACTCCACTCCAGAGGAGTGGGATGGAAGGGATGGAGTAGAGGGTAGGAGGGCAGGACTAGGAGGGGTGGAAAGAGGGTACTGTGATGGAGATGTAACCTGAAGTAATAAATAAACATTAAAAAAGAAATTGTTATAGAGTTTAAGAGTTCTTATTTCTATTTACCATGAAAAGTTTTATGTAATGATTTCTATTTTCTATGATATATACACTCTAGTAGGATCCATTTAAATGTCACACACACACATATGTGTGTGTAATTTTTCAATTGTGCATATCCTTATAAAATATATAGTTTCATTCTACTATTTTCTACTTTCTTCTAAGTATAATAAATTTAATAACACTTATATATTTAATATCACTACTTCTTCAATTTTGGCAGTTTATAATTGTCCTATGCATTTCATACTTTTCATTTTTTATGTTTTAAACTTTATTGTTATGTATTGCTAACATACTATTTCATAATTTACTTAACTACATGCTGTTCTTTATTTTCCTTTTAATAAATTCAAAGTTTTATATCTCCCTTGAATACTTTTAAATATCATTCATATTTTCAGAATTTTCCTTTTATTCTTCAATAAAAATATTTAATTTCTGCTTATAGTTTGAATTTTTTCCTGTTTACTTTTCCCACTTATTTATTGTTTTCTTCTTGACTTGACAAGTCCCTTGTTTACAATTATTTTTTTTATTAAAAGTTAAGTATATTTTCAAACATTATATCAATTTTACTCCAGATAGATTTTAGTTTTATTGTAAAACAGTAGTGAGAAATTATGATCTTCTTCATTGGTGTATTTGATAAAATTTGAAATTTTGATTACTTTACTAACTAATTAGCCTTTGACATTAAGTATTCTGAAAAAGGCTCATTTTCTGCATTAAAGACTAGTGCTCTCTGGACATGTCCTCCACCACGTGGTTTATTAAGGCTATGGGTATTGCTAACTCTAGGATTTATTTTATGCAGGTTGTCTTAGTTTCATTTCCTGTTGTTATGATAAAACATCCTGGCAAAGGCAACTTATAGGAAAATGATTTTCATTGGCTCAGTTATAGTCCTTTACAGCAGGGAAATCACAGTGGCATGGGCTTTAGAGATCTGGCCACATTACATCTTCATTCAAGACCCAAGAGCAAATAATTAATACATGATAGTGTTGAAGTAGCTTTATTTTATTTTGTACAATCCACAATTCATTTTCCTGAAAATGATACCACCCACAGAGAACCAGTCTCCTTGATAGAATCAATATAATAACAAATTTGAGTCCTCATAGGTCAATGTAATGAACACATTCTCACTGGGACTCCCTTCCTAGTTTGTACAAAGTAGACAGTTAACAGGCAGGCTAACTGCAAGAATAGCATGAAGCTCCTTTTACATGGGTTTTGGCTTGATGACCTAATGACATTTCAGCTGACTCCTGTAACTTTGGAGTTGGAATTTATACTTAAGAGTTTTGTGGAAACAAAATCATTTTACTATATTATATGGCAAAACAAAACCTGTAAGGAGTGAGAAAGGTTGTACTGGTAACATTCTAAACTCTTACTGTTGTTACTACAAAGCCAGGCTGCTTCACTCTTAATTATGGACCATTTGTTTTACCCTTCCACCTGTGTGCTTGTGTGTGCATGTGGGTGTGTTTTTGCATGTCTGTATGGACATGTGTGTGGCTGTTAATGTGTGTGTGTTTGTAATGAATATAAAATGTTCCTAACAGGATCACATATTCAACATTCAGTCAGTAGGTGATGGCTTCATTTTGGAAGGCTGCAGACCCTTTAAGAATCATACTTAGCCCTTTAATTGTGAGCAAGTAGGGTATAAGAACATGCTTTTGATAGTTACCATTGCACTTTGTTCTTCTTTTTGCCATGCTTCCTGGAAATCATGAGCTGAAAAGCCTCCTACTCTGCAGGTGGCTGCTACTATGCAGTTGATGGATCCAAATAACCATGGGCTGACTTGATGAGCCCAAATGAAACATTTTTCATGAAGTTGTTCTCTCAGGTTTTTGGTCACAGTGATGCAAAAGTTACAAACATACTAATACAGTTTATTAAATTTATTTTCCTTCCTGTCATATGCAATTATCACTCCTTTAACATATACTTAATTGCCATGCAGAAATATTTCAATTATCTACTTGGATAGTGCTTCATAAAGTAATATATGATTTTGATAAAAGAGAAACCAGAAAAATTGATTCAGATAATTTGAATGATAGCCTCATTAAACAAAACTCTCTTTCACAAAAATGATCATCTCTCTGTAGGTCTACAGAGGTCAAAGAGAGTAACGAAATTATGTAGGGTTTCAGATATGCTAATAAACACATAAATAAGCTGTGTCTGAGAACCTAGTCTTCTAAATATTTTATTCCTTAGAACTGGATCTAATCGTAGTTTCCTGTTATTTAGGAGAGAAAGATGTACTATATTTACCTATCAGTGTCTCATCACACTCAACTGATAAATGTCAACAATATGAACAACTTTCCAGAGTATATGTAATGGTTAAATGACGGGAAAATGTAGACATAAAATAACATAGATATTAATACTGCTGATCTAGAATACTACCTGAGAAGAGAGATTCTCATGACAATTTACTATTTTCATCACTACTAAATGGTTATGTTGGTTTTCCCACTGTGATAGTTGCTATATGAATATAGTACACGCCATTGTCTTCTGCAGCACCCTCTCAGTACTCACTGTCCCAGCTCTACCTTACTCATGTCTTTAGATGGAATGTCTTCCATAAAACAAAACAGCAGCAGCATCCTTATTTTCAAACTCAAGAAAGTGTTTCTATAAAGTTAATTAAAATTTTAATTATTAATTTTAGTTATTATTTTAAGAGTTTTTGTTAATATTCTTTTCAACTCTTTCATTTTTAAATGTCTATTGTATTTATCACTACAAAGTGATATTTTGTTATATATGTATGTTGTAAAATAATTTACTCAAGCTAATATATATATTACTATATACACATAATTTTATGGTGAGAAAGTTTGAAATATATATTTTGAAAATTTTAAATATTTTAATTTTTTTATCTCAAGGAATTTACATCTAAGGATGTCAGGGATATAGAAATGAAGTGCTGGGTTTATCTTAAATAATTTTCTTGAAATTTACTAAATAAACAATACATGTGTGAATTAAAATATATGGTGCTCAGTGCAAAGAAATATGATTGATATTTACCAGAAGGTATAACAAAATTAGGATATGTTAGTGGTAGTGATTAGGTTACATACAACAACCTGAGGATAACAGGTATGCAAATTAATTTGATGATATTGTTTAGAATCTCCTAAGCTTAATAAACATCATAGGATATTTTGGAAGTCCACCTTAGACTCATAATATTTGTCTTTTTGTTATCTATATCATGATATATTACTTTCCATCCAATCATAATTTAGAAACAAGGTAATAGCAAAAGCTTCTATATCATGTGATATTTTGTTGTTTTTATAATGTTTTAAAACTTTGATGTATGTTCACAGAAATGCCAATGCCTTAAATGTGATTTTATGCCATTCTTCTTTCAAAGTAATATATTGGAGACATAGACATGATTTTTCCTGTGGTTACATTTTATGAAGTTTAATATAAATACACATAATTAAGGAAATAATTAAATAGCCTTTATTTGGAGAATATAGAAAACACAAGAAAACAGTTAGGAATAGTTGAGTAACAAAGAGAGTAGAGTCAAGAAAAAGTTTGCAAGTCTATGAGAAAATATGTTCTCTCTCTATCACAAGTATATATCACCTAACAGTGTCTGGGGGACAGGCATATGGTGTCAAAAATAGAATCTTAGTCATGGAGAAGTTGAGTGATCCAATTTATGTCACTCTCAATATAAGATTCTTCCTGAATTCTGAATATAGAAATATATGACTGGGTAAAATTTCATAGAAGAACTTAGAACATTAGATCATTGCCTCATGGATGTAACCAGGAACCAGGACCCTTAGAGTCTGTTCTTAGCCTGGAGATGGTGCATCTAACCTCTCTTTGTTTTCTTAGAAGAAACCTCTTAGATTCACTTCCTATATACAGTTTCCAAGTCTCTTCATTTCAACCACATACTCCCTGTCAGTTTCCTTTAATTCTTCAAAAGCCTTTTTATTAAGAATGTATGGTTTGATTGTCTTACTTGGAGGCAATATTAGTCCATGAAAGAAGAACTGTAAAAGTCTCCTTTCCTATAAACAGCATAAAGGCTTGGTGAGTTTGAAATATTATTTCAGATAGAATGTTTGAGTGCAGTCAGACCTCGTTCTTATTTTTGTCATGCTCTTGACAACCTGTGTCATGAAAAAAATGGAACAGCATCTACATTTTTGGACCTGAATTTAAATACAACCTGTCAACATCTCATGCAGGCTATCTGGGAAATTGTTTGATATGAACAGGTCCCTGATAATGAGCCCAAATAGTAAATTATATATTTGTTATGGCTGTATCAGAAAGTGCAAACTGTATGTTATGTTTATAAATTTAAAGTCTCCTTACTGAGAAGATGTTCTCCCAATTACTCTGCCTTCATGGTAAAATTAGGCTTTAGAAACAGGATTCGAAGATGGATTTACTTTTTACACTCTATAGAAAATAATTTGTTTGTATTCCAGGCTAAAACTCCCTGAAGTACTGCATTCCTCAGTTCCATAGATGGAGGATGCCTGCCAGAAGTTTGGAACTTTTTTTTTTATGTGAACGCTTAGTGCCCTTTTATGTTTCAATTAGGAATTTGCATGAGCTTTTGCACATCTAAATTTTAATGAGTGAAAATACAGAGACCAGTAAGGAGGGGAAAAAACATAAGTGCAAATGGCTGGAAAGGGAGGGAACAGGATATAGATCTGACTCCGCTGCTGCCATAAGAGTTTTTAATTACAGATGTGGGCAGAGCAGAGCTGGAGGGGTGTGTCAGCAGTGTTTAATTTCCAAATCCCTAACAGCTACAGCCAACATCACCTCAGAGTGCAGCACTGTCAGCCTGTATCCAGCATACAAACAGCTTAGAATCTCAAATCCATCCTGCTATGTTTTAGACCATAGACACATTTGCCTGTGGAAGCATAACAATGGCATTATTGCATTAAATTTCACAATTATTTTCCTAAGACATGTGACTTAATCATGTCTAATCTATAATATAATTTAATGGTGGGGTTAGAGCATTTGGACCCTAATGTAGATTAATTAAGTGAGTTCCCTGGGAAATATTTTCCAATTTTAATGTCATATCTGAGAAGCACATCTTCCCCTTTATCATGGCCGAGGATGATCTACAGCTTTGTAGGTTTGAATTGATTTAGAATCTGAAATAGCCATTAATCAGTCAGCTGAAAGGCTACCCAGCACTGTATCTTATCAAGGGTATGCTGTGAGCATCATGCTGTAGCAGAAAGCAAAGTCTTTAGTTGATGGGTGGAGAAACAATAGTACATAATTAGGTAGATCTGGAGTCAGGGCCAGGTAGATAACTAACAACTCCTTCAAACCAATGAAAACATTGAGACTTTTGTTCAAAGACAAAGAAAACAGTTCTTTTTTTTTTGCTGCTTATGTTTTACCTCTCGTGGTGACCTTTATTTTCTGTTTAATGATCTATGTTTTCTGCTTGTTTTGCTTTGGCACGGGACCTTCATAGAATGTGTATCGACCCTTAAGTATACATGGAGTCCCACCCTACAACTCTGTATACATCACTCTCTCTGTATCCCTCTGTTTAGTGGAAGGTGACAACAACTGTAGCACTGATGCAGAGGAGTGAGTGACAGAGGAATTATCCAGAAGACACAGGAAACAGAGGTGGGGACAGAAGACAAGAAATGCCAAGTAGAAGTTAATGCATGTCCATTGACAAAGTAGACTCTACTCCTTTAAAAGTATAAATGTAAATAAGAATTTGACAATAATATGAGGTGAGAAATTACATAGCACAAAACTCAGTCTTTGGAGACTCTTTGTCAATCAGGATCCTTGTAAAGCCCTATGCACTTGAAGTTGATTCTGTCTCTCACACTAACCCAGATATTTTGGGGTTTGTGTCTCACAGTTTTCTATATAAACTGACTTTCTATGCTGAAGTTTATTTGTGAAACTTCATTTTAAATTAATATTTCCATAGCTCACCTATGGTTTGAAAATCCCATACTAAAGATTTGAGACAAAGAATGAATAGATACATTGAACTTTGAATTTATTACAGACACAGTTCCTCATAACGAAGGTCAATAGATACTCTTGTTATCAACACCAGTTTGGTGTTTAATATAAAATTCACCAGGCACCACATGGATGTTCCTGTTAGGACTTAAAGAAAACCAGTTGGAAGCTGAGGTTTGCTTTTTTATTTCCTCTTTATTTCCCATTTGTTATGCAGCCTTGTATGAGCTGGCTTCTTCGAGCCACTAACTTTAGCCAGTCCATTGCTAACCTACTCATCAGGAACTCAGTTATGATATTATATGTCAAAGTGGTGTTTGTATTGGTGATGACATGTAGTTACAAAGTAGGAGGGGTAGGAAGAAGAAATATCACTTACATAAATCTTGATGAATCCATAAGCACGTTTTCTTTTGAAAATAATGATGTGTTTTTGCATTCCTGTATTTATTTTACTAGTGTATATTCAAATTCTGATAAAAATGGTATCAATGTACTTTATTCTATAAGTGGAAAAGGTGTTTATGATTTTCTAGGGAGGTGTTCAGAATATTAAGTATCCAGGCATAATGTGTACTTGCTTACCAACAGCATCTCTGCTACATAAGCAGTTTGTACTCAGCTTAGATATTATCATGGGGATGCCAAGCATTATATGGTCCTAGACTGATGGGGAATGATAGTTATAGACTTCCCTCATACCTTCAGCATTCTAAATCTTTCTAAGTAAAAGAACATAGCTAAGACTGACTGTGTTTTCCAGATTTGCTGAGCTAGACTTTTCAAAATATTTCATATGCTCAAGTACATACAAAAGGCTACAGGATGGCAGTGTTTACCGTAGAACAAAAGAAGAGAATCACATCCATTGACGACTCATTCCTGTCATTTCAAGTTCATGGAGTGATTTTACCTGTCCTTTAATTGTTCATAAGTTTCTTTTTTCCAATGGAACCCTGACCCTTAAAAATCATTAGGGTACAAATAAAGAAGAAGAAAAAATGTTATCTGTAGCTCCATTTAATCAGATTATTCAAAGGCGCAGAATCAATAATTATTATTCATGATTCATTCCCTTAATTATTTCTCTATAGTCAAACCAAGCCTCATCAAAATTCTTGAAACACGTTTCTTTAAACATTTCTCAGAAAAACTCCATCCTTGCTTCTTATATAGTTCAGGTTTAAAGTTAAGTGGGTTTTTTTCTTCAGAACCTTTCCAGTTATCATGGCTAAATTTCAGATATCTCTTTCATAATCCACTCCTGTCAAGATCTATTACAGTTGTTAACTTTGTTGTATTTTTGAGACTGGGGACCATGTTCCCTTATTAATTGCTGATGTCCCATTACAATGACTTCTGGTAACTATACTAAAACAAAGTTACTGAAATATACATATACATAATATATATAATGTATATGATGCTATTGATAAACAGAATTTTAACATCTGTGCAATGCATTCTACTCTCTAAACCTTCTGCTTGGAAAACTGCTAAGGGGAGAATAAAGTTTTTTTGATTGCTTCTTTAATCTTAACATTCTGTATTTAAAAGATAAACAGGGAACTGGGGGCATGTATTGAAGTGGTAGGACACTTGCCTATAACTTGAATTCCCGAGTCTGATATCGGGTCTTAGAAAAAGAATAATAAATAATAAAAAGCAGATAATATAATTTCATTACAAGGAAGACTAACCTATCTAATAGAAAGGGAAATTAAGAAAGTACTTTATCATTATTTAGTACATAGTGAGGCAGGCATAAAAAAAGTGATTTGTTTACACATGCAACACTATATAGGAAAAATAAATAGAAAATGGTGATTTACCATTATCAATCCAGTGATTTGACAACTATACATCTATCATTTATTTATTTATTTGATTTTTCAAGAGAGGATTTCTCTGTCTATCTTTGGCTATCATGGACTCCCTTTTAGGCCAGACTAGCCTTGAACACATAGAGATCTGCCTACATCTCCTCCCTGAGTGCTAGGATTAAAGGCGTGGGCCACCAGTCCTGGAGACAACCCTTTATTAAATAATGAGAATTGTTAATGCTAGAAAGTAGTATGCTAATGAGAGTGAATTTATTTCAACCTCGTCTTAAATCTTAACATTCTCAAAGTTGCTTCTACACTTCTTTTTCCATATGGTTTCTGTTCTCCCTGTGCAGTGATCTTTGCTTCTTTTTTGAGAGAAGATTTTATAGTGTAGCTACTGATTGATATACACCCTAGAATACAAGGTTCTAGTTTGTAAATCTCAGATAAAGACCAGCAACAAGTTTTCTAGGACCACACAGAGATGCATTATGTGAGGTTTCTGTCTGATTACTGCTGGGTCCATATGCATCTCCCAACAATCACTGTGGTTAACAAATTCGTTGGGAAGACTACTGGCAAGATGAATTATAAATTCATCCTTGAATCCAGGAGATTAAGATCCCTTAATATCACTATGAGGAGAAGAAATTGTATTTCTTTTCAGCTGAAACTTCTGATACTTCTTTTGAGATTTGAACAGACTGTCTTGGTGTCCCTTTATTAGCTATGCCTTAAAATGAAACAGATTTTCTGACAGAAGTGAAAAACAAAAGAGTTCTAGGGAAAAATTAATCAATTTTATTAAAGGCTTTATCAGTTTCTATTGTGAGTAGTTGGCTACATTTTACTTAAATTGTAACCTCTAGAGCAATAACCTGGCACAAATACTTTGACAGCATTTCGAAGAATGAATTAATATAAAAAGATCAAATTTTCTTTTTTTTTATAAATACTTTATTTTTTTTCTTCAAGTTACATCTCAGTAACAAACCCCTCCCTATTCCCCCTTCCTATCCCACCCTTCCACCCTCTTCCCTCCAGAAGTTTCCCCTTTCAGTCCAACAGCTGGTTCCTTCTCTTATAACAGTAAGTATTATACAAAACAATAGATATAAATATGCCACATTTATGAGAGTAAATTGGCCCAGTATACCTTCCCAATGTTCAATTTATACCTATTTGGCCCCTGACTTTAACATTCTACTATCTACCCAACTCCATGAGTTTAAAGGTCTATATCTGACTCAACATTCATACTATCTTGCAACACACTTTTAAGAGTATCTTCTTAGATCTATAACACCCTCTTGATTCCTAAACAGTTCAAAATTTAACTATAAGATTCTATCT
>CAJQZJ010009649.1:23982382-24071282 GCA_907164525.1 Lophiomys imhausi | reverse complement strand
TTTGATATCGAGACATATCAAAAAAAAATCTTGATTTAAGATAACATCTTTGAATGCCATATTCTGCAGATCTCTAGGGGTTTTTGAAGATGCCCTATCCATCTCTTGTATTTAGATAAGCAAATGTTACTTGTCTCTTAGCAACTTGATTACTGGGTAGTTTAGAGAATATCTGTGATAGACTGTCATAGTAGCTAACAAAGAGACATGTTTGCATGACTAGGAGTTTGTTTTAACTATCCTAGACCATTTTAGACGGTTGGTATCAGGAGGTCAGAGCTTCACATTTTATTTTTAAGTATCTCTAGGTATGATACCATTGGGAAGCATTATCTTTAAATTTGTATCAATATACAAAGATCTATTCAATTGTGGTTAAATATACTCTTAATTATGTATCAATATACCAAGATCAATGCCTATGTAGCCCAATATAATCTTAATATTACGTCCATTTTAAAGATCAAATTTTCTTTAAAATTATTTTCCTTTTTGCATTCTAGTCTTATCAGATCACCTCATTTTCCCTGAAAACAACCCCTTTCTCAGGCAAAATAGTCCATTATTCCTTGAGGAAGGTGATATTGTTTTTCTGTTTGAGCTGTATCCTAACAAAGGATCAATAGCTTGACCTTCTTTTCTGTATAATACTCAATTCTAAACATCATATCTAATATCTGAAAAAATTTTCAGGGTCCTGGTATAAAGCAGAGCATAAAAGTACTACAGAATTTCTGCATTAGAGCTCCTTTTCTGTCATCTCCCTGCCTTGCTCTTAATGGGGAGGGAGTACCACATTCATGTTGCACATCATCAATGAATAAAGAGGTGTAGAGAGCAAAGAAAGTTTCCTAAAAGTAGCACAAGTCTGAATCTTTGAAATTATCTACATAATTTCCTGGGTGATTTGCAGACATCTAGTCCTCCTGTAAGCCTTTCATTATTACTGGCCTAGTGAAGTCTGGTTTTCTACAAGCACACTGATTGCTAAGTTTGAATGTGAAAAAGCATTTCCTATGGGCAGACAGGAAAAGGTGCCTCTTAGAAGATGCGAGCTACAAGGTTCCAAGCTCTATGAGTAGATTCTACTTCTGTGCAAGCACTAAGGATGCCTTTTGTTTTTGGTTTTGTTTTGCTTGTTTTCTGCTGGTAGAATCTAGTCTTAGGCAATGCAAAGCCCCTGGTTTCTATTCACAGTCAGGTTGCTCTTTGTAAACAATTTGCAAAGTACACAAGTATATATATATATAGCAGCATGGTGGGTGGTGTTGATAAATTTTCAGGAAACATGAATTCCCAAGATCTAAAGCAGTCAGAAGTAGGGGCATCGATATCCACTTAGCATACAGCCTTAACATATTAAAGTAGATTATCAAGTTGTGTCCTACTAACTCTTGTCCACATTTTTTTCTTCCTGTGTTATTATAAGTGAAGAACAAATTAAATTGGAAACTCCAAAATCTGCTGAAGGTCAGCATTGCACAACTCTTCAAGAATATGCCTAAGTAAAGACTCAGGATAATCGGAACCTTCCTTTAGAGTAAAAGACACAAACAAACATTAATCTAAGAAAAGTCCATGCAGGGATTTAAATCTGCTACATTATCTGTAAATACATGTTAGTAAACATAGCATTTAGATGCTCAATCTATAAATTCTTTTCAGTTGCTCCTCTGCATTTAAATCTTGCCTAACTCACAAGGCTTTACTGAGTGATTTATTGCTCATTTCCCTAAGGGAAATGGCATAAAGATAAATCCAACTTTTAACATTTAATAATCAGAAATATCTTTCAACATTTAAAAGACAACCTTCTTAATTCACAACCATGACAATGAGCACAGTAATCAAATAAGGGAAACCAGACATTGTCAGAGAAAAATCTTAATTAGATATGTAGAGAAGAAGGAAGCAATGAATTAATTTTCTAAAGTTGATTTAGAATAACCTCTTCTGTCACCTTTGCTCTCTCTTTTCCCTTACAAATAGATGTAGTCTACCCTTCTAAATTTCCTCAGCTGTTCAGTATGTACACACAAGTAGAAACAATCAAGATGGTATTGATTCAATAAGATATAGTACAATGACTCTAAAATGGGGACATAATCTATGTTCATGTTTTAAATACATCAGTGTCCACCTCTGAAAGCTGAACTTCTGGGAACTGTTTACCATAATGAACATGATAAAGCATTAATTAAACAAAAGTGATTTTCTTCCTAAGGCAACCCCTTCACAAAGACTTTAGCACAAATGTGCAGATTTTCCCTTAGGTGTATCTTGATTTTGATGCAATCCAGTCAGCTGTCCCGCTGCCTTATGTTATCTATGACCCATACTTGAAATTGAAAGAAAAACGCATTAGGAAACTTGGGTTTCCCTTAAAACTAAACTATGTTCTTCCTTCTGACACATGAGTCAAACCAATTATTAAATTGTGTGACTGTTTTCAAAGATTAATTTTTCAGCTGTATTTTCAGGTAACTGAGACAAATTAGCTGTTTTGTAAGTAAAAATATCGAGAAAATTCAAAGATGCTAATACTTTACTCATTCCATTTATATAAAATTGGAGTTTCATCTCTATTGGTGTACCAATACAAGGAAAATATTCAAAGTTGGCATGTGATCATTGAGTTGCTATTGTTACTGGGACCTACCCAAAGCTAAGAGCTTAGATTTTAATGAGGGACTTAATTTCTTATAATACAGTAGGTGTCATTCCTGAGATTTATGGATGAAAACCAGTTCCACAATTTTGAACCAAAATTGAAGCAGGCTTTAATTAAATACTGACCAGAATGGATTCTGGTGAGGTCCATTCTGGGATCTAGGGAGTGGCCATGAATTACATTTTGTAGGAGCTTTAAAAGGCAAAATCTGTAAAATTGTGAGGCAAGTTAATATGAAAGCTGTGTTAGATATAGAACTTTAAACTCATGGAGATCCTTAGATATTAGAATGTTAAAGTCAGGTGCCAAATACATATGGACTGGACATTGGGAATGTATGCTAAGCCATATGACTCTCATAATTGTGGCTTATTTATTTCTGTTGTTTTGTATTGTATTTATTGTTATAAGAGAAAGAGTCATTTGTTGGACTGAAAGGGAGAGCTGTTGGGGAGAAAAGATATACCTTAAACTAAAAAAAGAAGGTGGAGGATGGGGGGGTTGAGGGGGAAGAGGGTGGAAGGGTGGGACTGGAGGGGGGAGTAGGGAGGGGATTTTGATTCAGATGTAACTTGAAGAAATAAAAAATAAATTTTAAAAAGAGGCAAAACCTGTAATTCTTTGGATTTCATATCAGACTGAATCAGGAGCAAGCATACAGCCTGATGTATTTCTTACCTATGAACTTCCCACCTACATCCAAGGAGGGCTAAGCTTATATTGTGATGTATTTCCTATCCTCATAACTCCTGCCCATATGTGATCAAGGATCAAGCTCATCCTGCACAGATGGGTCAAAGATAGGCCAAAAAGAAATCATTCTTAACTCTCTTAACTGAGAAAAGAATCCTTAATCTGCAAGTTACATTTTTCCTGTTTTGGTTTCACAAGATTCTCAGTATCCATGGTTTTGTTTTCTGCAGTTTCAGTTACTCATGGCCCTCTGAAGTCAGGTATAGCAAATGAAAATTTTGATTAAATAATTGCTAAGTTTTATCTCATTTTCATTATATTATAATGTTATATTTATTTCACTTTGTGGATAGTTATTAATGTTAATCTTACGCTGTACTTATATTATCATAGATGTATTCTATTGAAGTCATCATTTGTATGGGGTTTGTTATTGTATGTTATTTCATTCATACACTGAGAATCCTATAATTTAATTCCCCCTCAGTGAGAAGGAGCTATTTTGTATTTGCTGTGCAGAATAAATATTATCCATTAAATGTAAACCAATAGCAAAATAATGCCACTGAATTATAGTTAACAAGACAAGTGACTAAATATACGTCAACATAAATAAATTCAATCTCAAGTAATATTGTTTAACCACTAATTTATTCTGCTAGTTATTATCTTGTTTTCTTCATAAAATAAGAATGGTAAAGTCATTTAGTGGCTTAAATAGAAAATACATAAATTAAGTAAAACTACAGCATATTCTTGCTTATCCACATATTCTATCATCATCATTTTATAAGCTTTGAATATCTCCTTTGTTAATTACAGATTCACATTTTATGTAGATATAAGAGAAGAATAATTATTTTAAAGTAAAAAAGAAAAAATGAACAAAACCTGAAATGTGTAAATTAAAGCCACTATTGTGATATTTTACCAGAGACTTATAATATGTTTTGCAACTCAGACATATACTCGATACTTTATAAACAATCTTGATTGAAACAAAAGAAAATGAAGTAAGTATACAAGGTTCTGGTTATTAAAAGCATTAATTTTTAGGGAAATAATTTGAACCCACTAATTTCAAAATTCATTTATAAAACATTATAACTTAAGCTACTTTAAGTAGACATGAAAATTAAAAAAAAAAAAAACAGCTTCTACCTGTTCAAGACTTGTCTTACTTATAATAGAGTTTAGAGTTTTGATTTAAGAATGAATAGAGACCTGCCCCTAGTGGTATTGCAGACGTGGCTGCTGTGTCACATGTGCATCAGTAGGTGGAAGAGAGGAGAGAGGCTATATCTACATTCATTCTTCTGACCTATGAACATCTGAATGAATAGTAACCTAATATTCCTGGAAAACAAGCAAGCTGGATATCAACACAAAATTGACACCATAGGGTAGACTGTGATGACTACTAGACCAGTGCCAGGCAAGCACCAGATGGGTTCCCAGGATAGGAAACAAGCCAGAAACCAGAAGAACTCTTCTTGGACCTGGATGTAGGGGTTGAGGAGACTTAGCCCTATGGTGAGATCTGGCTCAGATGGGGTCACAGAACAGGAAAGCTGTCACTGCCCCTCACATGCTTCAGTACTCAGGAGAGCAGGCCCTGCACCCTGCCTGGGTAACACACTACAGCTGGTCCTGGATATGGAGGTTGTGGGTGAGCCAGCCCTGAGGGAGTGAGCATGGGAAAGCCACCCCTGCCTTCTGTCTGCTGTGTGGTGGTGTTGGTTGGGAGAGATCTGCTCCCCTCCCTTTTGCCCTCACCACCATTGTCAGACAGGAGATCTGGCCCAGAAAGGGTCACAAGAGCAGGATAGTTGTTCCTGCTCCTCACATGCTGCAGCACATAGGAGAGCATGCCCTGCACCTTTTTTTTTTTTAGAACTGGCCCTGCAAGTGGGGGTTACAGGTCCAGAACCAGGGCTTTGAGTTGGCCCACCTCAACATCTACCCCATGGATGAATTGCTGGAGTGCAAGAAGAGGCCAGTTCCACAACCCAAAACTACAGGATCTCCATGACACAGGAGAGTTACGGCATATCTGAGAGGAGTTCCAGTGAGGTTCCGGTATTGACAAAGTAGCAGAAACCAGAGCCCTCGTACCAGACCAAGGAGTCATTTTAATGAACATTTGCAAGTAAAATGTGTGTACAAAAGGGAATATTGTGGGATACACTGAGACACACTGCAGCTTCCCACAATGAACTGTTATTTTTTATGCTGGAACAGATTGCAGGGATGGAGGGTGGGTCTGAGAGGAGGTGGAAGATGAGAGGGAACAGGGTACATGAACTTGGAAGCAGATAAGTCGACAGCCTAGCTCTTCCAAGACAGGGTAGGTAAGTCCTTCATAATTCCTGCTCTACCATCAATGTCTGTCAGAGAAACAGGGCCAAATGGCTGAAGATTGATGCTGTAATGTATGGAGAGAAAATGGGAACTGTCCAGGCAGCCACTGGTATGTCATTTCTTAGTTTTTGGAAGCTGCAGGCCCTGCATTTCGCATTTCCTATATAATCAGATATATTTATCCCTCTCAGGTCTTTGAGGTGGTTGAAGAATAGATAGCTAGAGTCTCATAGTTAAATTTTGAGTTGTTTAGGAATCAAGAGGGTGTTCTGGATCTAAGAAGATATTTTTAAAATTATGAGGCAAGTTAGTATGAAAGCTGAGTTAGATATAGAACTTTAAACTCATGGAGATGGTTAGATAGTAGAATGTTAAAGTCAGGTGCCAAATACATATGGACTGGACATTGGGAATGTATGCTAAGCCATATAACTCTTATAATTGTGGGCTATTTATTTCTATTGTTTTGTATTGTATTTTAGTTATAAGAAAAAGAATCATTTTTAGGACTGAAAGGGAGAGCTGTTGGGGGGAAAAAGAAATACCTTAAACTAAAAAAAAAAAAGAAGGGAAGAGGATGGGGGGTTAAGGGGGAGGAGGGTGGAAGGGTGGACTGGAGGGGGGAGTAGGGAGGGGATTGTGATTAAGATGTAACTTGAAGAAATAAAAAATAAATTATTAAAAAAAGAAAGTAAAAATAACAAAAAGAAAAAAAGAATAAATAGAGATAAAAATAATGCTTAATTTAAAATAATCTAATGCTGACTTTTGAGTTGAGGACCTGAAAACACAATGGTCTTTATCAAACAAACACATGACAAAAACTATAAAAATAAAACACCCATTGAATGCTGTATGAGACCGTTAGGTAAATAATATTGTTTGGAAGTGGCTAATTGTAATTCAAAAAATATGTTTGCTTCCAGCATTCACAAAGTTTATTACCTCATTAAACTTACAAAAGTAAAACTACTTTCTTTTTTTTCCTTTATTTTTTATTTCTTCAAGTTACATCTCAATCTCAGTACCCTCCCTATTCCCCCTCCAGTCCCACCCTCCTACCCTCAACCCCTCATCCTCTTCCCTTTTTTTTTTCTTTTAACTTTAATGTATATCTTATTTCCCCCTACAGTTTCCCCTTTCAGTCCAACAAATGGCTCTTTCTCTTATAATAATAAATACAATACAAAACAACAGAGGTAATTAGGCCACAGTTATGAGGGTTCTATGGCTTAGCGTACATTCTCAATGTCCAGTCCATATGTATTTGGTACTTGACTTTAACATTCTACTATCTAACCATCTCCAAGAGTTTAAAGTTCTATATCTGACTCAACATTCATACTAACTTGCAACAAAAATTTAAAAGTATCTTCTTAGATCTATAACACTCTTGACTCCTAAACAACTCAAAATTTAATTATGAGACTCTAGCTATCTGTTCTTCAACCACCTCAGAGACCTGAGAGGGATAAATATATCTGATTTTATAGGAAGTACAGGGCCTGCAGCTTCCCAAACTAAGAAATGACATACCAGTGGCTGCCTGGACAGTTCCCATTTTCTCTCCATACATTACAGCATCGATCTTCAGTCATGTGGCCCCGTTTCTCTGACAGACATTGATTGTAGAGCAGGGGTTATGAAGGACTTACCTACCCTGTGTTAGCAGAGCTAGGCTGTCGACTTACCTGCTTCCAGGTTTTGTTCTTTTTGGACAGCAGTCTGTCTACAGTTGGAGCAAGGGGCTTTTCCTACCAAGATATAGGCTTGCGACTAATTCAATCATCTCCCACTGGAGATTCTTCGATGCTCATCTTCTACTTAGGGGAGAATAGGTGGTGCTGTCAGGAGTTGATATGTCTTGATATAAAAAAATCTAAAGTTACGAAAACATCTTTGAACTGCATATTCTGCAGATCTCTAACTACGTTCTAATTGAGATTTTGTTTTAGTTTCAATTAATTTCAATACTCAGTAATTTTACAAAGTTTCTAACTTCAAGCAAGTTAGCTAACAAAGTAGCTAACATTCTTCAAACCAATTGACAGATTCTCATATAGCAATAGTTGTGTACATGTATAAATTCACTTTTATAATAGTCTTTTACAATAAATACTGATCATTCTACTTTCTAAATCCAGCTGAAAGCAGGTCATACTAAGTTAATAGGGTTTTGAAGTCAAAGGAATGAAATGTTCATGCATTTAATATTCATTTTCTCATTCATCTCCAACTATTTATTGCCATAGTTATTAAGCATTCACACTGTGTCAAAAATGAAAAGTTTGCTATGAACAATACAAATAATAGCTACTGTTTGCAACACAACCCTATAACTTACATCTTATTCATGATAACATAGTGTTATATTCTTTGTTTACAAGTGCTTATCTGTTTATTATACAAAGAATCCTGCAATGTGTTGAGATATAAGTGACTTCCTTTGTCTCTATTTATCCAAATATTAATTGTATATACTCAAGGCATACAGCATGATGATTTGATATAAATATTCATAATTAAATAGTTATACTATTAAGTCAATGAATGGTTCTGTCATTTAAACTTCATTCTCTTTGTGGTTAGAGTCCCTAAAGCCTCATCAAATTCCTAGAGTACAGTATAGTATTAACTATAGTGTTGTGCCAGTCCTTATGACCACATGCTTAGTGAAATAAACCATACATTACAGTAGTATATTCTCTCTTATTTGTAGAACTTTGTTTCCCCAAATTTAACCAATAATTTTTGAGACTTGTCAATGTCAATGACACATCTTCTTTGATTTTTTATTACTTCTAATAACTTTGTACATTTAGAGAGTTAGTAAATGTTTTGTTATTCATTAGCTTCTACTAAATTAGTATTTATAGAATAGTTAGCAATATCTAACTATCAGTCTGGTATAGATTTATAACAACCACAAACTACTTCATTGATCAAAACTAAGCTATTAATTTACAGTGGGTTATGGAATGCATTCTAAAATTGAAGTCCCTAGATATATTTATAATCAGAACTCTTTGCAGGTGGAATTAGACTGTAATATTCAATGGGAGAGTGGGTCATTCATGCTATCTCAATGACCTTGCAAGATACTATCTGTGTATGGCAGGCACTTTAGTAATATACTATTACTCTCAAAAGTGCTGGATCAAGGTTTCTCCAGGTCACAATTTCATCATCCAATGTCAATGGCTTCTGTCTAAAGATTTGCAACTGCAGCAGAGACACTGAAATTTGTTGCAAATGTCTAACAGTCTCCATTCTGACTTCTGCCATATGAAAGGATTAATGCCGTGCCATTTAAAAAAATGTTTTATCTTCCATTAACTTTCTTGATGATTAGTGGAGCTTTAATCAGGCAGGATGGAAAGACCAGCTATTCAAGGTGCTGAATACTGAAAAGGTCACAGTATCTCACCAAACTCCATAATTTACTGGCTCTTATTACATCCTCCAAAAAAAACGATCACATTGCTTTCTCAAAGGCAAAACACTATCTGACAAAGTCACTTCACTCCCTGAATATTGGTATCCAGATGTTACCAATGTAAAAGGATTATCCACCCCAAAGTACATAGAATAGTAGAATTTAATCAAGGTTTATCAATTTCTTCTCACATGTGTGCTTATGATTAGAGATGTGAAATGAAAAGAATTATGAGTTTTATCCAGTAATACTTTAGTAGCTCCAGTTAGGTCCTATGTGGTTGGTGACTAATCCTTTTCCCTGTGCAGATGTGCATGCATCCGGGGGAGTCTTCCAGCCATCCTCTTGCTAAAATTAGGCCATTACATCTGTGAAATCAGAATTTCTCCCCTACACAATAGTGTATCACATCTTGTAAGTGAATATGAATCTTCATGCTTATATTTTATAGATAAAGTATTCATCTTTGATAGTTTTAGTTCAGTGTGCAGTCTAATTCCACCTGCAAAGAGTTCTGATTTAGTGTGCTTACTCTTCACTTGCCTATGCATGTTCACATTTCCAGTCTCTGGGTGTATCATAGCTACCCTGTAGTTTATATTATGGACCCATATCGAGAAATTCATGCTTCCCTTGGAACTCTCCTGAAATGTGTCCTTGTTATATATTATCACTCTGTAATTCAGATACAGAAAAAGATACATCTTGCATGTCAAGTAATTTAGGAAAGATAGTTCAAAGAACTACTTTATAAACCAATTCTTTGAATAGATTTTTAAAGTGATTTTAATTTTAGTTGTATAAACATGGTGGTTTGATGAGAAGTATCTCCCAGATTTTTGGGCTTTTAATGGAGGGTAGTCAGTTGATGCCATATTATAGAAGATTTAGGATATGTGGTCGTTGTAGAGGTAATATGTCACATGAGGATATCATTGAGAACTTAAAGTTTCACCTGCCTTATATCTATATTGTTCTCTCTTCTTTCTGTCAAAACCTGAAGATGTGAGCTATCAGCTTCTGAGCATGCTGCTATGATAAACTCTTCTTGCTCTAAAACTGCTCAAACAAACTCTTCATAAGATAAGCCTTCTTAATCATGGTGTTTTATCATAGCAACAGAAAAGTAAGCAATGTAGAAGTCACTGTGCCTGACACTTGCTACTATGATGGATGCTTACTCTTCTGCAACCAGAAGCTCAAATAAACCCTTGCCTTTAAAAGTTGCTTTGGTGTGAGATGAAATCTCAGAATTGTCTTGAGTTGCATTTATCTGATGATTAAGGATGTTGAGCATTTCTCCAAGTGTCTCTCGGCCATTAGGGATTCCACCTTTGTGAATTCTCAGAGGTTTAGCTCTGTTCCCCATTTTTTGATTGGATTATTTGGTTTCTTGGCGTTTAGTTTCTTGTATTCTTTATAACTTATGGATATTAGCCCTCTGTCAGATGTGGGGTTGGAAAACATCTTTCCCAGTCTGTAAGTTGATATTTTGTTGAAATGACAGTGTCCTTTGCCTTACAGAAGCTTTTTAGTTTCTTGAGGTCTCATTTATTTATTGTTTGTCTTAGAACCTGAGCTATTGGTGTTCTGTTCAAGAAGTTGTCACCTGTGCCAGTGAATTCGAGGTTTTTACCCACTTTCTCTTCTATTAGACCTAGTGTGTCTGGCTTTATTTTAAGGTCTTGATCCATTTGGACTTAAGTTTTAGGCAAGGTGATAAGAATGGGTTTATTTGCATTCTTTTACATGTTGACATTCAGTTAGACCAGCACCAAATGGCTAAGATCAAAAACGCAAATGACAACATATACTGGCAACGCTATAGAGAAATGGGAACACTCCCTTTGCTTGTGGGTGTGCAAACTTGTACAACCACTATGAAAATCATTCTGGTGATATCTTAGATAATTTGGAATAGCTCTACCTCAAGAGCCAGCCAAACCACTTCTGGGTATACATCCAAATGATTCCTCACCAAACCACAAGGACTTCTCATCTATATTTATAGTAACCTTATTTGTAATAGCTAGAAACTGGAAACAACCCAAATGTCCCTAACCTGAATAATGGATTTAAAAACTGGGGCACATTTACACAATGGACTACTACTCAGCTATCAGAAAAAAATGAAATCATGCAATTTGCAGCCAAATGGATGGAAATAGAAATGTTCATTCTGAGAGCACTAACCCAGACTCAGGAAGATGCAATGACATCTATTCACTTATAATTGGATATTAGTCATACAGTACAGCATAACTATCCTACAACCAACCCACCAAAAGGAACAGGAACATAGTCTTTGTTGTCTGTGAGTGGGACACTTTGCTCAAGTGGTGCTGCCATGTAGGCCTCCAGTGCAAAAGGAAACTCTTAGCTGTCATATGACTGCTGAACTGGGGAGGGCTGATATGTAGGGACACCCCACTACAGAGGAGTAGCATAGATGGGAGAGGGAGGAGAGGGTGGAAGAGTGGAGCCAGGAGGGATGGAAAAAGGTCACTGTGATGGACATGTAACTTGAAGTAATAAATAAACATAAAAAAAGATTTTAAAAAGTTGCTTTGGTCATGGTGTTTTATCATGCCATAGAAAAGTAACTAGTATGCCATATAATCATTTTATTCTTATAATCAAATTTTTAATCTCTTTCACTTTACTCAGAATTTCATCAATCTCAACAAATATTGTTGAAGTCTTCTTCTCATATTGTATTATGTATAAGAATATGTGTATGATTTTATACAAGTGTGTGTGTGTATACCAGCACATGTGTGTTTTCATGTGTAAATACAAGTAAGTACACTGGAGCAAAAATTGTATGTGAAACATACCAGAAACAACTTCAGGCTTAAGATTTTGCTTTCTATCCTGTTTGAGACAGGATCTCTTTGCTGAATGCTTCTGTGTATGCCAGGTACTCTCTCATCTCTGCCTCATATCTGGACATAGGAGCACTGGGGTTATAGATGTGTATTAGTAGACAAGGGTCAAAATGTGTTTTGAAGATTTTTCACTCAAGTACCCAGGCATGCACAGCAAGTTTTTACTTACAAAGCCACCTCTTCAGCATCTAAAACAAATTTAAGCATGGAATTTTCTCATGGTTTGCTTTATCAGCATATCTCTAAAACAGCTGACTTTGCTCTTTCACAGTATTAAGTTTAGACATAATCATTTACTACCTTGTTTGTGGTAGCTGTGTTAGGCAGGTTAGGAACAGAGCTAATGCAATAGATGGAGATTTACTAAATTGACTTAGATGATAGGGGACTATTTAGGTAAATAATGGCCATTTATACAGTACAGAGGAAGAAGGCCTTGTATTCTTATTTAGAACTCTGGATGTGACACAGCCAAACATTAGGTTAAACTCAGGGAGTCTTGTCCAAGAGTTAGAGGAAGGTTTGAGTGAGCTGGAGGAGTCAAGGACACCACAAGAAGACCCACATAGCCAACTAACTCAGACACAAGAGGGCTCATAGAGACTTAACCACCAACCAAAGAGCATGCATGGACTGGTCCTAGGCCCACTACACATATGAAGCTGGTGGGATGCTTGGTCCTCAAGTGGATACCATAACAATTGGAGTGGGGACTATTTCTGACTTTGATGCTGTCGCCTCCTTCTAGACCCCATTTTCCTAGCAGAGCTGACTTGTGGCACATCAAATCTCATCAGGATATTTGATGTGCCAGATTGAGTTGGTACCAGGCAAGGGCAGATGGGTGGGAGGGTGGTCCTGGAAGGAGAGAAGGAGGGGGGAAGAGTGATTAGGGTATAAAATAAACAAAGAAATTAATTAATGGAAAAATATAGATGTCTCAGCATTACAAATCCAGTACTGAAGTCTTGATTTCCACAGAGAGTTTATGTTACTGAATCCAAATTGAAAGGGTGAAGGAGTCTCATGTCAGTTAGAGATGGGTAAAACAGTGATGGATACACTCACCAAGAAGGTAGCCAAAGCAAACAGTTATGCACATTTTCTTCATACGTCATTACACATATATCACAAAATTCAGTCCAGATGATTGCTAAGAGTCCCAGAGGCCACATATAGAGCTTCAAGGTTTAGTTTGGCCTACTGGATTTGTTTTAATAAGAATTTAATTGTTAATCTCCAGTTCTTCACTTTAAGAATGGAAACATTGGTGATGTACCACTGTAAGTGAGGGTACATAAAATAGTTTGACTTTACAGCGGTCCACAGTTAACTTATTTTGCTTCGACGCTCAAAAGAAACTTTGGAGAACTAATGGATGTCTCTGTGTAACAGGGGTGGGATGGAAACTTGACAGTCCAACGGGCTTAGGTTGTGGTGAGGACTTTCTCCTTGGCTTGCACATAGTCTTCTTCTCTGTGTCTTTATATGAGCTTTCTTCTGGATGTTCACACTTCCTGTCAGTTTTCATAAAAACACAAGTCTTTGGAGTCGTCTTTATCTTTGTGACCTACTTTAAACTTGACTTTGTCTCCAAATATATTAATGCTAGGGATTATTATTTTACCATATGAGTTTGAGGTTGTCATGTGCTATAATATTTAATAGCATAGACCTTGCTATTAAATATTACAGAACACAATAACATACACTTACTTTACATTTCTCAGCTATGTTTGATCACTCACATATTTTTTATTTTACTCCACAATATTTTTGTGATTGAATGACTAAAATTTTCACTAATGGTTGGTTGGAATTTGAGTAATTTTACTATCATAACCAACCATATTAAGAATTTTCCCACTCATATGCTCACAGCATGTGTGAAAATTTAAATCTGATGCCAACCACTGGATACTCTGAATGTTGACATACAAAAGTCTGAAACTTTCTTATTTTGCATATGATTTATCAATTTCTTCAACTAGAAGTATGTAAGTGATATATTTTTACATTCCATGCAGTTAGTAAAATCACTTAAATATTTGCACCATAATTGATACATGATAATTACTTACTATAGTTTCAATTTGCATTCAGAGAGACTAGTAAGGTAATTGAACATATAAAAATTATGTATTGTTGAATTAAATTTTCTCTTATGAATTCTTTGATTGCTTACATTTTTATGTAATTATTTATTTACTCATTTATTTGAAAGAGTCTCTATTATACAGTGTAGGACATTCAAATCCACACACTCTTTTTTTTTCTATACTCTCTCAAGCACTGTAATTATGGGTGTGCAGGACAATGCCTGGCTGATGATCTTATTATTCCTTTATGGGAACTTCTTAAAAGGGGGAGATATTGAGGGGAAAAAAGATGCACCATAAATTTTTTAAAAAAATGGAAAAAAAGTATGGTCTAAGTTTTAGTGCTTCATTGTTTAGATCTTTTAGATGTTTGGAGAATATCTTGCCTTACATTGCAATGCTTATATTTATCAAGTAGAGATGTATTCTAATATATGACTAAATATTAAATAGAATATAAATTTCAGATTTTTTCCACATGTAACCTAAGATCTCACCACATAATATTGGCTGTCCTCAGACTCTGGGGATTCTTCCTGCCTCAGCCTCTCCAGGCCTGAGACCACACAGGGATTTTCTATTCTATGACTTTTGTCCATTTTACTAAACACTCACAATGTTGGTGAGCCTACAGTAACCTTCTGAAAGCTTCACAGTATGCACAATCAGTCCCAGACCCATTCAGAAAATTCCTGGGAGGTGTGGGTATATTTCAGTATAATAGTACAATATATGTTTAGCATGAACATGGGTCTGAGTTCATCCATTATGACCAAAACTAAAACAAACAAACAAAAAACTTTGCTTCAGCCCAAACTATTTAATCCATAACATTACTTTTGCAATGAATTAAAAATTAACTACATCAGTGCTTGGGTTCTACAACACGTGTGTGTGTGTGTGTGTGTGTGTGTGTGTGTGTGTGTGTTTATGTGTGACTTTTTTTCTCTATTCTAATTTTCTGTTTTGCAAACATAGTATAAGCATGACTATGTTTTCTACTGTCTATAGGTACAGTTCTCCCAAGGTTTTGCATCCTTAGAAGTGTGTCTTGGAGGTGGCGATCCTGAAGTGGAGGGAGTGCAGGCTCTGCAATCATGAGGACCTGAGTTTGTGTCACCAGCATTAACCTCAGCCTGAGCAAACGTGGTGGCTTGTGGGGAGTGAAGACAGTAAAGTGTCTGCAGTTTTCCAGCCAGTCAGCCTAATCAAATAATATTCAGCTCTAAGTTCTGTGATGAACCCGATTTCAAAGGAATAATGTTGAAAGTTATACATAAAGATAGCACTGTACTCCTCTGGCCTCATATATATATACACACATGGGGGACATGAACCTGTGCACATATGTGCTTACATGCATCTAAAACACACACACACAGAGAGAGAGAGAGAGAGAGAGCACAGAGAGAGAGAAACACATGCTAAAGTTTATATTTTTGACAATTCAAATTAAAATATACATTAAAGTAGGCTATAACCATAGTGTTATAAATGATTCAGATTTGAACATTATTTTAGAAATGTACTTTTAAAAAAGAACATCTAGTTTTCCAACTTGAAAATGGTGTAATGTACATATTTTATTGGCATAGGTAGACTTATAAGACAATAAGTTTATATCTTATGCAATGTATGTATTTTTATTACTTTAGGGTTTCTATTGTTACAATAAAACTCCAAGACCTAATGCAACTTGAGGAGGAAAGGTTTTATTTCATTTACTCCTCCTTATCACAATTAATATGGAAGAAAGTTGGGGCAGAAATTCAAACAGGGAAGGATCCTCGAGCCAGGAACTGGTGGAAAGGCTGTAGATGTGTGCTGAAAGTTGGTTTTCTCCTCATAGATTCTCTTTCATGGACACAAAAAGGGCTTGTGTTTGAGGATTGTACAGTAAGTGGTCACATGGAAAGTGTTTTAGATCATCAATTTGGCTTTTTCCTTAATGTTTTTTATGCATTTGCATTTTTTCTAGGAAAAATTGGGAGTCCCATCTGTGTTTGTGTGAAAAGAGACACAAGAGTCACTGACTTCTTTTTTTGCATATATTGTGCTTTTATTTCTTTTTTATATACTTTATTTTTTTATTTCTTCAAGTTACATCTCAGTCACAATCCCTTCCCTACTCCCCCTCCTGTCCCACCTGTCCACCCTCTTCCTCCCAACAGCTCCCACTTTCAGTCCAACAAATGGTTCCTTCTCTTATAACAGTAAATACTATACAAAACAACAGAAATAAATATGCCACATTTATGAGAGTTAAATGGCTTAGCATACATTCCAAATGTCCAGTCCATACATATTTGGCCCCTGACTTTAACATTCTACTATCTAACCATCTCCATGAGTTTAAAGTTCTATATCTGACTCAGCTTTCATACTAACTTGCATCACAATTTTAAAAACATCTTCTTAGATCCAGAACACCCTCTTGATTCCTAAACAACTCAAAATTTAACTATGAGACTCTTGCTATCTATTCTTCAACCACCTCATAGGCCTGAGAGGGATAAATATATCTGATTATGTAGGAAGTGCAGGGCCTGCATCTTCCAAAACTAAGAAATGACATATCAATGGCTGCCTGGACAGTTCCCGTTTTCTCTCTCCATACATTACAATCTTCAGCCTTTTGGTCCCGTTTCTCTGACAGACATTGATTGTAGAGCAGGAATTATGAAGAACTTACCTACCCTGTCTTGGCAGAGCTAGGCTGTCGACTTACCTGCTTCCAGGTTTTGTCCTTTTTGGACAGCAGTCTGTCTACAGTTGAAGCAAGGGGTTTTTCATGCCAAGAGATAGGCTTGCCACTAATTCAACCATCTCACACTGGAGACTCTTCGATGCTCATCTTCTACTTGGAGTAGAATAGGGTGTGCTGTCAGGAGCTGACATGTCTCAATATCAAAAAAAACATTAAGGCTTGTTTAGCTCCAAAAAAACAAAATAATTTATTCTTTAATCCAGATTGAAAGATAATACTTTATATATTGTCAAAAAACCAAATTTGCTTCAGGAGAAATATTACCTGACCCCCCCAAAAAATAAAGGTAATTATCCCAGAGTTAGGATTAGGGCAGGGCTCTGTTCTTATCTTTCCAGGAGATTTAAAGCATCCATTCAAGGAATCCAGGGACAACTGGACAACGGAAACCTCAACAGAAAACAGAATCAGACACCAAAGAAGACGAGTGGCCCAGATGATCCAACCTTGCAGACTTCCTCAATAGCTGTTTCCATCAAAATTCTACAACCACAACAACTCAAAATCTCTAAGATTGTTCAGCTCTACACACTGCCCGAGTCACTGACTTCTTTATGTGTTTTGAGTTATAGCTTTACGCAAGCTATCAGTCATCACGTATTTTCTGGAAAGTTAACAATAATCTGCATTAGTAATTTTCAACCTCTATTACTTAGAGCTTTCATGACGGACTTCCTTTGTTAACAATGACCACATTAGTAATATAAAAACCTTACGAACAAATTGACATGAACCATGGACTATTCTGAAAGTTGTATATCTGTCAACTCATTTAACTTTTGCTCCTTCTTATGATTTTAGTAGGATTTTTCATTGGGTACTAGCAAGAAGGGTGTTTAATCCACATCAAACTGGAAATGTTTTTAATATTTCTATTGCAAGTGTGAATCTCTAACCCACCTCTACTTTGGGTTCGCTTTTATTACTTAATTAATCGTAGCAACAGTCATGTTGATCCACTGTGGTCTGCATTTATTTGAGTCACAACTCTTTAATTTCTAGTTGTTATTTCAAAGATTAAATATCCTAGTTTACCAGCAACCCATATACAAATTGTGTTATAAAATGTTACTTATGCTTAATGTGTCATGTTGAATGATTTCCATTATAATTTTAATGAGGATGTTAATTTATAAAAATCTCATGTGTGGCCATGTATTCCTTTGCTTGGAAAATACAATGAACAACCAGTGAATTACCAAGCCATCAAATTAATAAAAGTATTTGGCTTTTAGAATGAAGCATTATACTTTACATTTTTAAAAACGGGAGTTATTCCAAAACCAGTTGAATAAAAGTTGTACATCATATCATATGGAATTCCTTGCATCAAAAATTAAACATTAATCTCAGCTTTACATTCAATACCACCTGAAAAGCCTTGAATTTAATCCTGATAATCATAACACGCCCATTTACATTGCAATAGCTGTGCCATGGAGCAACATGTTACTTTACATTTTCAGATATGACTCATATTTGTGATCCTGGCTTAGAAATGCTGATCTAAGAGATCACTCCAAAGTACAGAGGCTCACACTCTTGTGAGTTTCTAGTGATCTGCCACTAAAATCCAAACATACTATGTTCAGGCTGTCAAAATGGGTTCATAGTGCCATTTCCTTTTTCTTCCTGATACATTAATTTATTTGCAGGCAAATGGATAGAACTAGAAAAGATCATCCTAAGTGAGGTTACCTAGAGAGAGAACAGTACAGATGGTATGTACTCACTTATAAGTGGATATTAGCCTCATATATAGTACACAATAACCATACTACAATTCACATTCCCAAAGAAACTAAGTAACAAGGAGGCCTAAGGTAGGATGCTTGAAACTCACTCAAAGGGGAAAAATATAGACAATGGAATAGATCAACGGAATAGATGAAGAGAGGGAACTGGATGGGAGAAGGAATGTGGAGGGAAATGAGAATGGAGATCAGGTGGGGAAACAGGGGTGGGAGGTGGTAGGGCTAGGAGAGAGAAGGGAAACTGATGGGGGTGGAATCTCTGGGACAAACTGAAGACTTGGGAAGGAGTAGACACCTGTGAGGATATATGGGCAATTCTAGGTGAGAATCCTAACAGTGGGAGATATGGAGACTTGAGTGGCCATCTCCTAAAGCCAGGTAGGACTACCAGAGGAGAGAGGGTGACATCAACCCACCAAAAAAAACCTTTGGCCCAAAATCTCCCCTGCCTATAAGATGTACAGGGAGAAAGATGGAGAGATTGAGAGAATGGCCGGGCAATGACTGGCCCAACTTGAGACTCACCTTATGAGAGAGAGTCAATCCCAGACATTATTAGTGACACTCTGTTATGCTTGCAGACAGGAGCATAAAATAAAGATCTTATGGAAGTCTCCACCCAGCCAAGGATCGAAACAGATCCTGAGACCCACAGCCAAACGTTGGACAGAGACTTGGTCGTCCTGTGGTAAAGTTGGGGAGGGACAGAAGCACTGGAACGGGACAAGAAATACACAAGACCAACAGAGGCAGCTAACCTAGGCCCGTGGACGCTTACAGAGACTGAACCGTCAACCAAAGAGCATGAATGAACTGAACCCAGGCCCCTTACACTCATGGAGCTGAGGGGCAGCTTGGTCGTCATGTGGCTACCCTAGCAATTGGAGTGGGGCTGCCCCTGACATGGACCCTGTTGCCTACTGTTGAATAGCTTTCCGCTAGCTGGGCTTCATTATTTGGCTTCAGTGGTGGAGGATGCAGTTAGTTCTGATTAAACATGAAGTACTGGGGCAGGTTGGAGGGGGAGGGGTTCCCTTGTCTGAGAAGAGGAGAGTGAATAAGAGCAGAAGATGGGAGGGTAAGATTGTGAGGTGAAGAGGGAGGGGTCTGTGATCATTATGCAAAATACATTAATTAATTAAAGAAAAAAACTTGATTTTTAAACGTTTAGAGGAAATTCTCCTTGTAAGACTATAAACATACTTTTAAACTATATTTATTAAAATCTATAAACACCGACCACCCCATTAACATTAGGAACTTTAGAAGGATATCAATTCTCAAGCACAGGTTCTTTGAGAGCAACTGGTCAGTAGTCTGTCTGCAGGATCACCACAGTAGGATCACCACAGTAGCAGTTTTCAGTGGTCACTTGGCTATTTCACCAGCTACTGCCTCACTTTGTCCTTGCCTTGCTGTGGGTGGAGGGTGGAAGGGCCCTCCTCTTTTTGTCTGGGACTTGACACACCCTTATGGGACAGAGGCCACACTCCTGCCTGCTTTTGCAGACTCTCTTAACAGTCTGTTCACCATGGCCTCAGAGGGCTTGTGTGGTGCCACACACCTTGCTCCCTTACTCGGTGGCTGTAGGTCCATGGGCTAATGGAGCTTCAGGCCCCTTTGCTCTTCTCAACTCAGATGTCTAACTAATGTGTAAAATGAGTGATTTGAGAGTTTATTATTGGCAATATTTATGCTTATGAGAAATTGATTAAATATTGTTACCTATTAAAATTTTCAACATTTTTCTTTTTGTTTGTTTTGTTGTGCTGTTTTGTGTTGTTTTTGAGGCAGAATCTTTCTATATAACCCAAACTACTTCTTTTTCTAGTCCAGAGTGATGTAGATTCATGACAATATTTCTGTATCACTTCACGTATATTTTGTATATTTGATACAGTTTAATTCAGACATATGAGTGGTAATTGAGATTGAACAATTGAGATTAAACAATAGTCAGAAGTGTTATTTTCTTATGAACTATAGTAATTCATTTTTTATAATGCTTGCCTACTTGATTTCATTTTATCTACTATGACAATAAGTGTCATAGACAAAAAAAAAAAGGAGACCCCCTACGTTTACAAAGAAGAGCCTGTGGGTCAATGCACTAGTAGAGCAACTTCTAGGTGCCAAGTATTCTTTGGGGGCTAAATAAATGTTATCTTACCCAATTAATAAGCCATCGGAGTGCCTTTTCTATGCCAATATGCCAGAAAGTACAAAGGTAAGTTATTGATATGTAAAAAGAAATGGGAAATTTGTCAATATGATTTATAATTTTGGAAAATGAAAGATTGACTTCATTTCTTTTCTTCATGAGATCACTGGCTTGTTTGTGGACATCTGTTCTCATGTGATCCTTTTTTTTTTCTGCTGACATTAGCATAACTTGTTTTGTGTTTTACTAATTCTTTATGTTTGAAGTATAACTCACAGATACAGACCTGATGTTAGCAAATTATGGCCTGCTCTGAAACAAAATTTAACCATACCTTTTAATATTTTATTCCAATAATATTTACATTCAAAATTTAGGAAACCTACAGAATAACAAGCAGGCAAAGGAGAATATGTAACAGAGATAGTAGGTAACTCACAAAGCCTGGAATTTTCATCATTTGTTCATATACAAGGATATGTACTTGACAAGGATATGAACGACTATGGTCGTTCACCTTATTTCTTTATTTATTTTACATTTTAATTTTTAAAAATATAGTTGCAACTTTTCTCCCTTTCTCTTCCTTTCTCCATTTTATATAATTATTGATGTTGTTGGTATAATCCTTACATTACTTTCGTTTATCTCCCATGTTATCTAATGTGTTTAAGTCTTTAAATGCTTTTTAAAATTTGCTTTTATGTTTCTATTTTATATTCATTATATGACTGTGGCCATAATCATAAATTATATTTTGAAATATTAATGTTAATTTCATTCCTGTGAATTATAGATATATTTAATTTCCCTTTGAAACATTTTACTCAGATTTTTAAAATCTTATAAAGGTACACTTCCATTTCACATTATACAGTATTTTTCTAATTTGCTGTTTTGTATGTAATATGTTTCATATTAACAGAAATCACAGAATATATTATTGTAGTTTTTCTTAAATCCGTAAGTGAACTTGAAAAGATATTTATTTATTCATATTAATTTTTCCTTTTATTGAAAATAAGGGTTTTTATACATCATATCCTTATTACAGTTTCCCCTCCCTCTTTTTCTCCCAGTACCTCTCCATGTCTCCTTCTATATGGACCCATTCAATTTCTATATCATTAGGAAAATAAAACAAGCTTCCAAGAGATAACAATAAAATATAATAAAACAAAATCTCACACCTGTCAGAATGGCTAAGATCAAAAGCTCAAATGACAGCACATGCTGGTGAGGGTGTGGAGAAAGGGGAACCCTCCTCCATTGCTGGTAGGAGTGCAGGCTTGTGCAACCACTATGGAGGTCAGTCTGGCAATATCTTAGAAAACTCGGAATAGCTTTGCCTCAGGACCCAGCCATACCACTTCTGGGTATACATCCAAATGACTCCTCACCGAATCACAAGGAAGTTTCCTCATCTATGTTCATAGCAGCTTTATTTGTAATAGCTAGAAACTGGAAACAACCCAGATGTCCCTCAACTGAAGAATGGATTAAAAAACTGTGGTACATCTACACAATGGAATACTACTCAGCTATCAGAAACAAGGAAATTATGCAATTTGCTTTCTAATCATTGTCTCTGACTGGATTTAATAAAATGGTAAGGCCTGTGATTGAGCAGAAAGAGAAGTTCTGGGGTTAACAGAAATGATTATGGGAAGAAGCCAGGAAGAGGAAGGAGGAGACACATGATGGGGTAAATGGAAGAAAATCATTTCATGTGACCTGGAACATCAGCATAGTGTGGAGAATAACAATTCAATGGGAAATATGTGCACTATACGGGGTTTTATTTGGGGAATAGCATTTGAAAGCTAGCTGAGATAGGCCAAGTTTGTACAAGCCAGGCTAAGGCTTGTTAAAATCCATCAGGTGTTTGAGTGTGATCACTTTTTTTATTAAATACTTTATTTTTTTTTCTTCAAGTTACATCTCAGTCACAAACCCTTCCCTATACCCCTTCCTGTCCCACCCTTTCACCCTTTTCTTCCCAACAGCTTCCCCTTTCAGTCCAACAAATGGTTCCTTCTCTAATAACAGTAAATATTATACAAAACAATAGAAATAAATATGCCACATTAATGAGAGTTAAATGGCCCAGTATACCTTCCCAATGTCCAGTTCATACATATTTGGCCCCTGACTTTAACTTTCTACCATCTAACCATCTCCATGAATTTAAAGTTCTATAACTGACTTATCTTTCATACTAACTTGCATCACTATTATATCCATCTTCTTAGATCTAGAATGCCCTCTTGATTCCTAAACAACTCAAAATTTAACTATGAGACTCTAGCTGTCTATTCTTCAACCACCTCAGAGACCTGACAGGGATAACTATATCTGATTATATAGGAAGTGCAGGGCCTGCAGCTTTCAATACTAAGAAATGACAAACCAGTGACTACCTGGACAGTTCCCCTTTTCTCTCCACACATTCCAGCATCAGTCTTCAGCCTTTTGGTCCTGTTTCTCTGACAGACATTGATTGTAGAGCAGGAATTATGAAGGACTTACCTAACCTGTCTTGGCAGAGCTAGGCTGTCGACTTCCCTCCTACCTAGTTTTGTCATTTTGGACAGCAGTCTGTCTGCAATTGAAGCAAGGAGTTTTTTCATGCCAAGAGATAGGCTTGCCACTAATTCAACCATCTCACACTGGAGATTCTTCGATGCTTATCTTCTACTTGGAGTAGAATAGGGGGTGCTGTCAGGAGCTGATATGTCTCGATATCAAAAAAAATCTTAATTTAAGATAACATCTTTGAATGCCATATTCTGCAGATCTCTTGGGGTTTTTGAAGATGCCCTAACCATCTTTTGTATTTAGATAAGCAAATGTTGCTTGTCTCTTAACAACTTGATTACTGAGTAGTTTAGAGAATATCTGTGATAGACTGTCATAGTAGCTAACAAAGTGACATGTTTGCGTGACTAGGAGTTTGTTTTTCTTAACTATCCTAAACAGTTTTAGACGGATGGTATCAAGAGGCCAGAGCTTCACATTTTATTTTTAGGTATCTCTAGGTACGATACCATTAGGAAGCGTTACCTTTAATTTTGTATCAATATACAAAGATCTATTCACTTGTGGCTAAAAATACTCTTAATTTTGTATCAATATACAAAGATCAATGCCTATGTAGCCCAATACAATCTTAATATTACGTCCATATACAAGGGTCAATACCATTGTGGCCAACTATAATCTTAATTTTGTATCAATATACAAAGATCAATACCGATGTAGTCCAATACGATCTTATTTTTGCACAATAAACAATGGTCAATACCACTTTAGCCAAATATACTACTAATTTTGTATCAATATACAAAGGTATAAGGACATATTCAACAATCTGTCCCTTATTCTTGGTCCTTCCTGTGCTATGTCTATGTCTCATTTTTCTCAAGTCCATGCACTCCTACATAGGAGAGAAAGAAGGATACAGAAAAGGAAAAGTAGGAAGTCCCTGGGTCTAACCTCCAAAATCCATTAAACAGGACCATTTAACAGCTTGTAATCTCTTCCCCTAAATAACAGAGTATTCAGTTATCCTTCAAATAACCAAAAAAAAAGGGGTGCGGAGAAACACCCTCCCCACCCTCTGGGTATGGGATGTCGCTCTCTTAAAATGACTTCCTGCTGATTTGGGTCATAGTAAACCTGTTTGGGGCCCGAACCAAAATGGAAAAATGGTTAAAAATGTTAGTACGATCCTTTTATGTTCAGTCCTTCTGTTCTCAACTGTTTAGATGTCCTAAGGAGTTTGTAGGCCTAAGCTGATCTTGCAGGCTTTACTGAGGTTCTGGCTGGGGCATTGTGTAGAGCTGAACGGTCTTAGCGATATTGAATTGTTGTGGTTGTAGGCTTTTGATGGAGACAGCTATTGAGGGAGTCTGTCAGGCTGAATCAACTGGGTCACTCGTCTTCTTTGGTGTCTGATTCTGTTTTCTGCTGAGGTTTCCGTTGTCCAGTTGTCCCTGGGTTCCTTGAATGGATGCTTTGATTCTCCTGGAAAGATAAGAACAGAGCCCTGCCCTAATCCTAACTCTGGGACAATTACCCTCTTTTTTTGGGGGGGTGGGGGCTAGGTAATATTTCTCCTGAAGCAAATTTGTTTTTTTGACAATATATAAAGTGTTATCTTTCAATCTGGGTTAAAGAAGAAAATTATTTTGTTATTTTGGAGCTAAACCAGCTTTAGTGTATGTATTTTGAGATCTCAAAGGACAATTTGTTTGTATTGAGTGGGGCTTTTGTAAGTAGCTTTTAAACTTAGGTCCTTCCAAATCCTATGTGTGTGTCTCTGCATTCTAATTATTGGGATCAGAGACCTGTGGTTCCCATCTGAAGGGATTAAAGATGTGTTCCCCCACTCCTGGATCGAATTTTTCTCTATTTAGAGTTTGTTTTGTATCAGGCTGACCTTGAGCTCTGAGATCTGCCTGTTTCTGTCTCTAGTGTGTTGGGATTAAGGGTGTACTCTTCTTGAATGATGGGATTAAGGGTGTGCACCCTCACCACCCTGTTCCGTGTAACTCTAGAATTTATAAGACCACTAACTCTATGGTGCTCCTCCCATCTCTGCTGAAGTTAAAGGCATGGGTTAACACCACAATTCTCATGTATTTTACCTTAGCTCTACGTTTTTTTGACACTTGGAGTTTTATAAACCAAGGTTGAACGGCTGTATCTGTTATTTTATTTTCAGTGTTTTAGCATTGTTACCTGCTTTTTTTTAATTAATAAATTTATTTGTTTGTTGCTTCAGGTTACATCCTTATCATATTGTCCTCTTTTCCCCGCTTCCCAGCCCCACCTTCCCATGCTCTACCCCCTGACCCTTCCATCTTGTTCCTCTGGGGTGGAGTGTCCCTGCATAACAGTCTCTAACCACAGATGAGGAGTCATATGAGGGCCAAGAGCCTCTTCATTCACCGGGGGCCTACAAGGCAGTACTGCCAGTGAAAAGCGTCTCCTTGCTACTGGGGGGGGAATACTACAAAAAGACGAACAAACACACAAACCCACAAAAGCAAAGAATATCAACAAAAAAGAGAGGAAAAAGAAAAGGGAAAAGGTAAACGAATAAGAAAAAAAGGAAAAGGAAAAAGAAAAAGAAAAAAAGTTTATGTCCATGTTCCTTTTGGTTTGTTGGTTGTAGTACAGATATCCCGTACGATATAGCTAAAATCCTACTATAAGTGAATAGATGCTATGTGTATCCTTCTGAGTCTGGGTTAGCTCACTCAGGATGAGCTTCTCTAGATCCATCCATTTGGTTGCAAATTGCATGTTTTCATTGTTTCTGATAGCTGAGTAATATTCCATTGTATAGATGTACCACAATTTTTTAATCCATTTTCAGTTGAGGGACATCTGGGTTGTTTCCAATTTCTAGCTATTACAAATAAGGCTGCTATGAACATAGGTGAGGAGACTTTCCTATGTCTCCGTGAGGGGTCCTTTGGGTGTATACCCAGAAGTGGTATGGCTGGGTCCTGAGGCAAGGTTATTCCAAGATTTCTAAGATATCGCCATATAGACCTCCATAGTGGTTGCACAAGCCTGCACTCCCACCAGCAATGGAGTAGGGTTCCCCTTTCTCCACACCCTCGCCAGCATGTGCTGTCATTTGTACTCTTTATTTTAGCCATTCTGACAGGTGTTAGATGGAATCTCAGGGTCATCTTGAGTTGCATTTCTCTGATGATTAAGGATGTTGAGCATTTCTTCAGGTGTCTCTCGGCCATTAGGGATTCCTCCTTTGTGAATTCTCTATTTAGCTCCATTTCCCATTTTTTGATTGGATTATTTGGTTTCTTGGCATTTAGTTTCTTTAGTTCTTTGTAGATTTTAGATAATAGCCCTCTATCAGATGTGGGGTTGGTGAAGATTTTCTCCCAGAAGTCAAATTATCCCTATTCGCAGATGATATGTTAGTGTACATAAGCTACCCCAAAAGCTCCACCAAAGAACTCTTACAGCTGATAAACAACTTCAGCAAGGTGGCTGGATACAAAATTAACTCAAAAAAATCAGAAGCCCTTCTTTATACAACAAAAAAATATACCGAGAAAGAAATAAGGGAAACAACCCCCTTCACAATAGCCACAAACAATATAAAATACCTGGGGGTAACTCTAACCAAGCAAGTATAGGACCTATACAACAAGAACTTCAAGCCCCTCAATAAAGAAATGGAAGAGGCCTTTAGAAGATGGAAAGATCTCTCATGCTCATGGATAGGTAAGATCAACATAATAAAAATGGCTATCCTACCAAAAGCAATATATAGATTCAATGCAATTCCTATCAAAATACCAACACAATTCTTTATAGACCTGGAAAAAGCTATTCTCAACTTCATATGGAACAACAAAAAGCCCAGAATAGCTAAATCAATCCTGTACAATAAAAAAGCATCTGGAGGATCCACAATCCCAGATTTCAAGCTGTACTACAGAGCAATAGTAATAAAAACAGCATGGTACTGGTATAGAAACAGACCAGTGGATCAATGGAATCGAATTGAAGACCCAAACATTGACCCACACACCTATCGCCAACTAATCTTTGACAAAGAAGCCAAAACCGCACAATGGAAGAAGGACAGCATCTTCAACAAATGGTGCTGGTCCAACTGGATGTCCACTAGCAAAAGAATGAAATTAGACCCATACCTATCACCTTGTACAAAACTTAAATCCAAGTGGATCAAAGACCTTAACATAAGGCCGGCCACACTAAATATACTTGAAGAGAAAGTAGGGGAAACCCTCGAACTCATTGGCACAGGTGACAACTTCCTGAACAGAACACCAACAGCTCAGGACCTGAGATCAACAATCAATAAATGGGACCTCATGAAACTGAAAAGCTTCTGTGAGGCAAAGGACACTGTCATTCGAGTGTGATCATTTATAATGTTGGGCTAAGCAATAACAACACTGACCAATTAACTATAATATAAATACTGGTAAATAATTTAATTAATTATTTCAACAGTTGTTAGCAGCCTTTGAGAGTTTGTTTTGATCTACATCTTTTCCACTAGCCCTTAAAAAAATTAATTGCCATTGTAACTGGTGAAATTCAGCAGGGAATATTTTTATTTACATTTCTTTGATGACTGGTGATATTAAAATGCTTTCATATTTTTATTTTTACTTAATTTTCGATAATCCAACTGATTATTTAATGAGCTCACTTCTTATTGGTTTGTGTTTTTTTTCTTGCTATTTAACTTACTGAAATATTTGTGTATTCTAGATAGTTCTCTATAGGAAGGGTCTATAGTAAAGATCATCTCCAACTCTGTAGTGTCTCTTGCCATTTAAAGCGTCTTTTCACTCACTGTTTTTTCCTTTGCTGCACAGTTTTCTAATTTGATGAAATCCCATTTATCAATTTCTGAGATTATTTTCTGCAATATTAAATCATTTAATAAAGTCCTTGAGTTTACCATAATTTCAGGCACTTTTTCTGCTTTCATCCAACAGTTTCATAGTTTTAGGACTTTTATTAAGGTCTCTGATACACTTTGGAATTAATTTCCAAAAAGCAATACTTTATATTTAATAATAAGTTAAAGTGTGTTAATTTTTATTCTGTACCTTCTCATGATGAAATATTATCTTGTCTAATGTTTCATTTTTCCCTCCATTTTTTAATATTTCGAATTATCTTATACTATATTAAAATGTTGTGTTTTAATGACTTGTGCTCAACCTACATGTTCCACAAAGAGATATATTCATATAAGATATCTAATATATATTATATGTAATAATATATTCATATACTTTATATCATTTCTGCCAATATGGCATAATATCTATATTATCTTTCAATATATTATCTATCTATCTGTCATCTGTCTGCCTATCCATCTACTTACATATCTTCTTTGTAGCAGGCTGACAGTCTCACATTTTCTCAGATTTCATCAATAACTTTTAAAGCTTCCCCAATAGTTCATGAAATCATCTGCCTAACTTATAGCTTAGATTGAGGTTCTTTATTTTTAAGAATATTATGGCCTTAGTGGGTACCATGTTCATATCTTCTTCAAGACTGTGTCTGGAAAGCATATCTACCTACAATTCATTGTTTGATATACCTCGGTGCTCACACCAAGAACAGAATACCTTTACACGCTGCTCCCATCTCAAGACTGAGGATAATGGGATGATAGGTGTGGCCCTTCTTTGGACTACATAATACTTTTATTGGTCACATTTTGCTCATAGTTATTGTCTTAAAATCCACTCTTCTGAGTCTTGTTGCCTTGCCAAGCCCCTCATTCTAACCATCACTTCTCTCTATTTTTAGCATTTGATTCTTATTTTCATTTAGTGGACATTTTCTTTCTAAGCATTTTCAGAGATTTTTATTTAACTTGTTTCATTTTAGAGGGTGTGTATACTTTCAGACTATGTTGGAAACAAGTTCCTGATCTTGTTATAGCTGTTTCACTACGCATAGTTTTTTTTTTTTTTCAAATACATCACTGTGCCCCAGGCTCCACTGTACCATCCTCACCCACCTGGAAGTTGCAAGGCCTCATTCACCAGGAACATTCAACCCCATTTTCCTGACCCTGCCACACCTCAGGTCTCCAGGACTTCAATGTCAACACCCAGACCTTCATCTTCAGGAGCTTCCAGGACCATCCAGGCCTTCAACCTCAACACCCAGACTTGCATCCCTAGGATAATTCTGTGCTCTGAGACACTTCTGGCCACTTTGATCTGAGTGTTAAGCTCCCAAGCTCCATTTCCTACTTCTATACTGCCTTGGAACCCCAGACCTGCAACTTCAATATCATCCAGGCCTTCAACCTCAGGAATACTCAACTCCATCTCCAGGACCTGTGCCACCTGGCATCTCCAGGACTACAGCTTCAGGAATATCTAGCTCCATTTTCCATATTTGTGCTCTCTGGGATCCCCAGGGCTGCAATGTCACAAATATCGAGGTCTGCAACATCAGGAACACCTATGCTGAAACACCAGTAGAATCTAGCCTTATGTCCTGGATCAGTTCCACGTGGGGTGACCAGGTCTTCAACTTCAGGAATATCTAGAGGTCACCAGGCAGGACACAACAGGAACCCCCAGGCCTCCTACAGTAGGAAACTCCACCTTAATTGTGAGACCACCACTCCATCAACTGCTTCTAGAAGAGCTGCAACAGGAATATCCAGGCTGACACTAGACAGGATATATTAGTAGCATTCAAGCCTCCAGCACCAGAAAAATTTAGAGTGCCCTGAGGCACCTCCTGGTGTCCTGAGCTTGGTGGTTTCCTTCTGAGCTCTTTTGTTCAGACACTTTTCCACTAGCCTACTTCAATCCTGTGGCACCAGGAATACCCAGGTTCACACCACAGGAACACTATTAGGCTGCCACACAAAGAAAAGCCAGGACCAGTCAGGCACAACCAGATGGCTAAAGGCCAGCATAAGAACACATCCAACAAGACCCAGGACAGTGCACACCTTCAGAGTGCAACTATCATACAAGCCCTGGTTATCCAAACAAAACCTATGCATGGGAACATGATTTTAAATCAAACCCTATAATGACGACAGAGGCTTTAAAGAAGAAATAAATAAATCTTTAATAGAAATAAAGGAAAATTCAATTAGACAAACGAATGAAGTGAACAAATCCTTTAAAGAAATTAGAGAAAACACAAATAAGTGAGCAAAATGAATAATTCTTTAAAGAATTACAGGAAAACATAGTCAAACAAGTAAAAGAAACAAAAAACTGTACAATGCCTGAAAATGGAAATAGAAACAACAAGGAAAACACAGTCTGAGGAAATCTTGGAGATAGAAAACCTAGGGAAGAGAATAGGAATTACAAACACAAGCATCACCAACATATTACAAGAGATGGAAGAGAGAATCTCAGACCTAGAAGATACAATTGAAGAAATCAATGAATAGGTGAAAGAAAATATTAAATCTAAAAAGATCCTGACACAAAACATTCAAGAAATCTGGGACACTATGAGAGACCAAATCTAAGAATAATAGTAATAGAAGAAGAAGACTCTCAGCTCCATGGCCCAGAAAATATTTCAACAAAATCATAGAATAAAACTTCCCCAACAAGAAGGAAGAGATATTTATAAACATAATATAAGCCTACAGAACACCAAATAGATTTGACCAAAAAAGAATTTCCAACTGTCACATAACTGAACATATAGAAAAAGAAAGAATATTAAAAGCTGCAAGGAAAAAAGGCCAAGTTACATATAAGGGCAGACCTATCAGAATTACACCCAACTTCTCAACAGAGACTCTTAAAGACAGAAGGGCCTGGACAAATATCTTACCGACCCTATGAGACCACAGATATCAGCCCAAACTAATATACCCAGCAAAACTTTTAATAACCATAGATGGAGAAAATGAGATATTCTATGACAAAACCAAATTTAAACAATACCTATCTACAAACCCAGCCATATAGAATGTACTAGAAGGAAAACTCCAACACAAGGAGTATAACTACACCCAGGAAATCACAGGAAATAAATAATCCCCAAACCAAAAGAAGGTAAACACACACCACACACACACACACACACACACACACACACACACACACACACACATATACTCTCCCTGAACCAATACCAAAATAACAGGAAGCAACAATTATTTGTCACTAATATCTATCAGCATCAATGGAGTCAATTCCCCAATAAAAAGGTACAGGGTAACAGAATGAATTCAAAAACAGGATCCATAATTCTCCTGCATACAAAAAACAAACCTCAACAACAAAGATAGTCATTATCTCAAGGTAAAGTGCTGGAAAAGGTTTACCAACCAAACGGACACAAGAAGCAGCAGAAGTAGCCATTCTTTTATCCAACAAAATTGATTTTAAACTACAATTAATCAAAAGAGATGGGGAAGGACACTTCATATTTATTAAAGGAAAAATTTCAGGAAGATGATGTCTCAATTGTGAACATTTATGTCCTAAATACAAGGGAACACTTATTTATATAAAAGAAATATTACTAAAGCTTAAAACACACATTGACCCCCATACATTAATAGTGGGAGACTTCAACACACCACTCCCACCAGTAGACAGATCATTCAGACAGATACTAAACAGCGAAATACTAAAACTATAAAATGTCAAGAATGAAATGGACCTACAAGATATCTACAAAGCATTTCATCCAAATACAAAAGAATATAACTTCTCAGCAACTCATAGAACCTTCTCCAAAATTGTCCATATATTGGGTCACAAACCAAGCCACAACAGATGCAAGAAATTTGAAACAATCCCTTGTATTTTATCAGACCACCATGGAATAAAGGTGGACTTCAACAATAACAGAAACAACAAAAAGTATACAAACTTGTGGAAACTGAACAAGTTTCTACTTAATTATCTCTGGGTCAGGGAAGAAATAAAAAAAAAGAAAGTCATTTTAAAATTCAATGAAAAGGAAGGCACAACATACCCAAATTTATTGGATACCATGTAAGCCATGCTGAGAAGAAAATTCATAGCACTAAACACCTTCATAAAGAAACTAGAGATATCTCAAATACATCACAGAATATTCCCCAAATTTTTTTCTGTCTTCCTTTACCCTACCACCATCTATATTTCCTTTTCCTTTCTTCCTGCATTATCACCTTTGGTTGATCATGTGTTTGTGTATAACTTTGAATACTCTCTTTTCTCCAAACTTATCTTTCAAACTTGAATAACTTTTCTCTATGTCAAGAATTTTATTACAACTTTTCAGTTCCATGAAGTCCCATTTATTAATTGTTGATCTTAGTGTTTAAACTGTTGGTGTTCTGTTCAGGAAGTTATCTCTTGTGCCAGGGTATTCAAGACTATTCCCCATTTTCTCTTCTATCCAATTTAGTGTATCTGGTTTCCTGTTGAGGTCTTTGATCCACTTAGACGTCAGTTTATTTATTTATTTATCTATTTATTTATTTACTTATTACTTCAGGTTACATCTCCATCATAGTGTCCTCTTTCCACCCCTCCCAGTCTCGCCCTCCCAACTGCTACCCCCTATCCCTTCCATCCCACTCTTCTGGAGTGGAGTGTCCCTACATAACAGTCCCCGACCCCAGTTCAGCAGTCATATGAGGGCCAAGAGACTCCTCATACACTGGGGGCATACAAGGCAGCACCACCAGGGCAAAGTGTCTCACTGACAGGAAAGATAGTGTATGTTCATGTTCCCTTTGGTGCATTCTTGTAGTATAGTTATCCTGTACTATATGGCTAAAATTTGACTATAAGTGAATAGATGCCATGTGCATTCTTCTGAGTTTTGTACAAGGTGATAGATATGGATCTACTTACATTCTTCTATATGCAGACATCCAGTTAGACCAGCACCATTTGTTAAAGGTGCTTTCTTTTTCCATTGTATAGTTTTGAATTCTTTGTCAAAAGTCAAGTATTCTTAGATGTGTAGATTTACTTCTAGTTCTTTGTTTTTGTTGATCAACCTGTGTGTTTTTATGCCAGTATCATGTGATTTTTATTACTCTTTCTCATAGTGATAGTTCCAGAAGTTCTTTTATTTGAAAGGATTGTTTTAGCTATCCTGGGCCTTTTGTTTCTCCACATGAAGTTGAATATTGTTCTATAAAGGTCTGTAAGAATTGTGTTGACTCTGTAGATTGATTTTGGTAGGATGAACATTTTTATTATGTTAATGCTACCAATCAATGAACATGTGAGATCTTTCCATCTTCTGATATCTTCTTCAATTTGCTTCTTCACAGAAGTTCTTGTCATGCAGGTCTTACACTTGCTTAGTTAGAATTACACCTTATGCTAGGTTGGTTGATATCTATGAGAGGCCTCCCCTTTCCTGAAGAGAATGGAAGGAGGGAGAAATGGTGGGGGGGGGGTAACAGGAAGGGACTGAGGAGAGAGGAGAGAGGGGAAGCTGTGATCCAGATGTAAAGGAAATAAATAAATTAATAAAAATTTAAAATTTTAAAAAATAATAAAAAGGAACTTTATTAACAGCATTTTTTAATTTCTAAAATTTAGGTCTTTGATATTTATAATTTGAATATCTGTGTCTTTACCAAAAACATTTGTGCTGTGTAGCATCAGTATATTAATCACAAAACTTTACTTAAAACTGTGTATTTGACATATGATGCCCCAGAAAATATTTAAAATATCATAATTACTTCCAAAACCTAGTCTCTGATAGCAATTCATCTTAAATATGATTAAGCAACTTGCTGAAAAAGTACCACTAGTTCTCTCAGGTAAGATACCCAGATATAATAGATATTACAAGCTAAAACAGCACTCACACTTAAATCTTTGATCAAGCTAGATTGAAGTAAGAATCCTCAAGGGGGATTTGCTCCTAAGATCCAAAGCATGTCTGTGTGAAATGTCTCTAGTTAGTACTGTTTTCAGAGGGTTTACCTAGAACAGTTTTTTTTATTATTGCACACTAATTATTATGCTTACTTTGTCTGACTTCTAAAACTTTTTTTCCTTTTGAATCAGTTTTTGCAAAATGTATAATTAAAAGAATATTTTATCTTTCTAAAACCTTTGAGAATGAGCTTCATCTAAATATGTAATAATAAATGCTATTAAGAGGTACAATAATTGACTAGACAATTTTTCACCAAATGTCTGTAATCACACACGTGTGCTTGTGTGTGTGTGCACATGCACACATCCAAACTCCTATATCATGTATAGTCCCTGGACTTGGAACTTACCACATTAGTTTCTTTTGTTTTACTGCGATAAAAATAACAAAAGGAATAATGGAATTTTGTAAAGAATAATGGATATTTCCCCTTACTGTTCCAGAGGAATAAAATCCACCATGGCAGGGAAGACTTACAAGGAGCAGCAGCATAAGACTACTGGAAGGCATCTGGAAGCCGAGAAAGATAACAGCAAATAGATCCAGGCTACATAATTTTAAGATGGTTCCCTAGTGATGTACTTCCTCCAGTAATGTTCTGCTCCTTAAATTTTCCGTAACCTTTCCAAGCAGTGCCAGCAGCTAAAACCCAAGTAGTCAAACACATGAGCCTGTTGGAAACATTTCACATTCAAATTCTGACGTTTGACTACGTTATTTATTTCTACATATCTTTACACAAACCTTTAGCTATTAATATCTCTACTTTAGGAAAAAAGAAATTGACTCAGGTAATTAAAAAAACTTATAAATACCCTTACATTTAATGTATAAACATAATTTAATATAGTGATAATGCTAGGGTATGGTGACCCACATTTGTAATTCTAGTACTTAAGAGACTTAGGCAGGATACTTAGCTAGGGCTACATACAATCATCTTATAAAAGATGTAACCAAAAATTATGGATTCATGTGGTACGGTTTGAATATGAGCTGTTTCAAATAGACTCGTGTGTTTGAATGTCTGATCTTCAGCTTGCAAGCTGTTTTGAAAGATTGTTGAATTTTCAAAGCATAATGCTGTTTGGAAAGCACAGGCCAGTGGAGCAAGGACTTCAAAACTTATAGCAACTTCTAGTTCCAGTCTTACTCTTTGCATTCTAATCTATGAATATGTAGCATGACAGTTTTTTGTATCCACCTACACAGATAGTCATTCCAGCCAGCAGGCTGTATCACTGTGGAGGTTGTTTCCCCCTGTAGCCATGAGCTAGCATACATTTTCCTCTATTAGGTTCTTTCCATTGTGTATTTGTCACAACAAAAGGAAAGTAATTACTATATCTGGATTTGTATTTGTTATGAACTGTACCTAATTATAAATACTATGCCATTTTAGCTGACAAATGTTTCCTTCCAACATAAGGCATAGTCTTTGTATTCAAGGACAATTTATCTAAATGTCACAATACAAAAGCAGTAAGAATCATTAGAATGATGTTTTTTTTTATCCTATGTAATATTTTAATCTTTAATAGAAAACAAACTAACCTTTTGTACATGATTCCAAAATTTCTCCTTATATACAAATAATTAATGTAAATTACTAAGCAAAATAGTCAAACTTATGAACACATGTTTAGAAAATTTTCATGGACACTTAATAAGCTCATAAAACACTCTAACTCACTTTAATCATGGAAATATAAATAAAAAGCATACCAAAGTTGCATAACTTGGCAGAAAGAGTAGTACAGTACTGATTGTTGTTACTTTCATCTCAGTGACATCACAAGGTAGCACATAAGGCAGCAAACTATGAGCTTACATATACTCACCAATGATCAGGCAACAGTGTTATCTGTACCTATAAATATTAAATCTGCCTACATCTTCATAATTTACTTCTGATCAAATATAGTCAGCTTCAAGACAGTCCCTCTGGACATTGGGAAGGTATACTGGGCCATTTAACTCTCATAAATGTGGCATATTTATATCTGTTGTTTTGTATAGTATTTACTGTTATAAGAGAAGGAACCATCTGTTGGACTGAAAGGGGAAACTGCTGGGGGGAAGAGGGTGGAAGGGCGGGATAGGAAGGGGGAATAGGGAAGGGTTTGTGACTGAGATGTAACTTGAAGAAAAAAAAGTATTTAAAAAAAGAATATAATCAGTTAAAAAGAAAATAATCAGTTAAAAATATACACATAATAGTATTTGGTATTTTTGATTACGTGAATAAACTATCCAAAGAAGGTAAGGAAAGGAAACTAAATTCATAATCGAGAGCCTCATGTGGATTATAATTGCAAAGAATATGCATGAATTTATATATGATAATGCCTTTATTATAAATAATAAATTAAGATACTTAGGATGTCTAAGTTCTGATCAAAACCATAAAAGTTTAAGCATTGCATACGCTTGTGAAATATTAGCAGTCCTATATATCTTAAACAAGTAGTCATCCCACATATGAGTGTGTATCTATACTATGCATACACTTGTCCTTCACCTGTATTTCAAAGAATGATGTTTTTAACGTAAGCCCCACCTGTCATGCTGCTGGTCCTTGATTCTGCATCATGTTTTTATTGCTTTCTAAAGTGTCTACTACACATGGAATAATTATAGTTTACTTCTAAAGGTTTTATTATATATACTTACATGTTTATTTATTTGTGTGTGTGTGTGTGTGTGTGTGTGTGTGTGTACATGCCACAACTTTCATGTAGAACTCAGATGACAATTTTCTGGAGTTAGAACTATAATCGTTCAGAGAACTGAACTCATGTCATCAGTGTCTTGCTGAACAATCTTGCCCACCTACATCTACTGTTTCCCTTTCTTTTGAGACTGATATTACCTCCATGGTGATAGAATTATTATAATATCTGTGAATGATAATTCACAAATAAGACCCAATAAAAACAGTTAGATTCCTTCAGCAATTCACATATTGATTGGAAGAAAATACATCATTTTCCATGGAATAAATGAAATGGTATAACGAGTAGCTGCCTGGTGAGAAATATTTAAATTTTTGTTCTTTCTATGCTTAAATCAATGCAGTAGATTCACTGGGAGTATGGGGAGTCACCAGGGAATCAATAAAAGTTTTAAACGAGAGACCAACTTGATTGAATTTGAATTTTATAAAGATAAATGGAAGGGAGGGAGGAGCTGTAACTAGAAACGACTGCAGGTTAAGGAGCTATTAGTAACACATGTCATATTCCGTGAAGAGGTGATTACCACCCAGAGTAAAGCAATAGAAAGGACCTCCGAAAGACACCGGTGGAATAGGTGATACGAAGAGAGAGTGACAGCGTTTGTAACAAATTGGGCTAGTTCATCTCAAGCCTGTGTATGAATTTTCTGGGAAATATATTTTAGAGGAAAATGAAATTTTACATGTTCTCAAGATTTGCAAACAGCCTTTTATATTTTTTCTATTTTGTTACACTCAAACAATGATTTGGTTCCCAGAAACAATATAACGACTAGGTTTGTTCTGCCATGTAGTAGAGGTAAAGTTTAGAGCAGGTCCAAAGCAAGTGGTGTGATGGGAAAGTGGGTGTCTGAGATCATTCAAAATAAGTCACTGTGTTGGTTCCTGGGCTAAAAATTTACTGTGATAGGAAAGAGCAGAGGATAAGTAGACGGTGTTTAAAAATTGAACCTCTTCTCAGATGTACAACTTGAATAGTTAATGAATATACAAGTAAAACCTAGTCTCGAACTCGAAATCTAAGCTTAGGATTTTTCCTGTTGACATTTATGCTCTACTTTCTGTGAGGAAGGACATGCTTGATTTTCCCAGAAAGGGTTAGTCTTCTGAGAGGCACTGCTCAAAGTCTGCCTTACACTTTCCAAGGTTTTAATAATCAGTTTGTAAAGTTATTTTATGATAAGGTTTTTTAAATGAAATACATACTATTTAAAAATTCCTGTGTGGATATTTATGACATATATTTATCACCAGCCCAGTGTTATAATTGTTCAATTATAATTAATAATATCTTAATTTTCAAGATTATTTTACAATGCCCTTATTTTATTTTTTAAGATTATAATTACATCATTTTCTCTTTCCTTTATTCCCTCTAAATAAAATTACAGATATACAAATATGTAAATATACATATACTTATATGCATATATTTATATGATTATGTATATGATTACATATATGATCACATAAATATATGCAAATATTTCCCTAAATACACAAACACAACATTCTTAGTTTGTATGTAATTTCTGTGTTTTCAGGGTTTAACATTGGCATTGAATAATTAATTGGTAAACTCATCCCTAGGAGATTATTTCTCCCAATCTCAGCATTTGTTAACTGCTTCTATTTCTTTCTGAAAGGTTGAGAAGTTCACATAGCTCTGTCTTTTCTTTGCCCACTTTGGCATGTTTATTGCTGTTTTCTTGTTAAGCTCAGGTCTAGGCAAGCATATTATTGAGACTTTAAGGGTGTATCTTAAAACATTACTGAGAGATTCAACTTCATAGCAAATTCCCTGATTCTCTGACTATTCCAGCCTTAAGGTTTGGGTATGAGGGTTGTTTTATAGATGTTATCAGTTGGGACTGTGCCCAACAAGTATGCATTTTGGTTTGTTGTGGATTTCTGAAATGATACTCCTGTGTTAAAAAGAGAAGTTTTCTTGATGAGAGGTAAGGACTACACTTCTCTGTGGATATAAATAAAAATATTTAGAATGTAACAGTATTACTTTTGGTCAACTACTCTTGAGCATGGGCCTGTCCTGGAGTGTAGTTGATAGACCTAGAGACACTTCCTTTTTGCTTCATCTTGGTTTGTTTAGACATTTTTGTCTTATTGGTCTTTTGATGATTTGTTTTAATTTTCTGGTTTTTGTTTAGTTTTGTCACTTTTGAAAGTGGGGTATGAAGTTGTGTGGGTGGGGAAGATGTGGGATTCTGAGAGGGTTGGGGAGGGGAAATGTGTTCCAAATGTATAGAAAAAATTAAACAAAGTACATTCATACATAAAATGAAAAGATAAGGCTGATATTTCTATGAAAATGTTATTATGTAATCCAAACTTATTCCCTCACTTCCTACTTCTTTCCAATCCTCACAGCACTTTTACTTCCAATTCTATTTGCTCTCTTTTTTGTCAACCTCCTGAGTCCACTTCGATTTTAAAAAGTCTTTGCTGTGTTATTTCATGGGCTGACTTTTAATATATATATATACATGTTAAGAAGGATTTTTGGCCCTTTTTAAAATTTGTAGCAAAGAGTATTTTGCAAGTACTGTTTAAAAAGGAAATATTACATTGAAGTTCCTATGATATTGAGATCTTATTCTACAAAATTCCAAATACTTACAAAAGGCAATGTATATCCATAAGCAATGATGATGATGGCTAAAATTAATGTTGTGATTTTTGTCATTGTTCTTTTTGATTTATTGAGCTTACACATAAACCTTTTATTTTCTCCAAAATATTTCATTAGTTTATAAAAATGGTAATTCAAGGTTATGCGAAAATATATCAATGGTATAAAGAAATGTGATATAATCCTTTCAATTTTTGGTACTGAAATTGACATTTCCCTTGAGAAGTTGTGCCAACCATAATTCTCATAATTTAATTTAAAGACAATGCACTAGTTTTCCAGTTACTTTAAATTCATGATAAAAGGGAATTTTAGAAATAAAAGAATTTGAGATAGGTAGTAATTATTTTGAGAATGATGTTGCACTCAGGAGGACACATGGGAGTGTCCCTTGAGCAAACATTCTGGAATTATGTAGAGTTCTGATACTTAATTGGTCCCAAGACCAAAACTCTTAGAACTCTTCTCTGTATTTATGCTCTTGAAGCACCTTTTATTCAAGGAATAAGTGAAAATTACAGAGGTAGTACATTTACCAAAGTTAATTTAGAGCTTGCTTCATCAGAGGTAAAGCTATTAATATTAATTTTGTTTCAGAAATTTGAAAAGTTAAAAGTTAAATTAAAATTGTTTTTAGGTAACTATTAATTACATAAACAGGATGCACCTTTTTATGTACGAGAATTTATATTTGTGTCATCCTCAGAGTTTTAATAAGAATTTCAGAGAGATTTTTGTATTTACAGAATATATAACTCATTTTATATTTTAAAACTCATAATCCTTTTAATGCTTTATTTCCTGTGCCAATTGATAAAAATACACCTGATAGTAGCACTGTGGAATTACTGTGGACATTCATTAACCCATTTCATAGCAAAATCTATAATGAAAGAAAATGTGCTAATAAAAAATACTTAAAATTTTTATTCTCAATTTTTATCTCAAGTTTTAGCAAGAGTTGCTGTTTCTGATTGTCGTTTTTTTGTATTGTCAATTATCATATAATAATAATTGCAAAAATGTCATTGTAGTCCTCCTACACACTAATATGATGAATATGAAGGATATTGCTTACTCTAGCCAATGCTTCATGATTCTATTTATTCAGGAGTCAGGAGGAGAAGAAATGTGGTTGAAAAGACTGTAAGAGAAATGCTCTAGTCCCTGCAGTCTAGAGGCAGAGCACTGTGTTTTCTGGTCAGTCTGAATACATATTAATATTTTATCCACAACAAAATAAATTAATTTTTAAAATGTCCTAGATTGTATTTTCTTTAACATAAAATAATGATAAGAAAATAACACATATTTAACATTATCTTTATAGAGAGTTTGTGTTTTCTAGAAGAAATAGAAGTGGCTATATGTCTTTAAAAACTGAAAAAGTGCACACTGACAAAAAATCAATACTGTTATCTTATTCATAAGGCAAACAGCACAATTAGTAGAACTTGACACTTTCTGTACATCCTGCCTTTCCTGTTCCACTGAGAACTGCTAGATTAATATCAAAGAAACTATTGCCAGCAGATTCACTTTCCATGAAAAATAATCAGAGGCAAACACTTTCTGAATGGCTTTTTTTTTGTGATTACATTAAAAATGAAATTGTTGATAAGTTGTCAATATAAACACAAAAATAATGCATTTTAGGAATATTTTGTGCATATAAATTTTCAACTATCTTCCTCAGTTATACTCTTTCATATATTTTTCCTAGTTCTCAGCGGGAGTTACTACCCCAGAGTATACTCTTAGCCAATTTTCAAGTATATATTATTTCCAAGGTTAGCTTTGTGCTACTTGTTTTAAAAATATAAAATAAAATGATAAGCATCTAAGAAATAAAAATAGTGCTTGTAAAATAATCAAAACAGGGAGTAATGTCAAGAAAAATATGCAGATTCAAAGCAATAAGAAGAACCAAAACTGACCCCAAGCGAGAGTGCTAGGTAAGCTACAGAGTACCACATTTGAATCACTGGTTTGCTAAGTGACAACATGGCCCTGTGTCTACAAAACAGATTCCCCTTGTTTATATAGTATATAGGCATCTCAGAATCGCCAGAATCTGAAGGACTGTGACAATAGATAACAAACTTTTCAGATTCTATTAAAAGAGACAGAATTCCACATTGTATCTGGGTCACATACGTGTCCTTCCTACTACAATGTTACAGGGTCAATAATCTGTTTAAAAATTAGCTCCATACCATGTGGTAGATTCTAAAGGCAAGCATTGATTTAATACATGTTCATTATCTTTTTCCTACCAATGATTGTTTATGTTGGGTTCCCTTCGATTTGTAGTGGTGTTTTGAAGGAGTTGTTTTATATTTTCATACTGTAGTGGATATTTACTTGCAGGTTCCTTTGGTCCCAGTCCTCTCAAGGAATTAGTGCCTATATGAAGAAAGGTCAAGACCTCAGCAGATTGATCGTCTATTCAGAGAGTTGGTAATGGATCATAAACCCAGGAATTAGAGCATATAACCAGAGTGTTCCATCCTTGTAGGCTGAGTTCTTGAAGATTTTTCTTTCCATCCATCCTTGTTTTATTATCTCATGTATAAATCTCACAAAAAATGTTTTAGTGGTTTTGCAGATTGAGGTAATTACATGTCTGAAAGCAATATAAACATAATACCAGTTTCCCATTTGTGACTCACACTCAGTTCTCAGGAAATCTTTGGACTTGCTCATGAGTTCTGATTTTTCACATTGCTTATCCATGATCACACATAAAATCTTCATGATACCCCAGAACTCGAAAAATATCGCTGTAGCCTGATAGCCTTCTATGATTATGACACACCTTATTACCTTGATATTTGCTATGTCAAATTCTACCAGAGGGGCATTTCTTTTCTCTTTACATCACATAATATACGCTATGTTTTATTGGTCAGCCACCTTAATCTTGCCTAGTTTAATCCTAGAATCCAAAGAAAGGATCCTGAGTATTAGAAAAACTGCTTGCTATATTGACACACAATTCCAATTGAATTACAGTTGTAAAAACAGACAAAATGTCAGTTTTTTTTTTCCTAATGCCAGTTATGTAGTAATGGAGAGAGACACTAGTCAAAAGCTGTGTAACTGTGCAGTATGTCAGGAGGCAACGTGTTTTCCAAGTATCAATAACCAAACAAGAAGTGGTTTCAACACAAGAGATAGATGCTACTTTGGCGAGACTTCTCTGATAAAGATGTGCTAAGCTTGTAATAAAGAAAGGGTGCACCTGTTTGGCGGGAAGTTTTGTGACAGTCCCCAGCTAGAGGCTCAGGAACTTTACAAAACATTCAAAAATGCTCATGTTGCTTTTAGAGGGTAACAAGACAATGATGAGAAAGTGCAATACAGAAGGCGATAGAGAATTAAACCCCAGAAAAGACTTACAGTCTTATCTTTTTGGTAGAAATTGATTTGAATAAAGAATCCTGATCAATTGATTTGTGTTCATAAAGAGGCAGCAGGAGGGCTTGGTTATTGAATATAAAGTGGAATTGTGGAAAGGGGAACAGGAAATACCTCTGAAAACTCTGAATGCTGTGCATAATGATTTACGTCTGTTATAATTGCAGAGAATGTTAGATGAATAGAATCCAGATGAGAAATTGAAGAAAATCCTACTATTATTATTAGAATTTACAGAGCAAGCAAAAGACTCCCTGCTTTTGGAAATTAACATTTTAGGAGAATATTAATATCAAGAAACAATATTTCAAAAGAAGGATATTTCTATATAAGGTGGAAGCTCAAACAATGTTATCATAAGTTGATTTCTTTTGTCAGTGAATTGCAAGGAATTCTGTGTGCACTAAAACCTATGACCTATTCATTTCATATTCATTAAGAAATCAGTGCTTTAGAGTAAATGTTACAAATGAATATTTAATGTCATTGCAATTAACAATATATATTTATAGAACTTGGTTTTTTACTAATTAATACAAAACCAAATGACTGAACTAAGAAAAGTTTGACCTTCCACATATCCATTCACTTGACTTCATATGATGTTCAAAAGCACAAGAATGTGGTCTAATCAGATAATGTCTCCCTAGTTAAGCTCATCTCTGCCTAATGAGATCCAGCTCACCAGGTGGTGTGTGGCAGAACCAGAGCTTGGCATTTCTCTGGGCACATCTGAGTGTCCAGCTGATTTTGAGGAAAGCAAAACATTCTAAAGCAACCCTGATAAACAGTTTAAAATGCCTTCTCATACCTCCTTAGAATGTGCTTTCCCTAAAATAAAATTTCTATTACAAAAACTGGCGCTGTCTCTACATATCTACTCTTTGAGTTCCAGCCCTAGGAATCTCAATTTCAAGTGGAGATCAAATCTTAATTTGAAGTAGCCCCCTCCTTCACTTTCTGAGTGGGATTTTCTCCTCAGAGCTAAAGTGGATATATCAACACAAACTGTGTTACAAAATCTCAAGTCAACCAATGAGCTATTTTCTGAACACTTGTGTTCAATAAAGCCAAGAGCATAAAGAATATGTCACAGCTAGTTCCTAGGTACCTAAGAAAACAACTTGAATCTTAATCCTGATCATAATTCTACAATGAAAAGTTTATGAACACATTCTTCTCACGATACCTATAACTCAAGATTAATTACATATCATATGTAAGCTATGAAGTCTGAACCTTAGGTTGGTGATTTTGCAGGTCATTTCATCCATTTACAATAAATCACCTGCCATCTTAACTACTAGTTCTCATATAATTTGTTAAAATTGTACTAATTATGCTAAATATACAATCATAAAAATATGAATATATTGAATACACTGAGCATTTAAAATCACTCATTTGTTACTTATATATCAGTCCATGTATTATTATATTATATGGCTACATTTATTACCATGGATATTACACATTAACATTTTGAAAATATTTGCATCCTGTCTTGTTACAGCTAGTAATTAGTCATTACATTTCTATGCCATAATGTGCTTACAATGCAACAAGCATTGTAGAAATTTTATGTTGTTTAGTGTCTATCATTAAGTTTGATTGCACATATTGTCAAACAAATATATCTGAATAGGTCAGGTCTCAGGAATGATTATCTCCTTCTTTTAATGTAGACTGTGGCAGGGAACACCAGGCCTAAAGAGGTGGGAAGACTTATTGCTTCTTCAAATTTTATTTATTTTTTAATGTTTATTTATTACTTCAGGTTACATCTCCATCATAATGTCCTCTTTCCACCCCTCCCAGTCCCGCCCTCCCACCCTCTACACCCTATCCCTTCTGTCCTACTCCTCTGGAGTGGAGTGTCCCTACATAACAGTCCCCACCCCATTTCAGCAGTCATATGAGGGCCAAGAGCCTCCTCATTCACTGGGGGCCAACAAGGCAGCACCACTAGGGCAAAGTGTCTCACTGACAGGAAAAAAAGTCTATGTTCATGTTCCCTTTGGTGCATTAGTTGTAGTATAGTTATCCAGTACTATATGGCTAAAAACTGACTGTAAGTGAGTAGATGCCATGTGCATCCTTCTGAGTTTGGGTTAGCTCACTCTTCAAATTTTATGACTGCCAAAATACTCAGAGGTGTTACCCCAAAACACGAAGGGTCTTTTGTTTCTGCTCATAATTTCTTTTTAAAAAATGAAACTCTGCAATGATTCAAACCTTTCCCATATCCTAATTACTCAGCTGATATGAATGGATCACACAAAGGAGAACCATTTTGGAATGTAGTATGAGAATTTTATGATGTACAGTTCATAGACCTGAAATAGATCTTTAGGGAGAAATAGAGTCCAAACTTCAGTCTTAGACACTTCAAATAGAAACAAAGATTTATTGTTTTAAATTATGATTCTATTATATCAGGAAGCATTTTTATCATAATCTGCCAGGAATTGTGTGTGTGTGTGTGTGTGTGTGTGTGTGTGTGTGTGTGTGTGTATTTATAGGGCTTCTTTTAACCTCACAACATCTTTGTAACATCCCATGCTATATTTGGTTATAGGCAGAGACATTTTACTGGAGGTAAAAAACTGATGCACTAATATATCTTGCTCCCTGTTATTTGTCCTTGTGGAACATGTGACAACTATTCAGAAAGCAAAACAACATGACTGAAATCCTGTTTTACAATGTATCTAACAAATTTATAAACCTTGAATTGCAATTCTCTGATGACTAAGGATGTTGAGCATTTCTTCAAATCTCTCACTGCCATTCAATATTCCTCCTTTGTGAATTCTTGGTTGATCTCTGTTCCCAAATTTGATTGCATTATTTGGTTTCTTGGAGTTTAATTTCTTCTGTTCTTTATAATCTTTGTATATTAGCCCTCTGTCAGAAGTAGGGTTGATAAAGATCTTTGACCAATCTGTAGGTTGCAGTTTTATTCTAATGATAATGTCCTTTGCCTTACAGAAGCTTTTTAGTTTCATAAGGTCCCATTTATTGATTGTTGGTCTTAGAACCTGAGTTATTGGTGTTCTGTTCAGGAAGTTGTCACCTGTGTCAATGAGTTCAAGGCTTTTCCCCACTTTCTCTTCTATTAGATTTATTGTGTCGGGATTTATGTTAAGGTCTTTGATCCACTTGGACTTAAGTTTTGTGCAAGGTGATAAGTGTGGATCTGTTTGCATTCTTTTACATGTTGACATCCAGTTAGACCAGCACCATTTGTTGAAGATACTGTCCTTTTTCCATTGTATGGTTTTGGCTTCTTCATCAAAAATTAAGTGACTATAGGTGTGTGGGTTCATTTCTGGGTCTTCAATTTGATTCCATTGAACCACTGGTCTGTTTCTATACTAGTAACATGCTGTTTTTATTAATATTGCTCTGTAGTATAGCTTGAAATCTGAGATCCCATCTCATACCCACAGAATGGCTAAGATCAAAAACTCAAATGAGAGCATATGATGGTGAGGTTGTGGAGAAAGGGGAACACTCCTCCATTGATGGTGGGAGTGAAAACTTGTACAACCACTATGGAAATCAGTCTGGTGATATTATAAAACTTGGAATAGCCCTACCTTGATACCCAGCCATACCACTTCTGGGTATCCACCCAAAGGATTCCTCACCAAATAACAAGGACATATCCTCATCTATGTTCATAGTAGCCTTATTTGTAATTGCTAGGGACTGGAAACAATCCAGATGGTCCCTTAACTGACCAATGGATAAAATAATTATGGTACATTTACACAATGTAATATGACTCAGCTATCAGAAACAAGGAAGTCCTGCAATTCACAGCCAAGTGAATGGAATTAGAAAAGCTCATCCTGAGTGAGCTAACCCAGACTCAGAAAGATACACATGGCATCTACTCACTTATAATTAGATTTTAGCCAAAGAGTACAGGATAACTATCCTATAATCAACACACCAAAAATATCATGAGCATAGACTTTGTTACCTATCAATGGGACAATTTGACCTAGGGGTGCTACCACATAGGCCTCCAATGCAAGAGGAAGCTCTTAGCCCACATAAGACTGTTGAACTGAGAGGAGCTGATTTGTAGGGACACTCCACATTGGAGGAGTCAGATGGGTGGGAGAGAGAGGAGAGAGTGGAAGGGTGGAAATGGGAGGGGTGATAAGAGGGCACTATGATGGAGATGCAACTTGATGTAATAAGTAAACATTATAATAATAAAAAAGTAAACTCTAATGTTCAGTGGATTGCAACAATTGTATTATCTTATTTTCATACTTTGTTGGTGAAATGATGTTTCACTAGTCAGTTTCCAGTAATTCTTGTGTGATTTCACATGGATTGATGGATAGAAGTTCAGACCAAATTCTTTTGACTGCAGTTAAACAATTTTCTATCTTTTCTGTGTCTTTTGGTGTCCTTGAGAGCCCTTATCATTAAAGAAATTATTTTAATTCCTCTTAAAATTTCTCACACACATGGTTCCCAAACACAGTCACAAAAGTACTTACTTGCCAATTTCATAACCCCTTAATATTTACAAATCAATTCAAAAATAAGTATATCTTTGTAGGGGTTAGATAAATTAGATTTAGAAAATATATAGGAGTTTCTGATACTGTCTCTTAATTCGGGGCCTGAAAAGCATTATCAGCATGAAGTCAGCAAAAACAGGAAAGACTTAATAGACTGAAAAACAAGGTTGAAGTCAGGAAAAACAGGAAAGACTCAATAGACTTGAAGAAACAAAGTATCTGGCCTGACATTGTTTTCAGCTGCTAAGTGGGCGGAGCCCAAATTAAGCTGAAACAGAGTTCCTCCTATTTAAGGACAGTGCATGGAGTCCAGAAAGGGAAGAGGCCCCTGATGCAGGAGAGCTCCAAGAGTCCTGCTGAAAAAAGGGCTGGCCATTGATGGACAGCTCTCTCCCTGAAGCAGAAAGAAGCCGGTGAGCAAAGAAAGCCTGAGCAAGACACCAAAAGGCCAAGGACTGGACCCTGTGGCTCAGCTTTTGCCTGGAGGGGTTTGATCTGTCTGATCAGTGGCCTAGGGGAAACTGTGCCTGGCTTTAAGGACTGAGGCAGAGCAGCTGAGTTCCTGATACAAAAGAAGTAAGTTGGCCTGCAGAAGGCTGGGATCTCCCACAGAGAAGAAAGCATGAAGCCTTATTTAAGGTGAGACTGCAATAACCAACTTACCCTGATGAACCTGCATCTGAGAGATCCAGAAAAAGGACTGCTAAGTGCGTTAAAGAATCTACAACAAAGACTGTGTTCCTGACGACTGAGGACCTGCCCCAGAGACTGTATCATTCTAAAAGGTTATGAAAGTAGTTGTTATAATTATCAATAGGTTTAGTGGATAGGTTAAAGGGGTTGTAGGAATTTATAGGATTAATAGATAAGAAATTGTTGGTGTTTGTTATAAGTGAATTTAGTAATAAATAAATAAGTGATAAATAATAATTTAAAAGTTCGGTTACATATCTTCATGTTTATTATGAGTGGTTAAATATGGAGACAAAATTTTATTGAAAATCTTTGAACACTATTAGAGGACAACACCTGTGTTATAGATGAGAAAATGGTTTTTTTTTCCTGTCAAAATGTATGGAAAAACTGATATAAAACTTCACTTTTCCTGTTTTCTTATCTTAGAATAAAATAAGACCCTAGGTGATATTGTATGTGATAATGCATAAGAATACTTTGAAGTTGAATATGTGCAATAGTAAGAAGACAATGAATGATTTGGCTTTGAAAATTTTAAGCAATATAACAATGTAAACTAGCATTCAGTAAGAGATTAACATTATTAAGAAATGATGCTAAATAGCTTATAAAAACATTTAGTTCTTACAGACCTATGAAATGAAAATATTACATCATTTCACTCAAATGGCTTAGTAATTAGTAACAGCAGAATCTAAACCAAGTTCCACTCTAGTAATCTGGGCATTTTCATAATAAGTATTTCCTGTTAATGAATACTTGAGATGTCATTTTGTTTCCTATAACAGGATCACATAGAATTAACTTAATGTTTTTGTTTTAATGGAAGAACACTGAATTAAATGGTCAGAATAGTCAATAAAAATATTATGGTGGAAAAAATGAATAGAATGGCATTAAAGAAACAAAAAATGTTGTAATGGTTAATCTTGATTGTCAGCTTGAAAAAGTTTGTCAACTGAAAAAATAGTAAAACACTTTTGAGAGATTGGTATGCAATGCAGCAACTGAGAGGGGACAGACTCCCCTTGTCTCATGATTCTTTTTGACTGGCAGTGTCAAATATGCTTCTACCCAGGATAGAGAAAAAGTGCTAGGAGGAAGTCAGCTGTTCCAGTATAGTTTTTCCTGTGCATGTTTGTCTCTTACTGCATCAACACCCTAGGATACCACAATATAGGTTCATCTGTTTCTCTGATTGTTTGCTTGTTTGTTTATGTGTGTTTTTTATATTTGTGCAGGTACATATGTGTTGCATGTGTCTGATGCCAGATGACAACCTGAGGTGTTTCAAAAAAGATATTAAAGCCCAATTGGGTCCTAGTCCTGAGAGCGGGAAGTAGACAGGGAGTCCTGTGGTTTGCCTTATGTTGCTATGCAACCAAATGTTATTTACTGGATCTCCATAAAGGCTGGTGTCACCCAAATGAAGAAATTGTCATATACACCATGTGATGCTATACAACTTGCCTGGTAATCCATTTCACTTATTGATTGAACAAAATTATCTTGGCCTGGGCTACACAAAAGAGAATAGAAGGGATGAGAATCCTGGGCTTGGGAGTCAGAGAAGCAGAAGAGAAACAAAGAAGACATCAAGAGGAGAGACGCGTGGTACCTGAGAATAGCTTACCTTCCATGAGACAGAACATAGACTAGAACAAAGGAACCTAGCTCTATGGCCTAGGTATTTGCAAATATACTTTGAGTCTCATTGAGTATTTATACAGGGAGCTCAGGGTTGAGGGGGAAAATGCCCACCTACTACAGAGTGCAACTCCTAAAGAAGAAGGTACTTGTAATTGGTGCCCATTGGTAAAGGGAAAATTTGTTTTCTACAACAAGTGTCAAAGGTATATAAACCACACTCAATGCCAGGTTGAAGTCCTGCACAGGAGTAGTTGGTCAATACAAAATTAACTCCATGGCTACAAGTTTTTTGTTTGTTTGTTTTTGATGTGTGTGTGTGTGTGTGTGTGTGTGTGTGTTTGTATGTATGTGTGTGTATGTGTGTGTGTGTGTGTGTGTCCATATATGTACTTTTTTGGACTTGTTGTTTCATTTTGATTTGTTTGGCAATTTTTTTCTCATATTTGTTTGTTCGTGTTGAATTTCATCTGTCTTTTAATATGGCTACAGATTCATATTCACACCTCACCAGGGAAACTCAAGGCATTTTATGTCACACTAGGGTAAGTTACTGATTCTCCTTGTTCTAGATTTTCTTCAGTTTTGTGAAATGCACAGTTTCTGTGTTTTCTAGTTCTACACCCTGCAGAAAGCCATTGTTAGACTTTCTAAAGCCAGTCCAATATACTGTTTTTATCTATTTGCATTTCTTAAATTGCTCTCATTCTGTTAGAAAATCGTGAAGCAAAAAAAATAATAATAATTTGAATTCTTAGTGTTGCATTTTTGATCAGACATCTTGGAATTTCTAAGTATTTTTTTCGTTAAGTAAGTTGAAATAATAATCCATTTAAGAGTTTTTCTAGGTGGCACCTGTTATCAACTCTAAAGACTTTTTATAAATTTGAGAATCCATTTCTTTTATGAACATAACATTTATCTTACATTTATTCAATGGCTGAGAGTGAAAAGTTTACTTGACATTTTCTCTGTCCTGCTCCAAAGTGTTCAATGAAACATAGGCAAGGTACAGGCTTAATGTACGTAGCTATCTCTGTGCAGGTAAATATCTATCTTTCCCCAACTCATGTCCCCAGAGAGTAATTTTTTTCAAAAATTCTGGTATTTCAGTGATAATTTCCTCAAAACTTTCAATTTTGATATCCCCAAAATAGATGTTGAGGAGCTAAAATGTCAGCTGTAGCAAAATTGATTGTTGGGATAAATTTAAAGATTGAGCCTTGTATATGACTCACTCACAAGGCTCGTTCGCTATGACCTATTTTTGCTGAGAACATCATGCAGCTATGACCAAGGACTTCACTAACCGACCTTTACAACACAATAATAGTGAGTTGCTTGACAAAACTTCTGTAGTAGAAAGTAACTGCCACAAACAAAGCAAAACAAACAAGCAAAACTACCCTAAAGTTTCATAATGAGTAAACAGGAGGTTGAAATTATTGCCAATATCACATTACTTTTAAGTAGCCCTTGTTGAAATGCCATTCATCAGCTCATACATCCATTTGCTCTCTTTAAAACACTATTCTGTAAATGAATGCAGCAAATATAATTGTGCTTTATACTGTTCTAGACAACCAACTCCATGGAGGATGATGATAGTGTAGGACTATGTTTTCCCTAAAGTTTCATTTATAAATTACTCTGAGTTGAATATTCATCTCCACCAATAAGTTGTGAAAACTTGAAACTTCTAAGTAAACTCTCTGAAATGAATATAAATTATTACATTGATACATATACACCTCATCTATTATATAGTAGGGGCAAGCCCTAAGAATTCCTCAGGTAAAATTACTTTGTTTCAAGTTTCTGTATATAATTGGCATTATTGCCTCTACTTTGTACATAAGGAAACTAAAGCAAAAAATAATTTAAGTAACTTGTTTAAAATCACATGGCCAATTCAGGTAAGACTTAATATTCTAATCTGTGTATCTGCTTCCAGACTAGGATTTTTTTTTTATGTGCTTCCTACATAGATTGTCTTACCATTTTAAATTGGTCATCACAATGCATATAAAGGGCTTACTACAAGATGGTTCATTGTAAGGACTGTATAAGAGTTCTCCCTATTATAACCTAATGCATTCTTAGTCTCATGCATCATGGAATTCATGGAACTACCTGAAAAAGATGAGTAGAAACTTTCAGAAGCTTGCATTCTATTACAACAGTATAAATTAATAATAATAATAAAAACTAAATAAGAAAATATATTTAGTTCCAGCCAGTCCCTCTATGTCTCTTTCTGTCACCATTTCACTGATACTTAATGCCTCTGGGTAAGGACAAGCTAAACTAAGACATCTTTCAGAGCTTACTCATTTAGCTCAGCAGCACTAATAAAAAAATTGAGAACTTAAAGAAGGTGAATAGGCCTGAAACATGCTGTCTAAATTTAACTTCAGGATTTAAAGATTATGATTATTTATCCTACCTGTTCCTCATGTGGTCATCTAGAATAGAATCCCCATCTGCCTCCATTCCACCCCATTATTCTCAGCCAACTTTGAGTGTAGCCTGTCAAAGATATTATATTATTTTGATGGTTTCATGAATATCAAATTGGATTTTAGAGAGTGCAAGAGAAATCACCAAACCCACTGCAGCATTTTCAAAGCTCAGAAAACATTTATCCTTGAGTATTTTTATAGGCTTTTACACTTCTCTCGTAGTTCTTTATACATGTTGGCCACAGTTGCTACAGAATATTTATTCTCCCTGGCATACAGTGCATTCAAAAGGTACCACCATGCTCACAATCTGAGCCAGAAATATATCGCTTCATTTTGTTGATGTTCCCATCTTGGTGTATTCCAAGCAAATGATAGCATCCTTTAATGAGTTCAATGTTTTGTTTATTGAAGATCAAGCCATTTGGAAGGAAAAACATGTTGAGTCGAATTCATCATCCTTACTTTAGTGCCTGTTTTAGGTATTTGCCAAATATGAGCTTATCTTACTAACAGCAAAGCCATATACCAACCTACATCTGCATTTGCAAATAAATGAATAAATAAGTTTTATAATGTTCTCAGCAGGAGCTCCCTATGCTTTCTATTGAAAACTAATTAGCTGAATTTAGATTTTCAATTAATGTTAGAATAGACTATCCAGGAAGACATAAAACATTTAAAAAGGCATGACGCTTGTGTGAATGCTATTATTTCTTTTAAATGTATTTTTTATAATTTTTTCCATGGGAAAGCTTGTTATTATTCTTAAAATTATGAGTTTTTTTTAAATCAAATAACTGCATTCTGTAGAGTTTTGAGTGAAGAGAATAATCATGTTTACCACCTTCTTCTTTCCTCTACAGTGTTCCAAACTTGGTTTAGTCTAAAGTGAAACAGAAAACAGAAGGTCATTTCATATCTGTAGACGAGCACTCAGAGCTTGTTAATGCAAAGCTCTTACATGGAAGCTACATTATAGTAGGCTTAATCTAACCATGGAACACACTGTCTCCTTTTCCACCCTTCATTTACATATTGGGGCTTATCAATTCAAAGTAGATGTTGTAACATGCTCCAATCCGGACCTTTTCTCTTTCAAATATTACATGGACAAACATTACACATCGAAAGGTGCTTTCTCATTTGTGCGTAAAGGAGGATCGTGTTGTTTGTCTTTGTACTTAGAGAAGGTGGATGTATTCAGCCTCCCGTGAGAAGGTAGCAGGAAACTTAGTTATACATGGAGCAGAGTAAAAAGGACTCACAATAAGACAAACCTGCAAATGATTTAGTGACACTATATGCTTTAAGATTTACCACAGTTCTACAGTACATAGCGTTGTATTGGCTTAAATATAAAAATATGTATCAAAGAAAGGATGCAAAGTACTTGATATGTAGTATGAATAATCCCAGAGAGCTACTTAGCAATGCAAAAACAAGGATCAATAAAATTTTGCTATGTTTGGGAATTCTGTTGAATTTTAGTTGTTTTTATCACAAAAATACAACTATGTGAGACAGTAACTTGTTCCTCTGATGCAATATCTACTGTCAATATGTACACCAAAACATCATGCTGGAAGACTTGAATGTACACAATGAAATATATTAATAAAATATTTAAAGAGAAAACCAGACACTGTAACAGCAGACTTCAATTTGATGATTGGTTGACTTTTAGTTATAGAGGTTAGGTGAGGATAGAAAAGTCTTTTGAACAAATGATGAAGAAAATTTGGATTTAAGTGCAAAATATAATACATAACCAGACTTCGAAAGTCTTGAGGTTACATTGGAATATGGAAGAAGGGATGCTGTCAAATGAATGCCTCAGCAAGAGGATAGTGAATTTACCAGTGAAACTAAGAGAAAATAAGGCAAAGCCAAAACTTCCTTCTTCTATGCCTTTTTATCTGGGCTGGCACTAGAAGGTTTGGCCCAGATCTAGGATGTGTCTTCCCACCTAACAGGCATGCCCAGTTGCTTGAGTTTTAGTTGATTCCAGATGTAGTCAAGTTGACACTCAAAATTAACTATTCCATTTTCTTACAATTATTTTGTCCATTAAGCTGTGTGGAAGAAAAATGATGGCTAACACTAGATAAAGCAGTAAGAGCTAGAAGATTGTGGGAAAGGTTCAATGAGTGTGAGTAACTGAGTGTGGAGCCTCAGAACCCACATGAAAAAGTTGAGCTTGCATTAATACATCTATAATTCCAGGATAGTGGAGACGCAAGGAGGCAGATTCCTGGATTCCATAGGCAAACAAGTCGAGATGAACCTGTGAGCTCCAGGTTCAGTGAGACACCTTGGTGCCAAATAAATAAAATGAATGGTAATTGAGAAAGACATGTCACGGTCACCTCTGGCCACAACCTGCATGCACACACGTGTGCAAACACAGCTCCATTCACATACATGTATGCAAGTGCATTCACATGAGCTCACCCACACATGTATATTCACACACATGAAGAAAGAGGTAGGGCAGATATGTTCAGTAGTAATTATTGCAGAGGAAAAGAAGTCCTGTATAAACTGGTCTTTTCTTTTTGAAGGGAGAGTGGATGTGGGGGTGGGGAATTCTGTAAAACTTTCAGGGTAGTTTCAGGAGATTTTCAAAACCCAGGAGGAGGCATCACTAATGTGATTTGGGGATGGGTTCCCTAACTGGCTTATTCTGAAAATATGCTGCTTTGCCCTCTCTAACAAGGCAAAGAGGGGTTTCAGTTAAAAGCTGGAACAAAGTATGTTATTTAATCAGCCTTCCCTTTCACAAGAAGGAATCTACTTTGGCTGGAATTGTCATTCTAGGGATACACTTTGAACTGAACTGTTCTAATATTTGGTCCTAAGCATGTGTTTGGGAAGGCGAATGATTAACTATGGATGAAACAACATTTGCTAAAAGTGTGTGGAATTTAAAGAGTGTGTTTGAGATCTAGTCAAGGAATGGGGTCAGAAGAGTCTGATTAGAGTTTGTCAAGAATAAAATCTTTGTTAACAGCTAGGAAAAAAAAAAAAGGTTAAAAACTAAACTAGAACAGCTTCTGCCACACCCTCTACAAGCCCTTTCTTGAGCACTATGGCTTGTCATAGTGCTCAGAAGAAAAATCAAATCCCTTAATGTTGTATCCAAAGATTTAAATGACCTTTCTACATATCATCAGGTTTTCTCTAACTCTCTTCTTGATAATTCTGCTCCAGCCTGTTGACCTTTATATTCATTAAATACAGCAGATAGTGTATTTTCACAAGGCTTGGGACTTGCTGTTCCCTTTTCCTGTAGCCTTCTGTTTGACATCTTTATATGACCTGGTCATCTACATTCTTGTAAATACTCATGAATCAGGGAACCTCTTGTGAACAGCGTGTCAGAAGTTGCATCCCACCTTATATCACTTACCTTTTGATTTTATGCAAGGTACTTTTCTATGTCGAGCCATGCTAATAAATGGTCATCTTGCTCATCCGTGCTTTTCTCATAAGGAGTATATTTCTAATAACAAAAACTCATCTCCTATGGTCACAGCTTAGCTCTCTGCTTCTCAGTGGGTGTCTATCACTTAGCTTGTGCTCCGTATATACATCTTGATTCAGAGAAAGAATGCATTGGATTTATATGTGGCTTTTTATGTTAACCTAAAAATACTGATCTTTGTCTATAATTTTATGAAAACAACTTAACATCTGCCCCCCTCACCAACTCAATATCCCTTGCTGTGATGACTTGAACCTGTCATGGTACATAAAAGGTACATAATTTAAGGATGCTATAAAATAGACACACTGACTTTAATAAAATTAAATAAGAGATTGAATAGTTCCTGGACTAGCGTCACATTCAAGAAAATGAAACATAAAATAAAGACAGATGGAAAATTCATTAAATTACTCCTTCAGTAGTATAATTAACCAAATTCAAAATACTTATGAGTATAGTTTTCAATATTTGCTGAAATGTTTGTTTTTTCTTCCTTTCATTTTTTCTTCCTTTCTCTCTATCTTCCTTCCATCCTTTCTTTCCTCTTTCTTTTTCTTTCTTTCTTCCTTCCTTCCTTTCTCTCTTTCTTCCTTTCTACTTTTGCTTTTCTGATAAATCTGCTTAGCAAATAATAAAACACTTCTGCCTGAAAAATGTCCATTTTAAGCTTTTCATCAAATTGAAATAAAGAATTAACCAGAACAGAAAATAAATTGCCATTGCTGCTGCTGATGATGACATTGGTTCATCACATTTATTAATGATTAATGTTTATATATTCACTCCAGGGACATGTACAGGCCTGGATCTATCATAAATCTCCACCACCTGAACTTGACCCTCAAGTTAAAACATAGAGGAAAACAGAAGACAGGGCGACTGGTGACAAGTCTCTCAAATGTAAAGTACAATTTAAGAAAGAATACTGGCCTTTTAGAATATTACTCTTACTGATGGAGAATTAATGGATATGTGTATTTTACAGCCTTGGCCAAAAAAGTTGAGAGATCTTGATTCATGTCAATAATAAGTTAGTGACGTGCTATGTGTTTAGGTATTTTTTTAATTTGCAAGGATTTATTTGTTATAGATTTTACTTGTGATTCATTCAATTCTGAACTTGAACAATTTGATTATCCCAGTATTAGTTACTTTTGCCATTGCTGTGACCAAATACCTGACTAGAGGCAATTTAAGAGAGGGAGGCGTTCTAGGGCAACAGTCTCTTAAAACGGGAGAGCCACAGTGGCAGCAATTGAATCTGCCCTCAAGGAGCAGAGAAGGATGAACACCAATATCCAGCTTTATATTTGCCTTTATATTTCAGGTCAGGAACTCTCTCCATCGAATGGTACTATCCCCAGCTAGAATAAGCATTCTACCTCTAGTAATCAAATCTAGAAAATAATTCATAGGTATTCCAAGAAGATTGTTTTCATGGTCTTTTCAAGTTGATAATCACAATTACACATCAGAATCCTAAGTGCAAAATGCGTTTAAATGGTGAACGCCAAAGTACATTCATCAATGAGGCAACATAGAGAAAAGAGTGGACACTGGAAGTAGTAATGGCCAAAAGGAAATAGTCAACAGAAACTCAAAGCCTTTTCTTATGTATAAATCAAACCATAGAAAACCTGTACAGCATATTATAAAAATCAGCTTTATATGCAGAAACTGTATAATTAGCAATATAGATATATTTCATTAAGTAAAAATAACTAAACGTATTTAAAACCTATGTAAGTGTTTTCTTCAGCCATAGGCACTCATCATTAGTTTTTGGAGCATAGTCAATAGCCTAGATGATATTCTGAGTTGTCTGAGGCTTTCCATTGGGGATCCTTTGGACAACCTTAGATCAACCCATTCCTGGAACAGAAATTTCAGTTGGTGTCAAGAGATAGCTTGTAAGTGCTGGGTGAAAAATCTTTCCCTTGGAAGACACTACATGCACATCTACTTACTCCAGATAGGGAGGTTGTGACAGAACAAAGGAAGAATATCACCAAAGTCCAGCTTGGTAAGCCAATGAATTGTATTGTGATTACTTGAAGGAATATAGCTGAAAGGTTCCTTACAGTAGCAGAAATGACTCACAGACAGCTGCGCCAGTGAAGCACACCCCAGCACAGGTCACAGATCACAAACCCTGGCACCCTTGAGAACACTGCACACCCTCTAGGCAGTTAAACAGATTGGAAAGTGTCCCATCCAAGTGACTCAGTTGCTCTAAACCTCTTCCATGGAAGCTTGGTTGGTTCTGCTTCTTTCAGGCAGAGAAAGTTGCATAGTCTTCTTTTCAGCTTAGCCTGTTATAGAGTCTCTTTGCAGCTTAGCTTTTCTGAGACTTTGCAGCTTGGCTTATATATTTTAAGAAGCTTCTAAGATAGTAGGTTTCCATGTGCTTCCTCAAATGGCCCATAGTGTTAATTATCCTCCCTTCTGTTTCCTCTTTGTCTCTCTCCTTATTTTTTATTAAATTACTTTTTAATTTAAAACCAAACACAGGGGGAGAGAGTGGAACCTGGAGGGGTAGAAGGAGGGGACTATGATGGAGATATAAATTAAAGTAATAAATAAACATTTTAAAAAAACAAAAACAAAAACAGAAGCTTGCCTTCCCTCCTCTTCTCCCATTTCCCCCTCTTGCAACCCCTTCTCCCTCATCCCTCCTCCACTTCTCCTTAGAAAAAGGGGATGCCTCTCATTGATGTCAACAAAACTTGGCATATCAAGTTTCAGTAAGACTAGACAAACCAGCAAAGTTATGGGAAAGGATGCAAAGCCAGGCAATGTAGTCAGAGACAGCCCCTGCTCCTGCTTTAAGAATTCCACATGAAGACTTGACTACACAACTGTTACATATGTGCAGAGAGCCTAGGTCTGACCCATGCCTGCTCTCTGGTTGGCAGTTCAGTCTCTATGAGTCCCTATGGGCTCAAGTTATTTGATTCTGTGGGTTTTGTTGTGGCACCTTTAACCCATCTGGCTACTTCAAGCCTTTCTTCCCCTCTTCCACAGGGTTCCCTAAGCTCCACTTAATGTTTAGCTGTGAGTCTTTATCACTGTCTATCAGTTGTTGGGTAAAGCCTCTCTGATGACAGTAATGCTCTTGTATGAAGTATATGAGAATTATTAAAAGTGTCAGGGGTGGGCTCCCTCTCATGGCATGGGTCTCAAATTGGGCCATTCATTGATCTGCCCTTCCCTCAAATGCCGATCCGTATTTTACCCCTGTACTTCTTGTAGGCAGTATAAGTTGTGGGTCTCAGGTTTTGTCCTAATTCTTCCATTGGAAATCTTGCCTCGTTACAGGTGATGGCTGTTTCAGGCTCCATATCCCCCATTGCTAGGAATCTTAGCTAGGGTCACCCTTGTAGATTCCTGAAAGTTTCCATTGTCCTAGGTTTCTAACTCATTCCATAGATGTCCCCAGCTATACCACTCGTGGCCATATATACCCAAAAGATGTTCCACCTTACCATAAGAACACTTGCTCAATCATGCTCATAGCAGCTTTATTCATAATAGCCAGAAGCTGGAAACAACCTAGATGTACTTCAACTGAAGAATAGATAAAAAGAAAATATGGTACATTTACACAATGGAGTACTACTCATCCATTAAAAACAATGACATCATGAAATTTGCAAGCAAATGGATGGAATTAGAAAAGATGATCTTGAGTGAGTTAACCCAAACTCAGAATGAGTTATAAGCAGATATTAATCATAAAATACAGGATAACAAACCACAGACCCAAAGAAGCTAAATCACAAAGGGGTCCCAAGGGAGAATACATGAATATCATTGAGAAAGGGGAATAGATTAGACATTGGGAAGGTTTATCTAGGGAGAGAACTGGGCTGAGGTATGGGTAGCGATTGGAATAAGAGAAATTGAAGTACATGGAGGATGAAGGGAGAAAATACTGGAAGAGACAAATGGAGTGGGGGTGTAGTTCCTCTCTTAATATGTCTTTCCTTCCCCTCTCCATTTAAACAGGCTCAGTGTCTCTCTTGTTGCTCAATAACAATATATTCTACTTAGCTTTCCTTAAGGGTTTATTCTCTCACCTCTAAATTTCTTAATTAATCTTGGCCTCTGGGGTTATACTAATTTTAGCATGCATATTAATGACTGAAAAGCAAACATCCATATACATAAAATGCATAATATATTTATGTTTTAAGGTCTAGAGTACTTTACTAGAGAGAATATCCTTCTCTCTCTCATCCATTTACCTGTAAACATTATGATTTCATTTTTGAAAGCAGAATAATGTTCCATTCCATAAAAGTCCCATACATTCTTTATGTATTTATTTGTTAATGGGCATCCAAGCTGTTTACAGTTTTAGCTATTATGAATAGAGCAGCAGTGAACACTGATGAGCAAGTGTCTCTGTAGCAGGATGTAGAGTCCTTTGGATATATGCCAAAAAGTAGCGCAGCTGGATCTTGAGGTAGATCAATCCACAACTTTCTGAGGAACTTCCACTGATTTACATAGCAGCCATGTTTTCATTGCCACCAGAAAAGGGTTAGTGTTTCCCTTAGCTAAAAACCTTACCATCATGAGTTGTCATTTGTTTTACAATTGTTTGCTCTTCTGAAAGGTGTGAGACAAAATTTAAGAAATAGTTCTGATTTGCATTTCCCTAATGACTACAGATTTTGAATGTCTCTCTAAGTTTCTCAGTAATTTGTGCTTTCTCCTTTTAGAATTCTGTTTAGATTAGTTTTTAAATTGGTCTATTTGTTTCTTCAATATCCAGTCTTTAAAAAAATAATTATATATTTTACATTAACCTTCTATGGAATATGTGATTGGCAAATGTGGTGGTCCCCATAGATTCATGCTTTTGAATGGTTGGCCATAAGGAGTGGCACTATTTGGAGGTGTGGCCTTGTTGGAGTATAAGTGACCTTGTTAGAGGAAGTATGTCACCACAAAGGTGGGAATTTTAGGTCTTAAAAGCTCAAACTAAACCCAGTGTGAAATTTAAATCTCCTCTTGGATACCTTCAAATCAAGTTGTAGAACTCTCAGCTCTTTTTCCAGCACCATGTCTGCTGGACCATGTCACCAGGAAGCATGGACTCTGCCATGTGCCATGACGATAATGGACTGTGAACATCTGAAACGGTGAGTCAACCCAATTAAATGTTTTGTTTTATAAGAGTTGTCTCATTCACAGCAATAAAACCCTAACTAAGATAATAAACATTGCTTACCATTCTGTAGCTTGCTACTTCGTCTGAATCATCATGTCCTTTGCCATATGGAGGCCTTTCAGTTTCATGAGGTCCCATTTATTTTTTTATTTATTTTTAATTTTTTTTAATTTTTTATTTTTTTTTGGTTTTTCGAGACAGGGTTTCTCTGTGTAGCTCTGGCTGTCCTGGACTCACTTTGTAGACCAGGCTGGCCTCGAACTCACAAAGATCCGCCTGCCTCTGCCTCCTGAGTGCTGGGATTAAAGGCGTGCGCCACCACTTATTAACCTTTGTTCTTTTTGTCTATGCTATCAGTGTTCTGTTCAGAAAGTCATCTTCTATGCCCATGACTTCAAGCCTATTCCCCACTTTTTTTCTATCAAATTCAGGACATCTAATATTATGTTGAGGTCCTGAATTCATTTGAAGTTGAACTTTTTGCAGGATGATAAATATGGCTCTATTCTCTATGTAACCATTCACTTTGGGTAGCACTATTTTTTTTTTTTTTTTTTGAAGAGACTGCTTTTTATTCTAGTATGGGTTTTTTTTTTTTTTTTCGGCATCTTTATAAAAAAAAAAAAAGTGTCCACACGGTGTGAGGACTTATGTCTGGATCTTCAATTAGATTCCATTGAACAATGAAGAAACTTTAATAAAAGCATCAATCTAATGCCATGCTGTTTTATTACTATAGGTTTGTTTTAAAGTTTGAGATCTTCCTTGCTGATGCCTCTAGTAGTTATTTTATAATTCAGGGTTGTTTTAAATATCTGAATTGTTAAGAGAGAGAGAGTCAGAGACAGAGAGAGACAGAGAGAGAGAGAGGGAGAAATAATGTATGTGTTTTCTTCAGTAACCACTATCTAGCTACTCTTACATTTTACTTTCTTTCAACCTAAATTGTTAAGCTATGCTGTTTTCTGGTTCAATCCTATTTATTTAGCAATTCTAAAGTGAAAAAAAATCAAATAAAGAGTTTTTTAATTAATCAGTGAAGGTTAGAATGTGTCATCAACTTTACTACAAATAACTAAGCACTAGACTGATACTTCCCCAAAAAGGATATGACTGATAGGCCCTCTTCTGACAAAAATCACTAAAATGTAAAATTGCTTTATTATTGATTTTATTTGCAAAAGGATTGTTTCCAGAAAGACCAAATATTCAGATTGTGCTCCTGTGTATATATCATACTATTAATGTTGGGGTAAATTTAACACATGCAGCAATATGGAGTCTATCATTAAAAATTCAAACTTTCCATAAAAACAAATATAAGTATTTGTTTGTTTATTTTTTAGTTCTTTCTCCTGGGAAATGAGATACTTTTCACTGGTGGTACTGCCTCGTAGACCCCCAATGAATGAGGAGGCCCTTGGCCCTCATATGACCTCTCAACTGAGATGAGGGACTGTTATATAAGGACACCCCACCCCAGAGAAATGAGATGGAAGGATTAGGAGGTAAAGAAAAAAAATGAAATGTGATGTTTCGGCCTTTTACTACTAATTGTCATAAACTGTTTAGGATAATTAAGAAATGCAAACTAATAGTTAGGCAAGCTGGTCATTTTGTTAGGTACTATGACAGCCTATTATAGCTATTTTCTAAACTAATCAGAAATAAAGCTGCTAAGAGACAAGAAACATCTGCTTATCCTAGTATAAGAGATAGATAGGGCCTCTTCAAAAACCTCAAGAGATCTGCAGAATATGGCATTCAAAGATGTTTTTGTAACTTTAGATTTTTTTATATCGAGACATATCAACTCCTGACAGCACCCCCTATTCTCTTCCAAGTAGAAGATGAGCATGGAAGAATCTCCAGTGGGAGATGATTGAATTAGTCGCAAGCCTATCTCTTGGTAGGAAAAGCCCCTTGCTCCAACTGTAGACAGACTTCTGTCCAAAAAGGACAAAAGTTGGAAGCAGGTAAGTCGACAGCCTAGCTCTGCCAAGACAGGGTAGGTAAGTCCTTCATAACCCCTGCTCTACAATCAATGTCTGTCAGAGAAACGGGGCCAAATGACTGAAGATTGATGCTGTAATGTATGGAGAGAAAATGGGAACTGTCCAGGCAGCCACTCGTATGTCATTTCTTAGTTTGGGAAGGTGCGGCCCTGTACTTCCTATAAAATCAGATATATTTATCCCTCTCAGGTCTCTGAGGTGGTTGAAGAACAGATAGCTAGAGTCTCATAATTAAATTTTGAGTTGTTTAGGAGTCAAGAGAGTGTTCTAGACCTAAGAAGATGCTTTTAAAATTGTGTTGCAAGTTAGTATGAATGTTGAGTTACATATAGAACTTTAAACTCATGGAGATGGTTAGATAGTAGAACATTAAAGTCAGGTTCCAAATACATATGGACTGGACATTGGGAATGTACTCTAAGCCATATAACCCTCATAACTATGGCCTAATTACCTCTGTTTTTTTGTATTGTATTTATTATTATAAGATAAAGAGCCATTTGTTGGACTGAAAGGGGAATCTGTAGGGGGAAATTAGATATACCTTAAACTTAAATAAAAAAGGGAAGAGGATGGGGTATTGAGGGTGGGAGGGTGGAACTGGAGTGGGGAATAGGGAGGGGACAGCGATTGAGATGTAACTTGAAGAAATGAAAAATAAAGAAAAAAACAAATATAAGTAAAAATTGTAATTCAGAATGTAGATTCCTTGTAGTGTCACTGAATATCTGATGATGGTTGATGATATGAGTCACTGAAGCGGCTTCTGTGTTCAAAATTTTCTTAGTTAGGGTCCCTGTGTTGTGTGGTAATACACCACAACTAAAGTCAACTTGAGGAAAAAGGTATTTGATTTACCTTGCAGCTTGTGAGCCATCATCCAGAGACATCAGAACAAGAACTTAAGATGGAACCTGGAGGCAGGAGTCAAACAGCACCCATGGAGTAGTGCTCTTTATTGGTTGCTATTCATGGCTTGTTCAGTTTTTGTTTTGTTTTGTTTTGTTTTAGTACCCATACTACCAGCCCAATAGTGGCACCCAAGAGTGGTCTGGTCCCTCCCACATCAATCATCAATCAAGAAGATAACCTACAGACATGCCCATGGAGGTATTTTCTCAAGATCCATGTCCTCAATGACTCTAGTTTGCATCAAGCTGAAAAATAAGTAGCCAGAATTAGAATCAATGTTACAGATATTTTTTCCTATATCAGATATGTAGAAGAGCAGAATTTCTTTTTACAAATATTTAATGACAGACTAGAAAAGGTAACCTCTTTTTAAATGAACAATAGTACTATCACTGTTTAAAATACATGCTTCATCTAAGAATTACAATTTTATGAGTTATCAGAATCATAAACTCATTTCAAATTGTTTTGTTTCATCCAATGCTTAAAGATTAAAGAAAAAATAGCCTCTTATGCTAGCCTGGCTCTGAAAGTGAGATAAAGAGATGATGAATTTTTACCCTTAAAGGATAAGATCACAATCAAAATTGAAATCACAATATCATTTGAAAATTATATCATGCTATTTTGTGTTATAAAAGAAATACACGTTTCAATATGACACTCCTTGAGTAACCAAGCATAGAATCTACGCAGTTATTTCAAATGTGTTTCCTAAATACAGGAAATTATATTTTTCCACTACAGAAAACAACACTCTGTTGTGAGAGGGTGATTCTCTAAAGACAGTTATTGAAATTGCTTTTAATTGTTGAACTGGAATGATTCATAAAATGAGACTGTCTTTCCTATTACATACACACAAACACACAGACACACACAATTTCTTTGTAAAACAGATGCTAATACATTGTTTATCACAGTTGGCTTTATTATAATTGTATAAATCAGTGTCCAGTCTAAACCAATGGCAAATGAATATAAACAATGCAATCTTTAAAAATATAAATTTGAGAAGGATAAATATATCTGAATAAACAGAAAGTACAGAGCCAGCAGCTTCCAAAACTAAGAAATGACAGATAACTGACTGCCTGAACAATTCCAAATTTCTCTCAATACATTAGAGCATCTATCTTCAGTCTTTTGGCCAAGTAACTCTGATAGACATTAATTTTAAAGCAAGAATTATGAAGGACTTGTCTACCCTGTTTTGGCAGAGCTATGTTGTTGACTTACCTGCTTCTTAGGAATCTGATGTGGTTGAAGACTAGATAGCTATTGTCTCATTGTTAAATTTTAAGATTTTTAGGAATTAAAAGGATGTTCTAGGGCTACAAGATGTTTTTAAGTTGGTAATGCAGGTTAGGATGGAACTGAGTTATGTATAGAACTTTAAACTATTTGATATAGATAGATAATAGATATGAATATCAGTCACCAAATATGCATGGACTGGACATTGGGAATATAGGCTATATTTTATAATTTTCATAACTATGGCTTAAATATTCTTATTGATTTGTATTATATATATTGTTATAAGAAAAAGAGCCTTCTTTCACATTCTATTTTGTGAAAGAGTTTGAAAAGTATTGGTGTTAACTCCTCTTTGAAGGTCCGGTAAAATTCCGTGCTAAAGCCATCTGGCCCTGGGCTTTTTTTGGTTGGGAGATTTTTAATGACTGTTTCTATTTCCTTAGGGGTTATAGGGCTGTTTAATCTGTTTATCTGATCTTGAGTTAGGTTTGGTAGGTGGAATCTATCAAGAAAATTGTCCATTTCACTTAAGTTTTCAAATTTGGTGGAGTATAAATTTTTAAAGTAGGATCCAAATATTCTCTGGATTTCCTCAATGTCTGTTGTTATTTCTCCCTTTTCATTTCTGATTTTGTTGATTTTTGTTTTCTCCCTCTGTCTTTTAGTTAATTTGGCTAAGGGTCTGTCTATTTTGTTGATTTTCTCGAAGAACCAACTCTTGGTTTCATTGATTCTTTGTAAAGTTCTTTTTGTTTCTAAGTTGTTGATTTCAGCCCTAAGTCTGATGATCTCCTGCCTTCTGCTCCTCTTGGGAGTGTTTACTTCTTTTTTTCCCAATTCACCCAGTTTAGCTGTTAATTCGCTAATATGAGCTGTCACAATTTTCTTTTTGAAGGCACTTAGTGCTATGAACTTTCCTCGTAGCACAGCTTTCATTGTGTCCCATAGGTTTGGGTATGTTGTGTCTTCATTTTCATTGGATTTTAAGAAGTCTTTGATTTCCTTCTTTATTTCTTCCCTGACCCAGTGATCCTCTAGTAAAGAGTTGTTCAATTTCCATGTGAGTGTAGACTTTCTGTTGATTCTTTTGCTATTGAAGTCCAACTTTATTCCATAGTGGTCTGATAAGATACAAGGGGTTATTTCAATTTTCTCATATCTGTTGAGGCTATCTTTGTGTCCAACTATATGGTCGATTTTGGAGAAGGTACAGTGTGGTGCTGAGAAGAAGATGTATTCTTTTGTGTTTGAGTGAAACGTTCTGTAGATATCTGTTAGGTCTATTTGGTTCATGATCTCTGTTAGACTCAATATTTCTCTGTTTGGCTTCTGTCTTGATGATCTGTCCATAGTTGTGAGTGGGGTATTGAAGTCTCCCACTATTAAAGTGTTTGGATCAATGTGCGATTTAAGTTTTAGAAGCATTTCTTTTATGAATGTAGGTGCCTTTGTATTTGGGGCATAGATGTTCAATATTGAGATGTCCTCTTGGTGGATATTTCCTTTAACGAGTATGTAATGCTCTTCTCTGTCTTTTTTTTTTTTTTATTAACTTCAATTGAAAGTCCATATTGTTTGATATTAGGGTGGCTACTCCAGCTTGTTTCCTGGGTCCATTTGCTTGGAAAACTGAAAAACGTCTGTTAGGCAAAGACTCTGTCATTCAAACAAAACAGCAGCCTACAGACTGGGAGAAAATCTTCACCAACCCCACATCTGAAAGAGGGCTAATATCCAAAATCTACAAAGAACTCAAGAAACTAAATGCCAAGAAACCAAATAATCCAATCAAAAAATGGGGGACAGAGCTAAATAGAGAATTCACAAAGGAGGAATCCCTAATGGCTGAAAGACACTTGAAGAAATTCTCAACATCCTTAATCATCAGAGAAATGCAACTCAAGATTACTCTGAGATTCCATCTCACACCTGTCAGAATGGCTAAGATCAAAAGCTCAAATGACAGCACATGCTGGCAAGGGTGTGGAGAAAGGGGTACCCTACTCCATTGCTGGTGGGAGTGCAGGCTTGTGCAACCACTATGGATGTCAGTCTGGCGATATCTTAGAAAACTTGGAATAGCTTTGCCTCAGGACCCAGCCATACCACTTCTGGGTATACACCCAAATGCCTCTTCATGGAATCATAAGGAAGTTTCCTCATCTATGTTTTTAGCAGCCTTATTTGTAATAGCTAGAAACTGGTAACAACCGTGATGTCCCTCAACCGAAGAATGGGTTAAAAAACTGTGGTACATCTACACAATGGAATATTATTCAGCTATCAGGAACAATGAAATTATGCAATTTGCAGCCAAATGGATGGAACTAGAAAAGCTCATCCTGAGTGAGCTAACCCAGACTCAGATGTGGGGTTGGTGAAGATTTTCTACCAGTCTATAGGCTGCCGTTTCATTCAAATGACAGTGTCTTTTGCCTATAATTCTTAGATTCCGTCATTTCATTGAGTCCTTGATTTCTTGGATGTTGTGGGTGAGAGATTTTTTAGCCTTCTCATTTTCTTTGGATGTTGTACTGCTAATGTCTTTATTGAATCATTTCTCTTTCCAGATGGTCAGTACCAACTACTCATGGAAGGGACTCAAAATCACAATGTTGTTTTCTAAAAGCTCAACTGAATTTATTTTTAACTGAATTAACTCATATTGGATTGCCAAAATATTCCAGTGCATTTCACATTATGGGGACTTGGATAGAGGGATGGTATTATGGAATTGTGATTACAGTAAGGATTCTTCTTTAAATAAAAAGTAATATTATTATTTGAAGATCAAATTGCTAGACTTCCCCCTGGGGATTTGAGTGGAGCTATTAAAGATGGGGATAACTGGAGCCTTATCTCCATTGGCTTTAACTATAACCAGAAATTGAAGCTATGAATTTTTAGAATTATCTTATATTACTGTAAATATTACAATAGTTTCTATATTTACCATCCTATCTCTTCTTCTCATGTAATCCAAGCTGGCTTTGAAATAAGTATGAAGCTGAAAATGATGTTCAGCTAGTAATCATCTAGCTTTTCTCTGCAAAACATTAGACTTTAAGGCATGTGCCACCATGGCAGCTTTTATATACCTTATATTGTTAATATTAGTGATAAAGTAAAATTGCAGAGAAGGGTTCCAAGATGGCAGCAGAAAGCAAGGACACATTTTGAGCAGAAGGAAAATAACTACAATATCGCAGAAATATAAACAAGCTGAGCAACAACCCACGAAGTGCAAACCCATAGGGTTTTACCCAGCAAACCTAGGGACTAGTGGGGATCCCAGGGTGGGACCCCTGATACACAATCTTGGGGCCTAAAGCAGAGGTTAGTGGTGCAGGGCACAGGCTCAGGGCCCATAGCAGAGGTTAGCATCATGGAGCAAAGACCCAGGGACCAAAGCGGAGGCCAGAGGTGCAGGGCTAGAGAATTAGGGACCAAAGTGAAGGCCAGTGGTATGGGGCAGAGGTCTGGGGTCCAGAGCAGAGGGCAGCATGAAGCCCGACAGAGCAGAGGCAGGTGCTGTCTCTGACCCAGAAGCAGGCCCAAGCCATACAAAGACTCAAGGAATAGCTCCAAAACTCAGACAGGGGTACTCACCAGCCTCCCGAGCACCCAGTTTCCATGACTGCATTCCATACAGGAGAACTGCAGGTTCAAGATTTATCTCCAGAGGAGCAGATGGCTGGAAGGCACAAGCATATCTGGACTTGACCAGAAAGGTGTTGAACATAAAGATCCCTCTACTGGATATATAATCACTTGGAAGAACAATGTGCCCAGACAGGGCAAAGGGCTGTTCTTCCTGCACTGGTACAGTCTCTTGCAGGTCTGATCACTGCAGGGCCTTGGAAGGCAGCCCCAACTGTCAGATAGAGGTACCTTCCAGCTACTTGAGCTCCCAATATAAACACAGTCACTGCAACACCCTAAAGAGGACTGGCAGTGCCACTTAAATGGTACAGAGGACTACAGGAACAATCAGCTTAGGACAACCAGATTACTAAAGGTCAGCAAAAGAACAAAACTGACAAAAATCAGGAAATCTAACAAAATTCAGCAAGGTTAACAAAGCAACCACTGAACATCCCACCACAGCTGAAACACATGGAAAAGATGACAAATCTATACTTAGAAAAATAATAGAATCCTTACAAGAAGAAGTTAAATCCCTGAAAGAATATAAAGAATCCTCAATTTAACAAATGAAAACAATGGAGAATAGCATTAGTGATCTCCAAGCAAATGCAGCCCAACATGAATGGGAAAAAGACAAGGCAATGAAAGATTTGAAAGATTTGCAGTTGAAGCATCCCTGCATTCCTGGGATGAAGCCTACTTGATCATGGTGTATGATACTTTTGATGTGTTCTTGGATCCAGTATGCTAGTATTTTATTAAGTATTCTTGCATCTATGTTCATGAGGGAGATTGGTCTGAAGTCCTCTTTCTTTTTAAGGCCTTTGTGTGGTTTAGGAATCAGGGTAACTGTGGACTCATAGAATGAGTTTGGCAATGTTCTTTCTGAATCTATTTTGTGAAAGAATTTAAAGAGTATTGGTGTTAGCTCTTCTTTGAAGGAGTGGTAGAATTCTGTGTTGAAACCATCTGACCCTGGGCTTTTTTTAGTTGGGAGATTTTTAATGACTGTTTATATTTCACTAGGGGTTATAGGACAGTTTAATCTGTTAAACTGATCTTGATTTAGCTTCAGTAGGTGGAATCTATGAAGAAAATTGTCCATTTCATTTAAGTTTTCATATTTGGTGGAGTATAGATTTTTAAAGTAAGACCTAAATATTCTCTGGATTTCCTCAATGTCTGTTGTTATTTCTCCCTTTTCATTTCTGATTTTGTTGATTTGTATTTTTTCTCTCTGTCTTTTACTTAATTTGGCTAAGGGTTTGTCTATTTTGTTGATTTTCTCAAGGAACCAACTCTTGGTTTCATTGATTCTTTGTATTGTTCTTTTTTGTTTCTAAGTTGTTAATTTCAGCCCTAAGTTTGATGATTTCCTGCCTTCTGCTCCTCTTGGGAGTATTTGCTTCTTTTTTTCCAATTCATCCAGTTTGGCTGTTAATTCGCTAATATGCACTGTCACAATTTTTTTTTTGAAGGCACTTAGTGCTATGAACTTTCCTCATAGCACAGCTTTCGTTGTGTCCCATACGTTTAGAAATGCTGTGCCTTCATTTTTGTTGGTTTTAAAGAAGTCTTTAATTTCCTTTTTTTATTTCTTCCCTGACCCAGTAGTCATCCAGTAAAGAGTTTTCAATTTCCATGTGTGTGTAGGCATTCTGTGGATTCTATTGTCATTGAAGTCCAGCTTTATTCCATGGTGGTCTGATAAGATACAAGGGGTTATTTCAATTTTCTTGTATCTCTTGAGGCTATCTTTGTGTCCGACTATATGGTCGATTTTGGAGAAGGTTCCGTGAGGTGCTGAGAGGATGGTGTATTCTTTTCTGTTTGGGTGAAACGTTCTGTAGATATCTGTACTCCAGAGCAATAGTAATAAAAACAACATGGTACTGATAGAGAAATAGACCAGTGGATAAATGGAATTGAATTGAAGACCCAGAAATGAGCCGATACACCTATGGTCACCTAATTATTGACAAAGAAGCCAAAACTGCACAATGGAAAAAGGACATCATCTTCAACAAATGGTGCTGGTCCAAATGGATGTCCATTTGTAAAAGAATGAAATTAGACCCACACTTATCACCTTGTACAAAACTTAAAGTCCAAGTGGATAAAAAACCTTAACATAAGGCTGGTCACACTAAATTTACTAGAAGAGAAAGTGGGAAAAACCCTTGAACTCATTGGCACAGGTGACAACTTCCTGAACAGAACACCAACAGCTCAGGACCTAAGACCAACAATCAATAAATGGGACCTCATGAAACTGAAAAGCTTCTGTAAGGCAAAAGACACTGTCATTCAAACAAAATGGCAGCCTACAGATTGGGAAAAAATCTTCACCAACCCCACATCTGACAAAGGGCTAATATCCAAAGTTTACAAAAAACTCAAGAAATTAAATGCCAAGAAACCAAATAATCCAATTAAAAAACGGGAAAAAGAGCTAAACAGAGAATTCACAAAGGAGGAATTCCTAAAGGCCAAGAGACACTTGAAGAAATGCTTAGCATCCTTAATCATCAGAGAAATGCAACTCAAGAAGACTCTAAGATTCCATCTCACTAAGATCAAAAGCTCAAATGACAGCAATGCTGGCGAGGGTGTTGAGAAAGGGGAACCCTACTCAATTGCTGGTGGGAGTGCAGGCTTGTGCAACCACTATGGAGGTCAGCCTGGTAATATCTTACAAAACTAGGAATAGCTCTGCCTTGGGACCAAGCCATACCACTTTTGAGTATACATCCAAATGACTCCTCATTGAATCACAAGGAAGTTGTCTCATCTATGTTCATGCAGCCTTATTTGTAATAGCTAGAAACTGGAAACAATCCAGATGTCCTTCACTGAAGAATGGATTAAAAAACTTGGTACATACCTCTCAGGTCTCTGAGGTGGTTGAAGAATAGATAGCTAGAGTCACATAGTTAAATTTTGAGTTGTTTAGGAATCGAGAGGGTGTTCTGGATCTAAGAAAATGTTTTTAAAATTATGATGAAAGTTGAGTTGGATATAGAACTTTAAACTCATGGAGATGGTTAGATAGTAGAATGTTAAAGTCAGGTGCCAAATACATATGGACTGGACATTGGGAATGTATGCTAAGCTACATAACACTCATAATTGTGGCCTAATTACCTCTGTTGTTTTGTATTGTATTTATTGTTATAAGAGAAAGAACCATTTGTTGGTCTGAAAGGTGGAGCTGTTGGGGGAAAAAGATATACCTTAAACAAACCATAAAAGGTAGGGGATGGGAGGTTGAGGGGGCAGAGGGTGGAAGGGTGGGACTGGAGGGGGCAGTAGGGAGGGAATTGTGATTGAGATGTAACTTGAAAAAATAAAAAATAAATTATAAAAAAATTATGGTATATTTACATAATGGAATACTACTCAGCTATCAGGAACAAGGAAATTATGCAATTTGCAGCCAAATGGATGGAACTAGAATAGCTCATCCTGAGTGAGCTAACACAGACTCAGAAGGATGCACATGGCATCTATTCACTTATAGTCGGATTTTAGCTATATAGAACAGCATATCTATATTACAACCAATGCACCAAAGGGAATATGGACATAGACTTTTCTTGTTGTTTTCTTGTTTGTTTGTTTTTTTCTCCCTTTCATTGAGACATTTTTCCCTGGTGATACTGTCCTGTAGTTCTCTAGTGTATGAGGAGGCTCTTGGACCTCATATGACTGCTGAACTGGGGCGGGAGAATATTATGTAGGGACACTCCACTCCAGAGGTGTGGGATGGAAGGGTTAGGGGGTAGAGGGTGGGAGGGTTGGGCTGGGAAGGGTAGAAAGCGGACACTATGAAGGAGATGTAACCTGAAGCAATAAAGAAATAATTTTTTTTAAAAAGAGAAAGATTTGTAGACAAACACAAGCAATTTGGAACAGAAAATGTATAAAACGAATAAAATTGTCCAAGACTTGACATTGGAAGCAGAAGCAATAAAGAAAACAACGGCAGAGGTAATCCTGGAGGTGGAAAATGAAGAGAAGAGAACAAGAATTACAGACATGAGGATGCAAGAGACAGAAGACAGAGTCTCAGGCATGGAAGATTTGATTGAAGACATCAGTACAACAACCAAAAAAAAAAAAAATGAGAAATCTAAGAAAAGTTCTGACCAATAGCATCCAAAAATCAAGGACTCAATGAAAAGATGGAACCTAAGAATTATAGGAATAGAACAAAGAGAAGACTCCTGACTCGAAGGTCCACAAAACATCTTCAACAAAATCATAGAAGAAAACTTTCCAAACATAAAGAAAGAGATGCCAGTAAAATTTCAAAAGGCATACAGAACACCAAACAGAATAGACCAGAAAAGAAACTTCTCTCGCTACATAATAATTGAAATTCCAATTGTACAGAAGAAAAGAAAGAATATTAAAAGCTGCAAGAGAAAAAGGTCAAGTAACATATAATGGCAAATGCATCAGAATTACACCTGAGTTCTCAGAAACATTAAAAACCAGAAGAGCCTGGGCAGACATCCCACAAGCCCTAAGAAAACATAGATGCCAGACCAGACTACTATACCCAGCAAAACTCTCTATCAACATGGACGGAGAAAACAAGATATTCCATGACAAAATCAAATTTAAATAGTATCTACCCACAAATCCAGCCCTAGGGAAGTTCCTAGAAGGAAAATTCCAACCCAGAGAAGATAACTGCACCCAAAAACAGAGGAAGCAAAAAAACTCCACTGCAGCTAAACCAAATGAAACAAAACCACCACCTACATCAAATAAGAGGAAATAACAACCATTGGTCATTAATATCCATCAACATCAATGGACTCAACTCCCCCCAAAAAGACACAGACATACAAAATGGATTCATAAACAAGACCCATCATTTTGTTGCATACAAGAAATGCATCACACTAGCAAAGATAGATGATACATCAGAGAAAAGGACTAGGAAAAAGTTTTCCAAGCAAATGGAAGCAGGAAGCAAGCTGGAGCAGCCATCTTAATATCAAATAAAATAGACATTCAACTGAAGTTGATCAAAAAATATAGGGAAGGGCACTACATACTTGTTAAAGGAAATATTTATCAAGATAATATCTCAATACTGAATATCTATGCCCCAAATTCAAGAGCACCTGCATTTGTAAAAGAAACTCTTCTAAAGCTTAAACCACACATCGATCCCCACACATTAGTAGTTCAACACCCCACTCACAACAATGAACAGATTATAAAGACAGAAATTGAACAGAGAAATAATGAGTCTAAAGAGGTCATAAACCAAATGGACCTAATAGATACCTACAGAACATTTCACCCAAACACAAAAGAATACAACTTCTTTTCAGCACTCCACAGAACCTTCTCCAACATTGACGATATAATCAGATACAGAGCAAGCCTCAACAGATACAAGAAGATTGACATAAGCTCTTGTATCTTACTAGACCACCATGGTATAAAGCTGGACCTCAACAACAGCAGAAATAATAGAAGTCCTACACATTCATAGAAACTTAACAACTCTCTACTGAATGATTACTGTGTCAGGGAAGAAATAAAGAAGGAAGTCAAAGACTTAAAATCCAACAAAAATGAAGGCACAACATACCAAAACCTCTGGGATACAATAAAAGCAGTGCTACAATGAAAGTTCATATCACTAAGAGCCTTCAAAAGAATATTGTGAAGCCCATATGAGCAACATAATAGCAAAACTGGAAGATCTAGAAAAAAAAAGAATCAAAAACTCTCAAGAGGAGCAGAAGGCAGGAAATCATCAAACTTATGGCTGAAATTAACAACTTAGAAACAAAAAGAACAGTACAAAGAATCGATGAAACCAAGAGTTGGTTCTTTGAGGAAATCAACAAAATGGACAAACCTTTAGCCAAATTCACTAAAAGGCAGAGGGAAAAAACCCAAATCAATAAAATCAGAAATGAAAAGGGAGAAATAACAACAGACATTGAGGAAAACCAGAGAATCTTTAGGTCCTACTTTAAAAATCTGTACTCCACCAAATTTGAAAACCTAAGCAAAATTGACAACTTTCTTGATAGATTCCAAGTAACACGTTAAATCAATACCAGGTTAACAGATTGAACAGTTCTATAACCAATAGGAAATAGAAAGAGTCATTAAAAGTCTCCCAACCAAAAAAAAAAAAAAAAAAAATGCCCAGGGCCAGATGGTTTCAGCACAGAATTACAGAATTCTACAAAACCCTCAAAGAAGAGCTAATAGAAATACTCTTCAAACTCTTCCACAAAATAGAATTAGAAAGAACACTGCCAAACTCATTCTAGGAGGCCACAGTCACCCTGATTCCTAAACCACACAAAGACCCAACAAAGAAAGAGAACTTCAGACCAATTTCCCTCATGAACATATATGCAAAAATACTTAATAAAATAATTTCAAACCAAATCCAAGAAAACATCAAAAGTATCATACACCATGATCAAGTAGGCTTCATCCCAGGAATGCAGATATAGATTAACATAGGAAAATCCATCAACATAATTCACCATATAAACAAGCTGAAAGGAAAAGAAAATCCACATGATCATCTTGCTAGATGCTGCAAAAGCATTTAATGATATCCAACACCCCTTCATGCTAAAAGTCCTGGAGAGAACAGGCATACAATGACTATTCCTAGAAATAATAAAGGTAGTTTACAGCAAGCCACTAGCCAACATCAAAATAACTAGACAGAAACTTAAAGCATTTCCTCTAAACTCAAGTACAAGACAAAGATGGTGGCCATCCTAATGCTTTTTCCAGGTCTATAAAGAATTGTGGTGGTATTTTGATAGGAATTTCATTGAATCTGTGTATTGCTTTTGGCAGGATGGCCATTTTTATTATATTGATCCTACCTATCCATGAGCATGGGAGATCTTTCCATCTTCTGATGTCCTCTTCAATTTCTTTCTTCAAGGACTTGAAGTTCTTGTCATCCAGGTCTTTCACTTGCTTGGATAGAGTTATCCCCAGGTATTTTATACTGTTTGTGGCTATTGTGAAAGGTGTTGCTTCCCTAATTTCTTTCTCTGCCCATTTATTTTTTGTGTAAAGAAGGGCTTCTGATTTTTTTAAATTAATTTTGTATCCAGCCACCTTGCTGAAGGTATTTATCAGCTGTAAGAGTTCTCTGGTGGAATTTTTGGGGTCGCTTAGGTATACTATCATATTGTCTGCAAATAGAGATAATTTGGCTTCTTCATTTCCAATTTGTATCCCCTTGATCTCCTTTAGCTGTCTTATTGCTCTAGCAAGAACTTCAAGTACTATGTTGAAGGGATATGGCAAAAGTGGACATTCCTGTCTTGTCCCTGAATTTGGAGGAAATGCTTCAAGTTCCTCTCCATTTAATTTGATTTTGGCTAGTGCCTTGCTGTATATTGCCTTTATTATTTCGAGGTATGGTCCTTGTATGTCCATTCTCTCCAGGACTTTTAGCATGAAGGGGTATTGGATTTTGTCAAATGCTTTTTCAGTATCTAGTGAGATGTGTAGGGAGTTAGATTAATACAAATTAGAATTAGTAAATATCTAGGGGTTTCTGATACAGTCTCTTAATTCATTGCATGACGATCAACTTGGCTGTGACCAATTAGCTTATCAGCTTGTGGACTAAAAACAGGAAACAGGAAAGACTTAATGGACTAAAAAACAAGGTTGAAGTCAAAGACTTAATGGACTAAAAACAAGGTATTTGGCCTGGCATTGTTCTCAGCTGCTAAGTGGGCAGAACCCAAATTAGGCTGAAGCAGGTGGAACAAGGAGAGATCCTATTTAAGGACAAGTGGATGGAGACAAGGGCCCCCATGCTAGAGAACTCCGATACTAGTCAATCCTCATACTAGAAAGGACAACAAGGAGTTGTATCATCTGATGGAGAAAGTACTGGTGAACTGATGGCCAGATCTCCCTGAGGCAGAAAGAAGCTGGTGAGCAGAGAAAGCCTCAGCAAGACAGCAAAATGCCAAGGACCAAACCATGTGGCTCAGCTTTTGCCTAGAGGAGTTTGACCTGTCCGAACGGTAGCCTAAATGAAACTGTGGCTGCCGGCTTTAAGGACTGAGGCAGAGTGGCAGAGTTGCTGATGAGAAGGAAATAAGTTGGCCTACAGATGGCTGGGGTCTCCCAGAGAGAAGAAAGCCTGAAGCCTTATTTAAGATGAGACTGCCATAGCCAATTTACCCTGTCAAATCTACATCTGAGATATTCCAGAAAAAAGACTGCTAAATGCATTCAAGGGTCTACCACAAAGACTGTGTTCCTGACAACTGAGGACCTGCCCCAGAGACTGTATCCTTCTAAAAGGTTATGAAAATAGTTGTAATAGTGATCAATAGGTTTAGTGGATAGATAATAAGGGTTGAAGTCATTCATAAGAGTTGTAGGAATTTGTAGGAGTAGTAGTTAAGTGTTTATATTTTTGTAAGTGAATATAGTTATTAATAAATAAATATTTAATAATTTTACAAAGTTTGGTTACGGAGATGATCATGTGTTTTTTTTTTTCTTTCAAGTTGTTTATATGGTGAATTACATTGATAGATTTTCGTATGTTAAACCATCCCTGCATTCCTGGGATGAAGCCTACTTGATCATGGTGTATAATACTTTCGATGTGTTCTTGGATTCATGTTGCCAGTATTTTATTAAGTACTTTTGCATCTAAGTTCATGAGGGAAATTGGTCTGAAGTTCTCTTCCTTTGTTGGGTCTTTGTGTGGCTTAGGAATCAGGGTTACTGTGGCCTCCTAGAATGAGTTTGGCAGTTTTCCTTCTGATTCTATTTTGTGGAAGAGTTTGAAGAGTATTGGTATTAGCTCTTTTTTGAAGGTCTGGTAGAATTCTGTGTGGAAACCATCTGGCCCTGGGCTTTTTTTTGGTTGAGAAACTTAATGACTGCTTCTATTTCCTTATGAGTGATAGGGCTGTTTAATCTGTTTACCTCATCTTGATTTAACTTCAGAAGGTGGAATCTATCAAGAAAGTTGTCAAATTTCCTTAGGTTTTCAAATTTGGTGGAGTATAGATTTTTTAAAGTAGGACCTCAAGATTCACTGGATTTCCTCAATGTCTGATGTTATTTATCCATTTTCATTTCTGATTTTACTGATTTGCGTTTTTCCCTCTGCCTTTTAGTTAATTTGGCTAAGGGTTTGTCTATTTTGTTGATTTCCTCAAAGAACCAACTCTTGGTTTTATTGATTATTTGTATTTTTCTTTTTGTTTCTAAATTGTTGATTTCAGCCCTAAGTTGGATGATTTCCTGCCTTCTGCTTCTCGTGGGAGTGTTTGCTTCTTTTAATTTTTAATTTTTTTATTTTACAGTTCTTCCAGTTCAGCTGTTAATTCGCTAATATGAGATGTCACAATTTTCTTTTTGAAGGCATTTAGTGCTTTGAACTTTCCTCGTAGCACAGCTTTCATTGTGTCCCAAAGGTTTGGGTATGTTGTGCCTTCATTTTCACTGGATTTTAAGAAGGCTTTGATTTCCTTACATATTTATTCCCTGGACCAGTAGTCATCCAGTAAAGAGTTGTTCAGTTTCCATGAGTGTGTAGGCTTTCTCTTATTTCTGTTGTTGTTGAAGTCCAGCTTTATTAATGGTAGTCTGATAAGATACAAGGGGTTATTTCATTTTTCTTGTATCTGTTGAGACTTGCTTTGTGTATGGCTATATGGTCAATTTTGGAGAAGGTTCCATGCAGTGCTGAGAATAAGTTGTATTCTTTTTTGTTTGGGTGAAATGTTCGGTAGATATTTGTTAGGTCCATTTGGTTCATGACCTCTGTTAGACTCATTATTTCTCTGTTTGGTTTCTGTCTTGATGACCTGTCCATTGTTGTGAGTGGGGTGCCAAAACAATTCTTTATACACCTGGAAAAAACAACTCTCAACTTCATATGGAATAACAAAAACCCAGAAGTGCTAAATCAAGCCTAGAAAAAAAATTCTGGAGGTATCACCATTCCAGATTTCTAGCTATACTATAGAGCAATAGTAATAAAAAAAAAAACAGCATGTTACTTGTATTGACACAGACCAGTGTGTCAATAAAATCAAATTGAAGACCCAGAAATGAACCCACACACCTATGGTAACTTAATTCTTGACAAAGGAGCCAAAACTGTACAATGGAAAAAGGAAAGCATCTTCAACAAATGGTGCTGGTCTAACTGGATTTTGACATGTAAAAGAATCTAATTAGAGCTATAATTATCACCTTGCACAAAACTTAAGTCCAATTAAATCAAAACCTTAACATAAAGCCAGACACACTAAATCTAAAAGAAGATAAAGTGGGGAAAAGCCTCTAACTCATTGGCAAAGGTGACAACTTCCTGAACAGAATACCAATAGCTCAGGCTCTAAGACCAACAATCAATAATTGGGACCTCATGAACGTGAAAATCTTCTGTACAGCAAAGAACACTGTCACTAGAATAAAATGACAAACTACAGATTGGGAAAAGATATTTACCAACTCGACTCCCACAGAGGGCTAATATCAAAAATTTATTAAGAACTCAAGAAATTAAACACCAAGAAATCATATAATTCAGTCAAAAAATAGGAAACAGCTGAACCAAGAATTCACAAAGGAGGAATCTCTAATGGCAGTGAGACATTTGAAGAAATGCTCAACATCCGTAATCATTAGAGAAATGCAACTCAAGACAACTCTGAGATTCCATATCACACGAGTCAAAATGGCTAAGATCAAAAACTCAAATGACAGCACATGCTGTCAAGGTTATGGAGAAAGGGAAACACTCCTCCATTGCACTCCAGTGGGAGTGCAAACTTGTGCAACCACTATGGAAATCAGTCTGGTGATATCTTAGAAACCTTGGAATAGCCCTATCTTGAGACTGAGCCATACCACTTCTGAGTATCCACTCAAATGATTCTTCACCAAACCACAAGGACATATCCTCATCTATGTTCATAGCAGCCTTATTTGTAATTGCTAGAAATTGGAAACAACCCAGATGTCCCTCAACTGACAAATGGAATAAAAAAAATGTGGTATATCTACCCGATGGAATACTACTCAGCTATCAGAAACAAGGGAATCATGTAATTTGCAGCTAAATGGATGGAACTAGAAAAGCTCATCCTGAGTGATCTAATCCAGACTCACAAAGATTCACATGGCATCTACTCACTTATAAATGGATTTTAGCCATATTCTACAGGATATCTATCCAACAACCAACACACCAAAAAGATCAGGAATATTGACTTTGTTACCTATCAATGGGACAATTTGCTTCAGGGGTGCTACCATGTAGGCCCCCAGTGCAAGAGGAAGGTCTTTGCCCTCATATGACTGTTTACCTTCGAGGGGCTGATTTGTAGAGGAATTCCACATCAGAGAAGTGATATGGGTGGGAGAGGGAGGACAGTGTAGGAGGGTGTAACCAGGAGGGGTGGAAAGAGGGCACTATGATGGAGATGTAACTTGATGCAATAATAAACATTATAATAATTACAATAATAATAAAGTAAATTTTCAGAAAGAATCTGAGTCAATATAAATGATTTCTGCTTCCATATCTTACAGAAAATTTAAGCAAGCAATTTTTAATCATTTTCAGTCATTCAGGTAACTTAAATTGAGACACAAGCTATATTGCACTCTTAAAAAGTCACATAAAGCTAATTAGTCTTAACCATTGTAAAATAATGTTTATATATAAGCTTTGACATATACAATTTTAACCCTGCATCTCTTGTAATAATTATATGTGGGTAAAATAATCCCTTGTTAAACTAGAAATCCATCATCAGAATGCTATTAATATTAGTTATTATTATTATCATTATTATTTATATTAAATAAAGTATAGTTATAGTAGAAAACAATAATTCATCTCTTGTTTTAGAAAATATGAAAAGATTCTGTGTGGTGCTGAGAAGAAGGTGTATTCATTTGTGTTTGGGTGAAACGTTCTGTAGATATCTGTTAGATCCATTTGGTTCACGAGCTCTGTTAGACTCATTATTTCTCTGTTTGGTTTCTGTCTTGATGATCTGTCCATCGTTGTGAATGGGGTGTTGAAGTCTCCCACTACTAATGTGTGGGGATCAATGTGCGATTTAAGTTTTAGAAGAGTTTCTTTTACAAATGTAGGTGCCTTTGTATTCAGGGCATAGATGTTTAATATTGAGATGTCCTCATGATGAATATTTATATTTATAATATTTATATTAAGATTAAGAATAGCTGGGCATGGTAGCACACCCCTTTAATCCCAGCACTTGGGAGGCAGAGGCAGGCAGATATCTGTGTGTTTAAGTTCAAGGCCAGCCTGGTCTACCAAGCAAGTCCAGGACAGCCAGGTATATTACACAGAGAAACCCTCTCTCAAAAAAACAAACAAAGGGAAAAAAAGAAAGATTAGCAATAGTAGATCATGTTCTTCTCATTCAATATATCTCTCGTCTACTCTTCAATTTCCCCTTTCAAGTTTTATGACCCTTGAGATTAAATCATACCCAGAAATGATGCAGGATAATCTTGATCTTAAAGTAAAATGATTAGAAATCTTACTGTCATATGCAACTTAAATTCCTCTTTTCCATTCCACATAGCTGCAGTTTCCATGAAATGGAACATGGATATCTTTGGAGGAATGTTTCTGTACTTATCACAATGACGATGACTATATTACGCATGATATATTTATGTATGTATGCATATATGTGACTTCTGTTTCAATTCTTTGTTTTGACATCTTTCCTTTTCAGTCCTTTGGCAACCATATCTTCACAATAAATTATCTACATTTTGCTGCTTGTTGTGAAAGAAATTTCTGGCACATATAACACAAAATCAACAATTTGAAATGCTACCCAGAATTGATGAAATGGAAGACTTCTTTTCATAATGAAACATTTAAAACCTAACATGTGTGGTATGTCATGAATAGCATAAATGTTAAGCTTTAATTCTATTCTCAAAAAAAATGATAATGGTAAAATTTAAAATTAACCCTCTTCTCATTTACTTGCTTAGTTGGCTGTGTAGATTATCCTTCTCTTTATTACTATTTAATTAGGATTATTAGTTTGCTGCTTTTCCCTATGTAAAACCCTTGATTGCAATTTGTGACAATCAGCCATGAAGATGGGCCATGATTTTTAAGACAGTTTTGTTTTATTGTATTTTGAGAACTTTTTTACATGAATACAGTTTTTACATCATTTCCAGCCCACACTGTCCCTCCTCCAGTTCCCCCTCTAATACCTCCCAAAGCTGCCTTGCAGCCTTTCAACTTTATGTATATAGATATAAATATAATTATAAGTATATATGTGTGTGTGTGTGTGTGTGTGTGCATGTGTGTGTGTGTGTGTATCGTGCCTCATCCATTTAGCTCTGCCCAAATGCATATGTTTTAAGTAATGACCATTTTATATTTTAAGGTCATCTCTCTGCTAATAGTCGAGATGTGTGTATAGTAGACAACAGCAGAAACTGTGCTGTACCACTTTTAAAATTAGGTTGTAAAACCTACTCAGCTTCTCTCATTTTCCCATGTTTTCTGTTTAAGATTGCTCACAGTGTGCCCATTATCTTCCTTGAGGAGCCACCAAGTTACTCCAGGATGTCTGACCCCTAAATGTTTGAAATAATAAATGGTTGTTGCTATAAGTTGTGAAGCAGTAGAAAAACAAACATATTATGGATTATGAGAAAACTATGAAAGTAATTATATTTCTAAAATTGTCATGAACTCATTATTCCCATTTTTAAATTGAGGATGATAAGAATAGATAGTGGAAGACTGACAGATAATACATCTTTTACATAGAGGCAATTATTTTTAATTTTAGCTCACATTGTATTCTTCGAGCCTAATGTATTTCAAAAGTAGTAACAAAGGAAATCAGATAAAATACTGGTTTACTAAGTCAGTTTTTTTTTTAATCACTTTCATCAGGTTTCTGAGTGTTTTGGATGTATTTTGACCGTGTGGCGATGGCCTAGAACGTCAGTTCCATTCTCATTCCTCTCCACTGATCAGACTGCTGCAGTCACATCTGGCAGTCCCAGTGACAATACGGAATTGCCCATTTTGTATTGTATTTTATTATTCTCCCACTCTAAATGCCCACACTCTTCCAACCTGTGCTGCAATTCAGATGGCACTCCATTGTTTTAGTGTCTTATTGATTTGCCACCGTTGAATGCTCATGTCTTTGAGGGTATTATAAAAAACACAGTTTTATGTGTTTAAAATTAATAAAATTCTCTTTCCATTGTAATAGTACCCCCTATGATTTTTTTTCAAGTATTTCTGTGTATGGAATCCAGGTTTTAGTATTCATTCACAACTGTTCATTTTCATAGTTGGAAAAATGCCATATGAAGCTAGATATATAATTAGATATGTATATAAAAAAACCCACCTCATGTAGGTAAATATTGGGTCTCAGCCAAACCATTGTTTGAAAGTGTGTTCAACATATCCTGAATAACACTGACCCTTAAGCTTGGAAGAATTATTTCCAAATTCACATTTTCTGTGAGATAAAATAATTACTCAGTTACAGTAATGTAATTCGTCAGGATTCAGAAATTGTAATTGAGGTTAATGAAAATTTGTATAGATTTATTCATTTTTCAAAATAATGCTGGGCACCCATGAAATTGTCATCAGTTCTTTTCATATCATGCCTAATTCCATTCTAGGAGATTCAAAGAAGGGAGAACATTAAAAAAAACACAGATCATTCAGTGGTGCTCCAGCAGACATATGCAGGAATTCACAGATAGGACACAGTGCACCCTTCAGGGTCAAAACTTCATTTGTTTCCAAGGTTTATTCCGCAGAGACCTTTGATCTGAATCCCATTTCCCATCTTACCACCTCAGTGTGCATGATGTTGATTCATTACTTCCTGACATTCTTCTTCTGTGAGCAGGTGGAACTCCAAAACAGCCTGTAAAAGCAATTTCTGGTGTTGTTTTGGACAACTAAGAGGCAATCTATTTTCTCAGGCTCATTTAAATTCAGGATTTCAGGTTTGAAGATTCACAAAAACTTCTTTTTTTTTTCTAAGCCTTACTAATCTCAAAGACTTTGATGTTAATCTTAAAAATCTGCTTTCTATCTGAGCATTAATGTTTAATACTAAAGTTAGAAAATGGTTGCCAATCAACATGTTAGCTGCTACAGTTATGGAAGTCATTACTGTTGTCTAAATCACACTCATTATTTTATAATGAACAATATTGAGTTCATTTAATGACTTTAGCAAGCTGATAGATAATAAAGTATATGAAGTATAAAGCAAATCACAGATTTTTTTTCAACATAACATTTTTTATTGATTCTCTGGGTATTTCACATCATGCACCCTGATCACATTCAATTCCCAGTCATTCCATGTCTTTCCCCACCTTGTGACTCCCAAACAAAAGTAAAAATAAAAAAATTTAAAGGAAAAAAAAAACAAATTGAATTTGTGTTATCTATATACTCTCTGGAGCATGGTCAAACTCTCAGTGGCCTGCCCCTTAAATAGAACTGGGTACTTCCCCTTCTGCATCCTTGCTAGCAACCATCAATTGTGGAGAACTACTCTTTGGCATCCCCATCACACTTGTTCTCCTCAGTGGCTTCCTGTCTAGGGTGTTACTTTTTGCAGAGGGAGTTGTAGGAAAGAGGTTGTCACAGAAGCCTTCCATGTTCCTCCCTCTCAACTGTGTGTCTGCTGGCATCGATATCACAGCAATAGCAGCCTTCTTGCTTTTTACAGTCAGCAGGAGGACAGGTCATTGGTCTCCACCTGGTTTCTGGAAACAGCACCGACCAAGGACTTGACTTCCTGTTGCAGTAAGATCATAGACCCAGACCAGACGCTCGGCTGGCAGCACTGACCAGCCATCACCACGGACCCAGGTGGCAGCCCGTGTTTCCACGTAAAGGACATGTGGATATCTGTGGTCTGTACAGCAGCCTGACATCATGCCGATGTCGATGGGCCAGGTTAACACCATGGGACCATGTTGATGTGAGTAGTTAACTGTAGCTTATTAATTATCAATATAAGTGGCGGATTCCATGCAATGTGTTAAAGAAAGAAAACACAAGAGGAGAATAAGACAGTGGGGAAGCAACATGCATTTTCAGTGGCATGGTTGGACATTGTTATCCTGTCTTCCTTACAACAAATTTAGCCACTTATGAAAGTGTCCCTATTTTATTCTTCAATATTTACTATTGAAGGTTACTCTCCCTATATAGAATCATCTCATTTTTTTAGATTTCTGTGTCATTATCTCTACAAGATAGTTTTTTAAAATAATGCTCCAAGAGCTATTATTTTGAATTTATTCTTTTATGTTATTAATTTTATATCTAAATTAATCAAGAACTGTCTTAATTTCTAAGTGATTTATGTTATAAATTCAAGTTGAAATATATTAATCAGGTTTACTCGCCATCTTGTTGGTCTTTTCATAAATAAGTTAAGTATATTTTTGAGAAGTTCAGGAAATAATTTCAGTATGATCACTGAATATTATCAGTTATTTTTGAGGACACTCACCTTGGTTCTTTATTCACAGGTACACCAATTCTTGTTTATTAAACATATTTGGAAAAAATACCTATAATGTGTGTATTGTTACCATTATTCCTAAGTAATATAGTTTATCATCGATTTAGATCACATTTAGAAACTCAGATATAATCAAAAATGTCTATGTCTACCAGAAGCTTTCCTAGGTTAGAGAAAACTATTATTCCATCTTACATAGAGAACTTGAATAACTTTGGACTTTGTTATTTTTCAGAATCCTGTCACCAATTAATTCTACATGGATACATATATAAAATTTTTAAATATGAAGGTTATAATTTAGCATTCAGTTACAGTAACTAATCATTTTTAATTTGGTGCAGATTTCCTGAACTTAACTGTAAAACTTGTATATAATATGAATATAATTTCATGATTCATTTACTCATTCATCAAAATTTTTTAACTTGTGAAAGCTTGGAATATGGCTGGAATTGGAGCCTACAACCTGTATAAGCTATGTAGTGCCACTATCATAACATTGTATAAAAACTTTGGTTATCACAATGTATCAAGGCACATTACCCAATCTCAATGAAGCAATATCTATACACAAACACACACACACACACACACACACACACACACACATATATATATATATATATATATTTTTATAATTTTATGATTTTTATTTTTACTACTCAGCCTCATCATCCCATGTCTGGAAACCAAAGGAGACAGAAATCTGAAATGACTTAAGTTGAAAATATGTACTTCTAATACTAATTATTGCCTAAATGTGTACAGTCTGAGTTAAAGAAAAGTAATGAGGGTCAAAGCTCTCTGGGGTTTGCAATAATATTGATCCATTTCTGATGCCAGGCCTAAAGAAATAATATAGGACTGGCTCACCTAGTGTAAGTTGTATTGACAGTGAGTCTGTCAAACCTCTGACTTTGGTAAGAAAACGTAAGAACTCCTGACTTAAATCACTACTGCTGCAAAGCAGCTGATGCTCGGACACTTTTTTCTGGTTCTGCCTCTCACTGGAATTTAGAAGTCATGAATAAGCTTCTCAAATCATGAAAGGAGGAAGTGGGGATATCAGTGTAAGCAGAGTACCAAGAACAATGCACCGTTGTCTAAACTCAAACAAAATGTCTTTGTCTCAATTAAGGACAGAGTAGTGTCCATTGCTAAAGAATCCCGTCTCAATTGAAGACACAATCTGAAAGCTCCACAATCTAAATGATGACTACATATACTGTAAGCATCTCGCTAATTCCAGAATATGTCCATGATTGCATTTTGACAAAAGTAAGATTTTTTATATTGCTATGGCTCCAATACGTAAAAATCATCAGCAATATGGTTGTCTGAATTACTTAAAATATTTTCTTTGGAAACTAGCATCTTGACAAGTGTGGATCCTGAACTAAGACAGACCAGACAAAACACAGCAAATATGATTCAAAGCCAACAATACTTTAGAAGGTTCTTCTCTATTTTCATGTTGTCTGCTTTTAGAAAAATTTACAAAAAGAATTTCATACTGAACCAAGACAGTCATCACTCTCTTGATTTGATATTATTATACATTAAACACTGGATCAACATTTTTCTGATTCATATTTTGAAATGTAGTTTTCACTTGTGGCTATATAAATATTATTTCAAAGACAGTAAATTTAGTAAAGCTATTTTCCAAGTATTTACTGGGAAAGTAAGCTTTACCTAAGCTTTAAGCTAAGAACATATTAAAATCTTTTCTTTCTAAATATAAATAGGTAACAAAGATAAATAGAATATTTACATGCATTTTATACTAATTCATATGTACTGTAGATGAAGTTTACATATACAAGTGTATATATATATATCTGTATATATGAACTATATATAAATATACAATTTTTTAAATGCTCTAATGCTTTAAACTCTGTCAACTTTCAGGAAATCATTGGTGAATTTAGTATTCAGTATTTACTGTGCTGATAGCACTTAACCTTCTGTTTTTAAAAATGTTTTCAATTTGATTTAGCATATATTGGCTGCACTGATGAACATTAGCAACAGGCTTAATATCAACTACTTTTAACAAGCTGAAGGATTCCAGACAGAATTGTGCTTCTTGTCATTATCACGCTGTTGGTTCCGTAAGGACAAACTTGCTTTTCTCTTCATTCTTTTCATGCAGTCTCAGCTAGGCACAAACTTCAAAGAAGACACTGCTCAAAGCTAGGAATATATTTCACAAAAAAATAGTATTATTCTTGATTCCAGATATTCCATTATTATATCTATATATTGTAAAGTTCCAAACTGATTAATCTACCAGAAGAAATGCATCAGGAGAGTTAGGAAAAAAATTCCATCAAAAATCTCTGTTGTCCTAAATTCTTCTGTGCTGTGAATGCTTCAGTAGGCAATTACACTGCCATTATGCATGTCTCAAGAAACGCTACTGGAAAAATTCAAGTAAGTTGCAGCCTTTCTGAGGTGCAATGTTATGGTGAACAAAAAGAGAAAATCCAGAAATATTTCAGTAGAATCCAAAACTGGGTTTTGTAGTGAACAAACTCATAAATTTTTCCTTTCCTGTCTAATATGGTGGTAAACATGGAGCCTGGAATAGAATCTGGCTTCCTGCCAAAAAAATACTTTAATCCTCCCGAAGTGATTAATTTTCATACATGAAAGTAAGCTGGAAACACAATTTCTAGCCATGGAGAGATGCCACGAATGCTCTGAAGTTCCCACACATTTTAAATTGAACTTTGTGGGATGTTGACAAAAGGTGTATCAGTAACAAAGGTTGACCCCTTAGAAAATATGTGATGGCAAGGAGGGAAGGGCTGGCTAAACTGGCACCTTACTGAAAGGGGATTAGGTTTTATTTTGAATTCATTGTGTCTAGACACATAACATTTGGTTGCTAAGCAATATAGACTTCTTTTGTAGACACTATTGAGAAACTTAGCCAAGCCTTCTTTTTTCACTTAAAAAAAATTCTTTGTTTTTTTTTTCTTAATAAGTACTTTATTTTTTTTTCAAGTTACATCTCAGTCGCAAACCCTTCCCTATTCCCCCTTCTTGTCCCACCCTTCCACCCTCTTCCCCCTCCAACAGCTTCTCTTTTCATTCCAACAAATGGTTCTTTCTCTTATAACAGTAAATTCTATACAAAACAGCAGAATTAAATATGCCACATTTATGAGAGTTAAATGGCCCAGTATACCTTCCCAATGTCCAGTTAATACATATTTGGCCCCTGACTTTAACCTTCTACCTTCTAACCATCTCCATGAGTTTAAAGTTCTATAACTGACTTAGTTTTCATACTAACTTTCATCACTATTATAACCATCTTCTTAGATCTAGAATGCCCTCTTGATT
>CAJQZJ010009649.1:23947433-23977382 GCA_907164525.1 Lophiomys imhausi | reverse complement strand
ACCTCAGAGAGCTGAGAAGGATAAATATATCTGATTATATAGGAAGTTCAGGGCCTGCAGCTTCCAATACTAAGAAATGACAAACCAGTGACTATCTGGACAGTTCCCATTTTCTCTCCATACATTCCAGCATCAGTCTTCAGCCTTTGGGTCCTGTTTCTCTGACAGACATTTATTGTAGAGCAGGGATTATGAAGGACTAACCTACCCTGTCTTGGCAGAGCTAGGCTGTCGACTTCCCTGCTACCAAGTTTTGTCCTTTTTGGACAGCAGTCTGTCTGCAGTTGAAGCAAGGAGTTTTTACATGTCAAGAGATAGGCTTGCCACTAATTCAACCATCTCACATTGGAGATTCTTCGATGCTTTTCTTCTACTTGGAGTAGAATAGGGGGTGCTGTCAGGAGCTGATATGTCACGATATCAAAAAAAATCTTAATTTAAGACCACATCTTTGAATGCCATATTCTGCAGATCTCTTGGGGTTTTTGAAGATGCCCTATCTATCTCTTGTATTTAGATAAGCAAATGTTGCTTGTCTCTTAACAACTTGATTACTGAGTAGCTTAGAGAATATCTGTGATAGACTGTCTTAGTAGCTAACAAGGTGACATGCATGCATGACTAGGAGTTTGTTTTTCTTAACTATCCTAAACAGTTTAAGACGGTTGGTATCAAGAGGCCAGAACTTCACATTTCATTTTTAAGTATCTCTAAGTACGATACCATTAGGAAGCGTTACCTTAAATTTTGCATCAATATACAAAGATCTATTTAAATGTGGCTAAATGTACTCTTAATTTTGTATCAATATACAAAGATCAATGCCTATGCAGCCCAATACAATCTTAATATTGCGTCCATATACAAGGGTCAATACCATTGTGGCCAACTATAATCTTAGTTTTGTATCAATATACAAATATCAATAATGACGTAGACCAATACAATCTTATTTTTGCACAATAAACAATGGTCAATACCACTTCTTTGTATCTACCTAATTCCTACAGAAATAATGGAAACAATCCCTTAAGTGAGTAAAGGCCCAAAGACTCATTAGGCATGAACACGGTATGAGGGCTGTCTCATTAACATGTCTTTAGATGTTTCATGTGCACTCTTAGAAATGACTCAGCTGGAATAAATAAATAGTTTACACTAAATTGTAAACTACTATTGGATAGATTAAAAGCTGAAGAGAATATGAAACATTTAAATTGTTGTTAGTCTTGTGTGGAGTAAAATGCCTTTGGATTTATTTCATTCTTTTGGCTACGTATACCCAGAGTGGAATTTTTAAAAGCCAGTAAGTGAAGATGACAGTAGTTATTTGCTGGCTTGTTTGCTTAATTACTGCCTTGGTGTCGAGAATTTTTTTTTTTCATTTTCCCCAAATTCTGCCAAATACATTCTTTACTGAAAAAAATATAACACTATGAGCCTTATGTGTGTATCTATGATTTGTTTCCTGCATGTAAAAAAAAAAATCAGAACCAATCAATGTTTCTGCCCAATATCCAGAATTTTATTCCTTTATTTACCTCCAAAAATAGTAAACCAATGTTTTACTACAGTAAGTGATAACATTTTTGGTTAAACTTTGCATAGACATGTGCGCATAATGTGCGTACTTATAGATACATATTTGTGTTTGTGAACATGGCCAGTAGAGTGCCACAGGGTATGCATGGCTTTCAGAGGACAATTTCTAGTCTTTTCATGACTTCACCTTTGGACAGGGCCTCTTTGCTGAATATAGATCCAGGTTAGCTATGGACGGCTACCCTGTCTCTAGCTCCCACCTCACCATAAGGAGTTCTGATATAATAGAGTCATTCTCCTGCAACCAGCGTTACTTGGAGTTTCAAACACAGGTCATGACCTTTGCACAAATTTTTCAGATGGTTTGTCTGTAGCCTCTCTATGTCTCAGTTGTCCCCCTCCCATAAAATAAATGCAGTAACTGACTCAGAAAGTCAGTCTAAGCTGCAGGTGGGTATAACCTTTTTGACATTGTGACATGACATTTTTATCTGCAAAGTTCATGCTCAAGGAAGGAGGTTCCAATCAACTTGCAAAAACAAGCAAACAAACAGCAACAAAGCAAGATCAAGCCCTTCCGAGTGTCGAGTGTTTTGAGTATGCTTATTGTCTTCTACTGTGCAGCAACCCTGCTGTCTTTGCTGCACATAGCTTCTCCCTACAGGCAGCAAATCCTGGAGGGTATAAAATACATAGGACAACGTCAAGCACAGAGTTAGTACTCTATGAAAATTGTATAGTATTACAGTTTCTGGTATTAAAGAGTTAATGAATTTTATCTCTAAACAAAATGTACAATAACAGCTAGTGTTCTATGTAAATGAACCAATGACACAAAGTATTGTTGGTATTGATTTTTAAATGTATTTGAAACTGGGGTTGTCATAAAATGTTTGATATACTTCTGTAAGTCGCACAGGACAGAAAATAAAGTATTGGTTTACCTTTGGTTAGGTCATTTCTCAAGAGTTAAAATGAAAGATAACTCTGAGAAGCTACTTACTACAAGCCATGATCCATGACAAACAGGTCATCTCATTTGCTCTTTCCCTGAGTATACAAAGTAAGTGTTAAAAATACATTTGCAGGCAATATGATTGAAAGTTGCAAAGGTCAATAAACTTCTTCAAAGTCAGAGACAGTAAATAGGAGAGTTTTATTTAAAATCCAAATTTGCTCCACTTGAAAACTTATAGATCTAGTTATTATGACTAACGACTATACGACTATGTGTACATTTGCAATGAATAGAAAACATCTCATTAATTTTGTGATGTGTTTCACAACCTACTTCTTATATTTGATATCTTACAGATAGGTCAGGGGAATTCTGTGTACTTCCTTCACATGGTGATACTGCAATTATCCAAGCTTGCCAAGTTTGTAGAAATATGGATAAACATACTGACACTTTTTCTCAGAAAAATATGTTTCCTAAATATCAGAACAAGTGTGTGAGTGTGGATTCATATTTTATTTCAATGGATAAGAAGTAGCAGATCACTGAGTTGAACAGACTTTTGCATTGTACCTAATCTTGGATCAAAACCTAATTCTAAACTTGGACAGTTTTAGCATATTTATAGAACTTGGATCAAGGGAGTCTCTTGTTGCAATGCAGGAGAGTAGTGTTTGCTATTGATGTGATTCTGTATGAGAAATATGAAATGAAGACTGATTATCAGTTAACACTATAATAAAGTGTTTGCACTTCTTGTCATAGAGAAATGTCTGCAAGTGGTAAGGAATCATGTATGGTGGTTTTGGAAGCATGATTTTTGGCTTTCCAGTATTACAAACTCTGAAATTTGAAGGCAGGATTAGAATTTTCTCAAAAGAACAGAAATGATTAAGACCAGGCCTAGTGATTTCTGGGAAAGTACTATTGCCTAGTGGGTTCCAACACTGTCATTATTTGTTTCAATGACTGAAGTTTCACTTTTTTATGTTTATTTGTTACTTCAAGCTACATCCCTATCACAGTGCCTTCTTCCACCCTTCCACCCTGTTCAACCCTCCCAACCTCTCCCCTCCCTCCTCTCCTACTCCTCCGGAGTGGGTTGTACCTACATATCAATCCCCTACCCCAGTTCAGCAGTCATATGAGGGCTAAGAGCCTCCTCATATACTGGGGGTCTACAAGGCAACACCACTAGGACAAAGTGTCTCATTAACAGGTAACAAAGTCCATGTTCTTGTTCCTTTTGGTGTGTTGTTTGTAGAATAGTTTTCCTGTACTATATAGCTAAAATCCAATTATTAGTGAATAGATGCCATGTGTCTCCTTCTGAGTCTGGGTTAGCTCACTCAGGATAAGCTTTTCTAGTTCCATCCATTGGCTACAAATTGCAGGATTTTGTTGATTCTGATGGCTGAGTAGTATTCCATTGTGTAGATGTACCAAAGTTTTTTTTTTTTTAATCCATTCATTGGTTGAGGGACATCTGGGTTGTTTCCAGTTTCTAGCTATTACAAATAAAGCTGCTATGAACAGAGATGAGGAAACGTCCTTGTGGTTTGGTGAGGGATCATTTGGATGTATACCCAGAAGTGGTATGGCTGGGTCTTGAGGTAGAGCTATTCCAAGTTTTCTAAGATATTGCCAGACTGATTTCCAAAGTAGTTATACAAGTTTGCACTTCCACTAGCAATGGAGGAGTGTTCCCCTTTCTTCACAACCCCTCCAGCATGTGCTGTCATTAGAATTTTTGATCTTAGCCATTCTGACAGGTGTGAGATGGAACATCAGAATCATCTTGAGTGGCATTTCTCTGATGATTAAGGATGCTGAGCATTTCTTCAGGTGACTCACAGCCATTAAAGATTCCTCCTTTTTGTATTCTCAGTTTAACTGTTTCCCATTTTTTGATTCAATTATTTGGTTTCTTGGTGTTTCATTTCTTGAGTTCTTTATAAACTTTGGATATGGAATAACAACAAATCCAGAATAGCTAAATCAATCCTGTACAATAAAAAAATATCTGGAGGTACCACAACCCCAGATTTCAAGCTATACTACAGAGCAATCGTAATAAAAACAACATGGTACTGGTATAGAAACCGACCACTGATCAATGGAATCAAACTGAAGACCCAGAAATGAACCCATACACCTATGATCTCTTAATTTTTGACAAAGAAGCCAAAACCATACAGTGGAAAAGGGACAGCATCTTCAACAAATGGTTCTTGTCTAACTGGATGTCCACATCTAAGATAATGCAATTAGACCCTTATTTATCAACTTGCCCAAAACTTAAATCCAAGTGGATCAAAGACCTTAATATAAGGCCAGACACACGAAATCTATTAGAAGAGAGAGTGGGGAAAACCCTTCAACTCATAGGCACAGGTGACAACTTCCTGAACAGAACACCAACAGATCTGGTTCTAAGACCAACAATCAATAAATGGGACCTCATGAAACTGAAAACCTTCTGTAAGCCAAAGGACACTGTCATTAGAACAAAATGGCAACCTACAAAATGGGAAAAGATCTTTACCAATCACACATCTGACAGAAGTTTCACCTTTCAATGGTTTTTTTCTCTTTAAAATGTGTGATTAACAGTATAACATTTAACGATGTGTATGCTGTACACCTGAATGACAGCTTTGATGTTGCTCAGATGCCAAATATCAGATATGTACTCATTGTACTCTAATTTAATTCCCTATAGATAGCAAATGGATAAAATACACCAGTAAAATGTATAACAAATCCTCATGCCTTAATTGAACAATTAAAGTCCAACTTTCTTCCCATAACAAAACTTCCTGGAGTTGTTAGCAAGCAGGGAGCTAAGCTGATCAAGGTTGCACAGCCTTTTAAAGTTCATCTGTAAGTTCATTTGTGCAAGGATAAGGTGGCAAATTAATCAGCAAGAAAAAAAAGCTTGAAATTTTATGATTTATTTTGTTTTATAAATTTCTTGCTGCAATATGTTCACTGTATATAGGAACAATCTTCATAAAGACACATTAATTCACACACTCCCTTGACCCCAATTAACCCTTTCTTTCTCCTCAGCTAGTCCTCTCACTCCCCTCTGTCTTGGTTGTATGTATCTATATAAAATCCTGCATCCTGGTACCATGAAATTTTGTCCGCAAGGAGAATTCATTCAGGTCAGCTCCAACTCAGTGGTTTCTAGGCTGTTTCTGAAGTACATGGCATCTTAAACAATTCAGACTTAACTTTAACCTTTGGGAGTTGACAACCAAGAGGAACAATAGACAACCTTGGATACCCCCAACCAATAACTTTAAAGAGGGTTTCGCAAATATGGTACTGGTGTTTTGGTAGGTGGCCTTTGGTTACTGGAGGTATAAATTACATCCAATGCCTTATATCTTGAAGAGTTTTTCCTTCAGGGTTTCAAGTCTTTTACATAGGCCGCTGAACTATTTTGAATAATTGTATATGTGTAAGAGTGGGAATCAGTTTCATTTGTCCACATGTCAAGTTGTTCTTTTGAATCATTTGAGAAAAACACTATTTTGATAATGTATACTTTTTAGTACCCTTGCCAAAACTTGAGTGGCTGTGGATATGCCTGTTTAGGTATACTTCTAGAATACTGGTCTACTCCATTGATCTACATGTCTGGTTTTGTTCCAGAATTATGTCACTTTTCTTCCTATGCCCTCTGTGCTATAAGTAGAATAAGGCATTGTTATACTTCCCCCAGGATTGTTCTTTTTTTCCCTATGTTTGTTTGTTTGCTCAGGATTTCTTTGTTTATTAATCCTATTTTGTACTTCCATGTGAATTTGAAAACATTTCTTTTTCTAGTTCTGTGAAAACTGCTACTAGAATTTTGATGAGGACTGTCCTGACTATATAGATTGTTTTCAGAACTTGAGCCATTGCACAAACTCTGACCATCTACAAATATGGGAATGCTTTCAATTTTCTAGTTTTCTTTAATTTTTTTTTATATATGAAAATGTAATAGTCTGTTAGCTTTTACTTCTTTAATAGGATTTGGGATGGTTAATTTGATTGTTGATTTTACAAGATCTAGAATTCCATATGAGGTAAGCTTCTGTGAAGGATTTTCTCAATTAGGTTTCTTAAAATGGAAAGGCCCTTCTTCATTGTGAGCAGCACTACTTCAAGATCATGGACTAAATAAAAAGGAGAAAACAAGCTGATTAGTAGCATTCATTATTCTTTGTTTCTTGATCTCAGACAAAATGCGATCAAATGCCTCCCCAAACTTCTGCTGCTATGATTTCTCCACTGCGATAGAGTATAACTTTGCATTTTAAGACAAAATAAACCTTTCTCTATTTCTTACATCAATGTATGCTATGACAACAACAAGAAAAGCAGATAATACAGCTTCACATCTTGTTTTGTAAGGCTGTTGTGAATAGGATTGTATAGCTGATTTTGTTGTCAGATTCTTCTTGATTGGCACATAAGAAATCTCCAGCTTTTTCATGTTTATTTTGTATCCTACTACATTGCTAAGAGCTTTTGTGAGTTCTTAACGACTTCCAGTAATCTTTAGAGTTTCTAATGCATAAATTATATCATCTGTACACAGGGTTAATTTGACTTGCACCTCTCATTGATGTATCTATTTCATTTTTTCTCATTTCATTGTTCTCAGACAACATGTGCCATATAGAGGAAAGTGGGGAAAAGGAAGAAGTTTCATAGAAGGCTTTGAGATGTTTTTCTTTTACCATTTACAATATTTCGGGGCTGTAATTCTTTTGTATGTAGACTTTGTCATGTTGAGATATTTTTTTATATTTATAAGTTTTTTATCATGGTGGGATGTTGACTTCATCTGAAGGCTTTCCTGCATCTACTGAGATGTTCACATTTGTTTCTATACATTTATTTATATGATGTATTAGTTATGTTTCTTTTCATTCATTCTTTTTTTATTAGGTACAATAAAATTTATTTAGGATCATGTGATTTCCACTCAAATCCTCTGTAATAGATTGTTCCATTTAAACTCTATTTTTGAGTTGAAGTTTTTATATATTTGTTGCCCAGAATGCTATTTTTCTCTTAATTTAATATTTATCAATTCAACTTAGATCTCAATCATAGCCCCTTTCTTCCTTCCTTCCCAGTCCCACCCTTCCACCCTTTACTCCCTCTCCCCTCTATCCTTCTCCTCCAATATGGGGGCCCCCACATATTAGCTCCCCTCAGTTCATCAGTCACATGAGGGCAAAGAGCTACCTCTTGCTCTAGGGCCCAACATGGTAGCTCAGTTAAAGTAAAGTGTCCCAGTAAAAGGTAACAAGGTCCGTCACTGAGACTGCTTCTCCCCCCGCATCTGTTAAGGGATCTGTATGACGACAAAGACAAAGTTGCCTATCATCTGTATCAGTATGGGGGGGGCCAGGCCTAGCCTAACTTTTTCTTCTTCTTTCTCGTCTTCTTCATTTTCTTCTTCCTCTTCTTCTTCTTTTTCTTTTTCTCCTCCTCCTTCTTCTTCTTTTCTTTTTCTTCTTCTTCTTCCTTTTTTTTTTTTTTGTCAGTGTTTCAGTCTCCACATGCCCCTAGGGGCCTAGACTGATTGTTTCTGTTGATCTTCATGTGTTGATCTTGACCCCTCTGGGTCTGTCCCACCTCTCTTATATAGGGTGTCCAGAGCTCTATCTAATGTTTGACTGTGTGTCTCAGACTTTGCTTTGTTCTGTTGCTGGATGGAATTTTTCATAGGATAGTTATGCTAGGTTCCTGTTCCTTTGGGTCTGTGGGTTATAGGATCATTATTATCTACTCTAAGTCTAGAATCCATTTATAAGTGAAAACATGCTATGTATATCTTTCTGGGTTTGGGTAAGCTAACTCAGCATGATTTTTCTAGTTCTATCTATTTGGTTGCAAATTGCATGATTTCCTTGTGTCTGATAGCTGAGTAGTATTACATTGTATAGGTCACAGTTTTTGGTTTTTTTTTTTAATTGTTTTGTTGTTGTTCTTTTTTGTTTTTTGTCCATTCTTCTGTTGAAGGGCATCTTGCTTGTTTTCAGTTTCTACTTATTACAAACAAAGTTTCTATGAACATGTTTGAGCTGTTATCCTTCAGTTTGGTGAAGAATCTTTTGGATGTATATATCCCCAAAAATGGTATGGCTGGATCTTGAGGTAGAACTATTCCATTTTCTGAGATATAGCCAGAATGATTTCCAAAGTGGTTGTACAAGTGCCCGCTTACACCAGCAATGGAGTAGTGTACCCCTTTCTCCAAATACTTGCCAAGCATATGGCAATAATTGAGTTTTTTGAACTTAGCCATTCTGATGGGTGTGACATGAAATCACAGAGTCATTTTGAGTTGCATTTCCCTGATGACTAAAGTTGTTGAGCATATCTTCAAGTGTCTCTAGCCTTTAGAGATTCCTATTGCTGCAATAAAACACTGTGATGAAGGCAACATGTAAAAGAGATTACATGGGTTTCTTGTTCCAGAGAGTTCATGAGGACAGAGCAGTGGTAACAGGTTGCAGGTATAGCAGCTTGAGTAGAAGCTGAGAGGGTACATCTTGAAATGCAACCATAAAACAGAGTATGAACACCTATCACCTTCTTTTTTCTTTCCTTCCTCTGAGAGTTCTGTTTTTGGCTATTCCTCCATTGATGATTTCACATGTACCCTCAGGAAGAAACTGTAAATTCTTTCCCAAAAAAAAATGTCAGTTTTAAAATTTTATAACTAACCTATTTCTTGAGCTGAGTCATTCTTTACATAATGGGCACCCGCTGAGCATTCACTGCACTTACAGTATTAGCATGACTTGGGTCTTGTTATAAATGTATATATGCTTGTCCCCTCCCCTAGATCAACTAAATGAGGGCTTACTTTTAGCAAGGTTCCAAAGTGATTCCACACTAGAGTAAGAGAAGCAGGATGATGTGCCTTTGTGGAGGTGCATTCAAATCAGCAAAGGCTCCTTCTGCTTCTATGCTAACTTGCTTGTTGGATCAGTTACTCATCTCTTCACTGAAGAACTATATTTTGAGGACCTAATATGTGCAGAGAGCTATTTTGCATTCTAGTGATGTAGTGTATAAAGCACTTGTGCTACAGCAACAATTAGATGCATTAGCACATATAATTGTAGACACATACTGAATAAATATGTGCTCATGTCTGGCCTATAATCATATTCTTCTAGTACTGCTTTTGAGAAGTTAAAGTAATCTGGGATGGTAACACCTCCAGATGCTTTTTTTTTTTTTAATTGTACAGGATTGATTTAGCTATTATGGGTTTTTTGTTATGCCATATGAAGTTGAGAATTGCTTTTTCCAGGTCTATAAAGAATTGTGGTGGTATTTTGATAGGAATTGCATAGAATCTGTATATTGCTTTTGGAAGGATAGCCATTTTTATTATGTTGATCCTACCTAGTCATGAGCATGGGGATCTTTCCAATTTCTGATGACCACCTCTTCAATTTCTTTCTTCAAGGACTTGAAGTTCTTGTTGTACAGACAGGTCCTTTACTTGCTTGGTTAGAGTTAGCCCCAGGTATGTTATTTTGTTTGTGGCTATTGTGAAGGGGGTTGTTTCCCTGATTTCTTTCTCAGCCCATTTATTTGTTGTATAAAGAAGGGCTTCTGATTTTTTTTTGAAGTAATTTTGTATCCAAAGACCTTGCTGAAAGTGTTCATCAGCTGTAGGAGTTCTCTGGTAAAATTTTTGGTGTCGCTTATGTATACTACCATATCATCTGCAAATAGGGATAATTTGAATTCTTCGTCTCCAATTTTTATCCCCTGTATGTCCTTCGGTTGTCTTATTTCTCTAGCAAGAACTTCAACATGTACTATGTTGAAGAGAAATTACAAAAGTGGGCACCCTTATCTTGTCCCTGAGTTTATAGGAAATGTTTTAAGTTTCTCTCCATTTAATTTGATTCTAGTTACTGGCTTGCTATATATCGACTTTTTTATTTCTAGATATGGTCCTTGCATGCCCATTCTCTCCAGGACTTTTAGCATGAAGGGGTGATAAATGGAATCAAAATGAACCCACACACCTTAATTTTTGAAAAAGTAGGCACAACCATACAATGGAAAAAGGACAGCATCTTCAACAAATGGTGCTGGTCTAACTGGATGATGACATGTAAAAGAATAAAATTAGACCCACACTTATCACCTTGCACAAAAATTAAGTCCAAGTAGATCAAAGACCTTAACATAAGGCTGGAAACACTAAACCTATTAGAAGAAAAAGTGGGGAAAACCCTCAAACTCATTGGCACAGGTGACAATTTCCTGAACAGAACACTAACAGCTCAGGCTCTAAGACCAAGAATCAATAAATGGAACTTCATGAAACTGAAAAGCTTCTGTAAGGCAAAAGACACTGTCATTCAAACAAAATGGCAACCTACAGATTGGGAAAAATCTTCACTAACCCCATGTATGATAGACGGATAATATGCAAAATGTACAAAGAACTCAAGAAAGTATATGCCAAGAAACCAGATATTCCAACCAAATAAATTGGTAATAGAGCTAAACAGAGAATTCACAAAGGAGGAATTCCTAATGGCTGAGAGACACTTAAAGAAATGCTCAGAAGAATCCTTAATCATCAGAGAAATGCAACTCATGATGACTCTGAGATTCCATCTCACACCTGTCAGAATGGCTAAGATCAAAAGCTCAAATGACAGCACATGCTGGTGAGGTTGTGGAGAAAGGGGAGCACTCCTCCATTGCTGGTGGGAGTGCAAGTTTGTACAACCACTATGGAAATCAGTCTGGTGATATCTTAAAAAATTTGGAATAGCTCTACCTCAAGACTCAGCCATACCACTTCTGGATATACATCCAAATGATTCCACACCAAACCACAAGGACTTTTTCTCATCTATGTTCATAGCAGCGTTATTTGTAATGGCTATAAACTGGAAACAACCCAGATGCCTCTCAACCAAGGAATGGATAAAAAATAAATAATCAGATATATTTATCCCTCTCAGGTCTCTGAGGTGGTTGAAGAATAGATAGCTAGAGTCTCATAGTTAAATTTTGAGTTGTTTAGGAATCAAGAGGGTGTTCTGGATCTAAGAAGATATTTTTAAAATTGTGAGGCAAGTTAGTATGAAAGCTGAGTTAGATATAGAACTTTAAACTCATGGAGATGGTTAGATAGTAGAATGTTAAAGTCAGGTGCCAAATACATATGGACTGGACATTGGGAATTTATGCTAAGCCATATAACTCTTATAATTGTGGCCTATTTATTTCTGTTGTTTTGTATTGTATTTATAGTTATAAGAAAAAGAACCATTTCTTGGACTGAAAGGGAGAGCTGTTGGGGGGAAAAAGAAATACCTTAAACTAAAAAAAAAAAAAAAAAAAAGAAGGGAAGAGGATGGGGGGTTGAGGTCGAGGAGGGTGGAAGGGTGGGACTGGAGGGGGGAGTAGGAAGGGGATTGTGATTGAGATGTAACTTGAAGAAATAAAAAATAAATTATTTTAAAAAAAGAAAAAAGAAAAAAAAAACCTGTGGTACATCTACACAATGGAAAACTACTCAGCCATCAGAAACAAGGAAATTGTGCAATTTGCAGCCAAATGGATGGAACTAGAGAAGCTCATCCTGAGTGAGCTAACCCAGACTCAGAAAGATGCAAATGGCATCTATTCACTTATAATTGGATTTTAGCCATATATTACAGGATAACTATACTACAGCCAATGCACCAAAGGGAACAGGAAAATAGATTTTGTTACCTGTCGATGAGCCACTTTGCCCTAGTGGGGCTGCCTTGTAGGCCCCCCGAGTATGAGGAGGCTCTTGGCCCTCATATGACTGCTGAACTTGGACAGGGTACCGATATGTTGGGACACTCCTCTCCAGAGGAGTGGGATGGTAGGGAGAGGGGTTGGCAGGGGAGGACTGGGAGGGGTGGAAGAAGGACACTATGATGGAGATGTAAACTGAAGTAATAAATAAACATAAAAAAGACCATGAAAAAAAGAAAAACAAAGGAAGGCAGAGCCAAGCTGAAGCCTGCCTTTAAACCTCAAAAGAAAATATAAAGTAATTTAACTTACATAAAACCCAGTTTATGAAATTGTTTTTTATCTTTGGTTTTTATTCTTGTTTCATGTTGAGATATAATTTTACTGTACAGCCCAGGCTTCCTTTTGTTTATGATTATCCTGCTCTAGCCTCCTGAATGACAATATTGGTATTCCAACATTCAGTCCTGTGAAGGATGTGTTGCACCTTTCCAGGCTCTAAATTGTTGTCATTTTATGAATTATATTTTTCTGTATCATATCTGAGATATATCTCTAAGACTAATTCATAATCCTTCATTTGCTCCAGAAATTTACAGTTTCAGGTTAATTTAATATTTAAAAATTTTATTTTATGATAGATCATTCCTTGAAGTCATATAATGTTTTTTTTTTTTTTTTGGTTTTTTGAGACAGGGTTTCTCTGCGTAACAACCCTGGCTGTCCTGGACTCACTGTGTAGACCAGGCTGGCCTCGAACTCACAGAGATCCGCCTGCCTCTGCCTCCCAAGGGCTGGGATTAAAGGCGTGCGCCACCATGCCCGCCTATATAATGTATTTTCCTCAAATCCTCTCCTCCAACTCTTCACCTCCACTCTCCTATCTCTTTTCACTCTAACTCAATATACTCATTTGTTTTTAAAGTCCATGTAATTCTGTGTTGAGGTATAGCGCTCTACAGGAAAATAAGTAGTCTTTAAGCGTCTACATCTCTGAAGAAAATTTAATCTCTTCCTCTAGCAGCCATCAGTTGCCAATAACTTTTCAGCTACTAGTGTGACTTCCTGAACACATCCTAATGCTCGTTCAGGGATTCTAGCAGGCTTAATTTGCATACTATCCTACCACCTGTGAGTTCATGGTGCAACATCCCTTTCCTGTCCAGTAAATAATGTTTTGCTCTAGACTCTCATTACCTCTGCCTCTCAAAATCTTTATTTACTCCTTTCTTTGATGATTCTTTAGATTTGGGTAGGGTGTGTGTGTGTGTGTGTGTGTGTGTGTGTGTGTGTGTGTGTGCTATAATTTTCCAAGACAGAGCTGAACACCACATAGACTTTTATTCACTATACATTGATTACTTATGGATATCTGCATTAACTACCATTTACTTTAAAAATAAACTTCTCTAGTGAGCACTACCCTAATCTATTTGTAATGTAATGTACTACGATTACAAAGGCCTTAGAAGACCTTTTAATATGTTTATTTAGCAGTGTAATACTAGCTGGTTCTCCCATGCATCTTATGACTTATTAGTCTATAGTGAGTTGGCACTGATAATGGTTCCAGTAATATGTTCCATCTTGTGGACTGGGCATTAGATTCCATCAGAAAAATTTGGTTACTCCTATAACATAGGATCCACAGTTACTGCAGTAGGCATATACAGGCCAATAGTTATTCTTCTTCACAGGGCTAACAGGTAAAATTAATTACTTTTCTAATCTGTATGTATAATACCTTCCAGTCTTCTCAATACTAGTTTTCAGGTTAGTATAAGCTTGGTTTCTCCAAGTGACTATGACTCAAATATGTGATACTCTTTAGAGTAGGGGTTTACAATCAAGTTCTGGATGGTAACTAATACTAATAGCAATATTTGAATGGAAGAATTCAGAGCATGTCTGGCCAACATTTAAAAAGGGGGTAACCTGTTCCTGAAAACAGGCTTATTTGTAACATTTATTTATTCAAGTTACATCACAATCATAGTCCCCTGCCTACTCTCCCTCATGGTCCCACCCTACCCTCTTCCTCTTCATCCTCCTATCTGATGATTTTTTTTTAATTTAAGGTGTATCTTTTTCCCCCAACACCTCTCCCTTTTAGTCTAATAAAATGCTCTTTTTCTTATAACAATAAAAGCTATACAAAATAATAAGAACAATTAGGCCACAATTATGAAAATTATATGGTATAACCTACATTCCCAATGCCCAGTCCATACGTAATTGGCAACTGATATTAATATTCTATTGTATATCTCAATGAGTTTAAAGTTCTAAACCTAACTCAGTTTCCATCCTAACTTACCTTACCAACTTAACAACATCTTAGACCTAGAACATCCTTTTAATTCCTAAACAACTTAAAATGTAACTGTGAGACTATAGCTATTTAGTCTTCAACCACATCAGAGACTGAGAAAGATAAATATATCAGAATAAACAGGAGTGCAGAGCCAGCAGCCTCCAAAACAAAGAAATGACAGAAAACTGCCTGCCCGGACAGTCCCCAATTTCTCTCAATCCATTGGAAGATCCAACTTCAGCCTTTTGGCCCACTATCTCTGACAGACATTGATTGTGAAGAAGGAATTACGAAGGACTTACCCACCCTGTCTTGGCAAAGCCGATAGCTTATGGTGCTTGGAAGAGGGCAACTTCCTTAAACTTTTGTATTCATGCATATAATGATATTTCAGTATTTTTTTATATTTGTCAGTTTCCATGTGGCATTTTCCAGGGTCTTTGGTATTTGTTTTCCTTATATACTCTCTCCTCTTGCCTGTCTTCCATCTTCCATCTAACTTAAGCCTTCCTGTTTCATTATTTCCTTACTCCTTCATATAGCCTGAGTTCTAGTCCTCCCATGACCCCTTCCCTTTCCTAGTTTCCTGACTTCTGTAGGGACTCCAGTTGGAACACATGAATACAAATTTCCAAATTTAACATTCTCATATGAGAGAGAATTTATAGAACTTTTCATTCTGTGTCTGGCCTACTTCACCTAGTATGCTAATGTCCAGATCCATTATCTGAGAATTTCATATTTCTTCACAGCTCAGATATATCCCACTGTGCATACCCAAAAGGTTTAAACATTCTTTAAGATTTCCTAATTTTTTTTAAAAATAAAAAGTCACTAATCTTATAACTCAGATATTTTTCTTATAGTCATTTACCAAGGTAGTAAAAAACATATGCTCAAATGCACTTTCTTGAGTTTTGAAATTAGCTATATTTGTCAAGTCTAAACTGGAGACTGTCATCCTCTCAAGAGATAGAAACAATAAAATGTGACAAATATTTTCAATTCAACAATATTCAGTAAAGAAGACACAAATGTGCAAGAATATATGTGAAAATCAAAACAAATGCATGATTAAAAGAACAGTTTAGAGAATATGGAGAGTACATAAAATGCAATTCTATGTGCATAAAATTGGCCTAAAGTAAACAGAAACTGTCCAAATATTGCTATAGATACAAGAAGGTAGTGACTACATTAAAAAGTGTACAAAAGAAATATATTACAGTCGTAGCTATGCTGTAATCTTGATAATGGTGATGGATTGAAATCCATCTATCTTCTATCATAGGTCTACCTGTTTATCTGTCTATCTATTTTAAAATTGTCAATTGGGGACAATTTAGGATTTGAGAAAACAATATATTTTATAATCAACAATGAAGTCACAGAATTCTTGCAGTTTTAAATGGAGAGGGTTATCTAATATTCCAAGGTTGTAACTGTGAAGGTGAAGATACTTTGGTTCCAATTGTATATTGAGATAATATTAAGAGTTGATTGTTTGGAGTCTTAGTTATTCCAATGCTTCTAACCTATATGCATTCAGTCTTCAACCATTCATTTATTCTTGTTGTCAATCAGTACAGTGGATGTTCCAGAAATTGCTTAATGCATTGTATAGCATAATGACTAAGAGCCCATGTTTCAGACTCAGATTGTTTGGATTTGTTTCTAGTTATACCACTTAATACTGTGTCGCGTCCCTCTCGACCAGCAAGAAATGACGCAACTCACAAAAGCTCTTCTCCTGCAGTTTATTCAGGTCCCTTGAAAACAGTCTTCCGAAAAGGGCCGGGCAGACCCAACCCACAGGCTAAATACTAAATGAACAGCCAATCAAGTAAAGCCACGTGGTGCTATCCTAGAGGCCCACGTATGCGGAAGCAAGCCAGATCAGCGGTCTTAGCCAAATATGGACTTGTTTACCACCAAGAGCGCTCACCGTCGGGCTGGTGGAAGGCGGAGACCAGTGCCATCTTTAAGGCGCGGCACGTCGCAGCTCTCTACAGTTCCTCCTTTTTTTTTAAATTTTTTCTAAAGTTGGTAGAAGTCCCTGGAAAGGTTTCGTAATCCCCCTATCTGGGGATCTCACGGTGGGCCTGAGCCTGTAGGAGGGCGGTGCTCAAACTCTTACCCGTCTCTGGGTCAGCCTCCCCACTCGGGACTGCCCTGTCTTAGGTGGCCGAGACTTACCCGTCAACTCCGTCACTGACTTGCCAGACCCTAATATCTGTGGAACGAATACCTCAGTGGGCAGGGACTATGCTTAGTGAAGATTTACTTCACGGCAGCAAGCCATGCCTGAGGGGACTGGCCCGCCTCAATGGCGACAAGGGCTTGTATAATCATGGCTACATTACGTTTTTGTGTGGTTCTCATTTTGTAGATGCACCATAGGCAAACCAGAGAGGCTAGTATCATTAGTATCGCCAAAGAGCCTACGCCCGCCCACTCCTTAAGATGATCCATAGCCGTCTGTATCCAGGAAGTCAAGCCAGTAGCCAGGCTCAGATCCACTCGAGTGGAGTTGATGTGGACAATTGTTGCTCCCAGCTCTCTCATCAAATTTTCAAATTCAGCCGACCAATCCTGTAAGAGGAACTTTGACAATTGTCTAGACAAATTAGCAGCCTTTGTAAAATTTTGATATTGTACGGAAGTAACACACAAACCTTGCATTTTCCACTCACACCCCAATTGTGCTAGTTGCCAAAGAGAATCAATCTGTTCTTGTATTAAATCTATGCGTTGATTAACTATCATAAGACCTCCTTTGAGATGAGAATTCATAGAGGCCTGAGTATCCAATGCCTGTGCCACAGTGGCTGAGATGTTATTCAGGGCATTGGCAGTCTGTATAGAACTAGACAAGGCAATAGCTGAGGCAGTAGCTCCCACAGCAGCAATAGTGATAGCAGTAACAATAGCTGCAGTGATGCCAAAATCTCTTTTAAATCTGAATAGCATCATGGTATTAGGAGCCTCTACAGGAACTGGTACATATCGAGGCATTCTAGTCACCACAGCCACAGGAAAGGCTGTGGCATTCCAGCATAGGGCATAAAAACATGTACCTGGAGTGCATACTAACTTTTCTTCACCCAAGGATGCACTCCCATTACTTACAATCCACAGAAAAGGAGGCCAGAGACATACTGACGAAGCTAAAAAAGTCTTGTTGCGGTATGAATGAAATAAAGAATTCCAAGTACCAGAGCCACTACCGCTAGAGAAATCCAATCTGGTAGCAGACCCTAGGGAAAAATTACCTCTTTGATAAATTCCTCCCCCAAGCATAATGACAGGCCCCAAGTTCATGCAACTTCCATTTACTCCACACAAAAGCCACAAATCAAAAGGATTGGTGGCAGTCTGCTGAGGATCCCTAGTAGATATATCAAGCATTCCTATACAAGACTTATTCACTATATTACTAATCATGGGGCTAAAGGAAAAATAATCTTGTTGAACCCAAACTGCTCTGCGCTCCTGACATCCAGTCCAGGGAAAAGGTCCTTCCTCTCCTGTGGATCCTCTACAAAAAGGTGCCCAGCGTGGCTGTCTGGGGGGGTCCCAGTCAGAGACTCGTGTGGGCCACCATCCTTCAAGGCGAGAACCATTGCCTGAAAACAAACCACCACTCCTACCCCCAAACCTCAATTGTGGTAAAAAATCTGCTGACTGCTGAGACAATTTAATGCATTTTGTATCATCTGACCTATTGAAGCTCATTAAAAAGCACAAACTACCCTTCAAGCTGACATTTCTATTACCCTCTATAGGGCTTCTCTGATCATCAAAGGGAAGGTAGGGTAAGCCTAAGCTTCTATTACTGCTAAATAAGCGCGGAAACACAGTTGCATCATGTCTGACCGGCATCGGCTTTGGGAATATCGACAGGATCCCCCATCTCGGCTCGGTCATTCCTGACATACTTACTACTACTATCACCAGAATCCTTAGGAGGGTCTTCATGACGAATCTTCCTCACAAGGCGTTCAGGCACCCACACTGGATCTTGTTGATCCTGAGGAAAAACACAAACAGACCCTCTCGCCCATGTTAGCATGGGGTCAGGCCCCCGCCAAGAGCCTGTCAGAATGTCCTTCCACTTCACCATGCTTTTAGGTGAACCATGGGAATCCTGATGTCTGTCCGCTGCTGAGCGGCCTTGAGCATCCAAATTGAAAAAATTTAAAGTAAATAAGGCTAAAGACATTCTCTCCTTGGGGGTACGGCCTTGGCCTATTCCCCCTTTTTTTTTTGCAAGCATTCTTTCAAGGTGCGATGAGCACACTCCACAATTCCTTGTCCTTGAGGATTGTATGGTAATCCATGATTAAGCTGTACCTCCATCTGGTTGCAGAAGGAGACAAAGGACTGTGCCGTATAGGCTGGTCCATTGTCCGTTTTCAGCTGCTGTGGTTTTCCCCATGCAGCCCAGGCTTCTAAGCAATGTCCTATGACATTGCGAGCCTTTTCTCCACTCATAGGTGTAGCATGTATGATACCTGAGCAGGTATCCACAGATACATGAATATATTTTAAGGTTCCAAATTCTGAAATGTGGGTAACGTCCATTTGCCAGATTTTGAGTGGCATCAACCCTCTAGGGTTCACTCCCACACTGGGAGGATGATGATGAATCACACACTGAGGACAGTCCAAAACTACTTGTCTAGCATCTGCTCTAGACAAATGGAATTTCTGCTGTAGAGTTTTTGCATTTACATGAAATAATTGGTGAAACTCTCTGGCTTGGTCCAGGAATGAGCTCCAAAAAATGCATTCCATCCTGGTCCATTGATCAACTTTATCATTACCCTCACTTAATGGTCCAGGTAATCCTGTATGTGCTCTGATATGTTGAATATAAAAACACCTTTTTCTCTGCCAGATTAAAACTTGTAACTCTTGTAATAAGGCACATACAGTACTACTATTCTTAATAGGACCTGCTAATTCTAATACTTTCACTGCGTTGACCACATAGACTGAATCTGAAATCAAATTGAATGCAAATTGACATCTTTTAAACACCTCAATTACTATTTTCAACTCTACTATTTGGGGGGAGCCCGGTTGAAATTGACATAACACGGGCTCTTGTCTTTCTATCAAATAGGCTCCACAGCCTGTCTTTGAGCCATCAGTAAACACATTTGGTGACCCTTGAAGTGGTACTGCTGAAGTAACCTTAGGGAATATCACTGGGTGCTCCTTAAAAAAATGATAGCAATGGATGTTTAGGGTAATGGTTATCAATCACTCCTTCAAAGCTACATTGCAATATTGCCCAGTCATCTACAGTGCCACACAAAATCTTAATTTGATAACTGGAATAAGGCACTATTATACTGGCAGGAGCAACTCCAAAAGACTGCAAACATTGTTGGATACCATTCAAGGCTAAAGCAGCAAGTGCAGTGGGATAATGTTCTATTCTGTTCTTACTTGTGTCCACATCTCCGGGCAGAAAGATCTCCCTACTTTCAGTGACTGAACAGGCTGCTCTGTCTGAGTGGCTTCTGGATATGGGGGAGGAGTTGAAGGTGTCATGGCAACGGCCTTGTTTACACCAGCTGTCACCCGCGTGGCTGAAGGCACTGTAGCAATGACTCCACCCACTCCGACTGCTGCTGACGTGTCAGGCGCCATGGCAACAGCTCCACCCACACCGACTGCAGCAGTGGCTCCTCCCACACCGACTGCCGCCTGCGTGTCCTTCTCTTTTACTTTTTTCTTTTCCTTTTTTCTTATAACAGTCCTCTCCAACTGTTCTAGTAGAGCGTGTAGCTCTCCTTCAGAATCTGTGCTCTCTGAGTCCTCAAAATCTCTAAAATCTCTAAAATCTGTAAGATCGGGATAGAGAGGAACTTTCTTTCTGCCTCCCTTTTCACTGTCTGCCTGCTCAAATCTCTCGCCTTTGTCACTGTCTACTTGCTCAGATCTTTCCCCTTGCAGCAGTTCCAAGGCTGACTCTCCCTCTTTGATTGCATTACAACATCTCTGATCTTCTAAACAACTCCTCACCATTTTCCAAATCGGTCTTACTCCATGTTTCAGAGTCCCCTGCTCCCAAGCAAAATCCAAGTCCCTGCCCAATCTGTCCCAGCAGGATACCGGAAGATTCCCGGACACCGCAAACCACGGAGCCACGGAATCACATTCATTCAAAAATCTTTCTAGGGTAGACTTCTTAATCTTTAAATTCCTAGCTAAAAGTAGCTCCTGAAGAGCCAGAAAAATTGGGTGTGACTCAGACAACCCCATGTTTAAAAATTTACTTTCGGTTTGCAGCTTCCCCACGAAACTTTACCTTTAGTTCGCAACTTCCCGCGAAACTTTACCTTTTGTTCGCTATTTCCGCGAAACTTTACCTTTTGTTCACTATCTCCACGAAACTTTACCTTTTGTTCGCTATTTCCGCGAAACTTTACCTTGTGTTCGCTATTTCTGTGAAACTTTATTGTCCTGATTTATCCCAGGAACTTACCAACGCGTTGCCCCTGACTGCAGGAGTTCTGAGTCTTTTCTGGTTTCCCCGTACGGGCCACCACTTGTCGCGTCCCTCTCGACCAGCAAGAAATGACGCAACTCACAAAAGCTCTTCTCCTGCAGTTTATTCAGGTCCCTTGAAAACAGTCTTCCGAAAAGGGCCGGGCAGACCCAACCCACAGGCTAAATACTAAATGAACAACCAATCAAGTAAAGCCACGTGGTGCTATCCTAGAGGCCCACATATGCGGAAGCAAGCCAGATCAGCGGTCTTAGCCAAATATGGACTTGTTTACCACCAAGAGCGCTCACCGTCGGGCTGGTGGAAGGCGGAGACCAGCGCCATCTTTAAGGCGCGGCACGTCGCAGCTCTCTACAATACTGTGTGATTTTTATGTAGTGTGTAACTTATTGGATTTTTAAATATTATAATAAGGCAGATGGTAGCAGAGATAACTAATGTATCAGGGAACAAAATTGACTTACTCTATGTTGACATCCAGAGAACCAAGGATTACAACTATAGCACACTCTTGTCTATATATTTAGCACTCACAAATAGCTGTTGTCTTTCAGTCACACTATTTGTTGTGGTTTTTAAATATGTTCTATATAGATATAAAATTTTAGGCACCTGGATGGTTCAGAAAGCACATGTATAATGCCTGTAGGGAAGGATTTTCATCAGCTTCCATTAAAGTTCTCTGTTCACATGTGGCACAGAATGATAAAATCAAATGGGGAATAATGATAGTTAAAAAAATAACAACCACAACAAAAACCCAACTCATCCAGCCTCTTTCTCCATAAAAATGTGTGGCTATAGCAAGTGGTGCCTGAGCAGCTGAAAATCAGCAGGCATTCTAAATACTTAGCAGCAGTTTCAAGAGCCTAATGTTGCTAATTATGATAAGCAGTTGGTAGATGCTTCATCCAAAACACTGACCCGCAGTCCTAGCAGGTCCTCATTACGTATGGTAGACTTTGCTCTTAATAATCATTTACCCCTTGCAGCATCTACATATGTAAGGGAGACGACAGCTTTAAGCATTTTCCTCTAGATACAAGACTGAACAGTAACAGGAAAATTATAGAGGAATGCTTTATTTTTCTAGACGTAAATGCTAAAAGTTGTCTTAAATATGAATTCTTTGGAATGGCTAAATAAATTTAAGAGGATTATATTCTTAAACAAGTCATTAAGGAAGTTTTTAAAAAATCTATAAAAGTTAATATTAGATTATACAAATTAAACATATGAAATAAAAATTATTTCAGTTATTGTTTTAGTTATTCAGGAATTATATCACAAAATATTCCAAAATGACTGTGGATGACTGTATAGTTATTAGAATTCATAAATAGTACTTGTACATTTGTGCAGTTAAAAATATAACAAAACATAAATGTTCACAGAAAATATTTGTCATCCTATCTCATATCATTGTATCCCTTTATAAGAAATTAACTTTATTAATGTTTTCTATTTCCAGGGAACGCTAATCATATATCTTAATCATTTTTCTTCTTTCCTACACAAAAGTTATCATTGTGCATCTGCCTGCTCTTTCTAAAAGAGGATTAGAAACAATTGGCCATATAAATAACTATAATAGAGGGATTGTTAGATTAGTTTAAACCATTAAAGCAGGCATAATGGCTAAGTAGAGAAACTTGGAAAACTATCAGGTTTTCCTTCCTGAGGAGCTGGGACCCTCCGAACAAGTGTGGCCAAGGCATTTCCAGTCTAACTTGAAAGGCCAAGGTCACCTTGGTCCCAGAAGTGTAGATGATGTGCTTGCATTTATGGGCTGACAGGTTGATAGAGTCTGCTCTCCGTGGCCTTCAACACCAAATCTGCACCCATTCAAACAGCATCATGTTTTCATGCCCCGTCTTCTTTATTCTACTCTTTCCTTATTGCTCCACTAAAGCTACTGGACTGAATCAAATGGTATTCATGGTATATTGGCCCACCTCTGTTTTGTGATCTGTATGCCAATCGTCTCTGGAAATAAGTTTAGAGCAAAATCCATATGTATGTTTTGAAGTTTTCTAATGATTTTTTTTTTTTTTTGCTCAAGTCAAGCTAACCAGGAATATCATCAACTGTATATCACATAGCATATGCATTTTCTGCAATTTGCTAATTTTTAAAAATCTGAAATGGTGACTGTTATCTACCCTATAGAGTTACATGAATCATAAATACACGGATAAATAGTTCCTCAGATTTATTTGTTTATATTTTAACAGTTAGACAAGATGCCTCATGAAATTACACCTGCTTTGTTTCAGTCTGCACAATGTTAACAAGTGCAAACTTCTAAAATATTAAGAGTATATGTTAACAAAACATCACATGTATTTTTATAATATATGACAATACTTCTAGCATATATTCAGGAAAATGAAGTAACTGGGTTAGGCTGCAAATCTACTCATAATCTTGATGAAACATAGTGAGGTTCCATTTCTCCACTGATTACAAAAAACAAAAAAAAAAGAGGTAGCATGGAGATAACAGATGGTTCACTCCCTTGTTGCCATCCGGGTACTTTTGGATGGGGTTTGCACGTTATAGACGATGCTTCACTTGGAAGAGTTATCTTGTTAAGTAGCTGAAATTTATGGCATTTTTTCTCTTCTTGTGTCTGCCTTCGAGTTAAATGTTCTACACTGCTAAAATATTTTCATTAGGGAATATTTCATAAGAAAGGGAACATTCTTCTTATGGAAGTCACAAAGGAACTTGAGCATAAACAAACACTGCCTAAATTGGTTGTTTGGGGACCTGATTTTAGCAGATGTGAGAAATTAGAAATTAGTATATCTATGTTTACATTTAAAATGATGCATCAAAATCTGTTAACTATGCTTATATTGTTAATGTTAAATCACAACCCTTTCCCCTAGGTAATGCTGAATTCCTTTAAAATTATCATAAATTCTGACTAAGTGGAGTTCAAATTAATAACAACTAAAGCAGCTAAGTGAAGTACCACACACACTGGTATGAAACTGATTTCTAAAGTATATTTTTCAGCTTATCAATTTAATTGCATTTGATACAAGAGTATTTATTTTTATGGGAAATAAGTTACAGTAACATTTTTCACGTTTGAAAATTAACATGCATTTATTTTTTTGTTTTCTCCAGTCTCCCAAAATCAATTCTTAATATCAGAAAAGTGAAAGAAACTGCTATGGGTATATTAGTTAAGTTAAATTGAATATAATCTCGAAGGTAGTATATCATAATTCCAAAATTATAATTCTCCAAAATAAACATTTTAGACTTAAATTTCAAGGCTTAAGAAACTAGACTTCAGGATCAGTGAGGTGGCTCAGTGAGTAAAGGGTCTTACCTCCAAGTCTGATCACATGAGTTTGATACTTGAGGCCCGCACAATAGGAGTTTCTTCCCACAAGCTATGCTCTTAGTATGGATAGGTACACACACACACACACACACACACACACACACACACACACACACTCCTATGCCACTACAAACAATGCAAACAAATAGGCAAAAATAATTAAAAAAAAGAAAAACTAGACTTCTTGCAACTCATTCTTCCATGATCCTCAGCAGCTCTCATCTGTATTCCACGTGCCCATGTTGTTGTTAGAAGGATAAGGAAAGATGAGAGAATAAATGAGCAAAACAGGGGAGACAGGAGGTGAGAATAAAGTGGGAAGAGTGGACCCAGGTAAAACTGTAGTTAGGATGTACTGCATGAGAGAAGGAAGGAAAAAGAAAAAAAAAAGTAAGTCTCCAGGATCACCTCATTGTTTCCACTTATCTATCACTGTCAGAACTTCCTCATTTGCTCCTATAATCTAAACAAGGGAAATCATGGAAGTGCGGGTTCATTGATAGGTAGCTAGATTTAAAAATTAATATAAAGATGACAAACAAGACGAAATCTGACACAGGAGAAATCAGCCATCTCTCTCCAAGGAACTTACGAGTCTTTGAAGAAATAGTACAAACATAGACTAGTATATATTGGAAAGCAACAATACCAGAGGCTATATAATCCTAAACAGGATGTGTGTGTTTTTAGAAAAAAAAAAGTGTTTAGGCATAAACTATCTCCGAAGTTTGACAAAGTAGTAGTAGAAAATTAAAGCCATTAATTTTTTATTAATGATCCATTAAACTTTTTAATATAGGATGGCTGTTAACTAAGAAGTTAGAATAGGAGACAGATGTGAGCAATCTAAAACAAATTTTCTAATTTAAGATCTACTTACATGAAGTGACCAGAAAAAGTTACCCTCACCTCTCCCAAGTACTCCTTTTAAGTTTTCTCTTGTTCTTAACATTTTTTTTGGCTTTGAGAATTTTTGTAATATTTATTTATTACTTCAGGTTACATCTCCATCACAGTGTTCTCTTTCCTCCCCTCCCAGCCCACCCTCCAACCATCTACCCCCATCCCTTCCATCCCACTCCTCTGGAGTAGAGTGTCCCTACATAATAGTCCCCTGCCCCAGTACAGCAGTCTTATGAGGGCCAAGAGCCTCCTCATACACTGGGGGCCTACAAGGCAGCCTCACGAGGGCAAAGTGTCTCATTGACAGGAAAAAAGTCTATGTTCATGTTCCCTTTGGTGCATTGGTTGTAGTATAGTTATCCTGTACTCTATGGCTAAAATATGACTATAAGTAAATAGATGCCATGTGCATCCTCTGAGTCTGGGTTAGCTCACTGAGGATGAGCTTCTCTAGTTCCATCCATTCGGCTGCAAATTGCATGATTTCATTGTTTTTGATAGCTGAGTAGTATTCCATTGGGTAGATGTACCACAGTTTTTTAATCCAATCTTCGGTTGAGGGACATCTGGGTTGTTTCCAGTTTCTAGCTATTACAAAGAAGGCTGCTATGGACATAGATGAGGAAACTTCCTTGTGATTCGGTGAGGAGTCATTTGGATGTATATGCAGAAGTGGTATGGCTGGGTCCTGAGGCAAAGCTATTCCAAGTTTTCTAAGATATCGCCAGAATGACATCCATAGTGGTTGCACAAGCCTGCACTCCCACCAGCAATGGAGGAGAGTTCCCCTTTCTTCACAACCCACCAGCATGTGCTGTCTTTAGAATTTTTGATCTTAGCCATTCTGACAGGTGTGAGATAGAATCTCAGGGTCATCTTAAGTTGCATTTCTCTGATGATTAAGGATGCTGAGCATTTCTTCAAGTGTCTCTCAGCCATTAGGGATTCCTCTTTTGTGAATTCTCTGTTTAGCTCTGTTACCCATTTTTTATTGGATTATTTGGTTTCTTCACATTTAATTTCTTGAGTTCTTTATTAATTTTGGATATTAGCCCTCCGTCAGATTTGGGGTGGATGAAGATTTTTTTCCCAATCTGTAGGTTGCTGTTCTGTTTGAATGACAGTGTGTTTTGCCTTACAGAAGCTTTTCAGTTTCATGAGGTCCCATTTATTGATTGTTGATCTTAGGTCCTGAGCTGTTGGTGTTCTGTTCAGGAAGTTGCCACCTGTGCCAATGATTTTGAGGGTTTTCCCCACTTTCTCTTCTAGTAGATTTAGTGTGTCTGGCCTTATGTTAAGATCTTTGATCCACTTGGACTTAAGTTTTGTACAAGGTGATAAGTATGGGTCTAATTTCATTCATTGTTGACGTCCAGTTGGACCAGCACCATTTGTTGAAGATGCTGTCCTTTTTCCATTGTATGGTTTGGCTTCATGCTAAAAGTCCTGGAGAGAACGGCATACAAGGACCATATCTAGAAATAATAAAGGTGATATACAGCTAGCCAGTAGCCCAAATCAAATTAAATGGAGAGAAACTTGAAGCATTTCCTCTAAACTCAGGAACAAGACAAGGAAGTCCACTTTTGCCATATCTCTTCAACATAGTACTTGAAGTTTTTGTTAGAGCAATAAGACAGCTAAAGGAGATCAAGGGATACAAATTGGAAACGAAGAAGTCAAATTATCCCTATTTGCAGACAATGTGATAGTATACATAAGCAACCCAAAAAATCCCACCAGAGAACTCCTACAGCTCATAAGCCCCTTCAGCAAGGTGGCTGGATACCAAATTAATTCAAAAAATCAGAAGCCCTTCTTTATACAACAAATAAATGGGCTGAGAAAGAAATTAGGGAAACAACACCCTTCAAAATAGCCACAAACAATATAAAATACCTGAGGGTAACTCTAACCATGCAAGTAAAAGACCTGTATGACAAGAACTTCAAGTCCTTGAAGAAAGAAATTGAAGAGGCCATCAGAAGATGGAAAGATCTTCTTTGTTCATAGATAGGTAGGATCAACATAATAAAAACGTCCATTCTACCAAAAGCAATATACAGATTCAAAGCAATTCCTTTCAAAATACTACCACAATTCTTTATAGACCTGGAAGAAGCAATTCTCAATTTCATGTGGAATAACAAAAAACCCATAATATTTAAATCAATCCTGTACAATAAAAATCATCTGGAGGTATCACCATCCCAGATTTCAAGCTGTACTACAGAGCAATAGTAATAAAAACAGCATAGTACTGGTATAGAAGCAGATCAGTGGATCAATGGAATCGAATTGAAGACTGAGAAATGAACCCACACACCTATGGTCACTTAATTTTTGACAAAGAATCCAAAACCGTACAATGGAAAAAGTTCATATCTTTTTTAAGCTGAAGCAAACACAGACTTCAATAATGGAGCATATGAAACAGTGCATTCAAAAAAAAAATAAAGTTGCTATACATAAAAATGTTCAGGATTGAAGAATATTACATAGAAACATCTGGGAATTATTAACTTGTAACATCTTTGTATGCATTCAAATGCACATGTTTATGTAGTGTTGTATATTAAAGAAAGAATAAGTGTTTTTTATGAATTTCACATGGTCATAAAACTAGGCATTGGCAGAGAGGTAAAAATCTTCATCAGATAAAAAATATAATTACAGTTGACTATACTAGAAGATATGCATATCAATTGCTTTTCCATTAACTAGAGGTTTTCATGTTCACCCATTCAAGCACACAATGGCTTGACATGACATTGAGGTCACTGTGTTTGTCAAAACAATCATGATTTCTACTCATGTAAAAGATGAAGGGGGCAAGAACATTTTCCTATTTTTTTTTTACATTATGAATTTCATGATACTCTTACACAAAATATAAAGGTTCTTGCAGAATAAATCATCTAAAGAGCCTGAGTCACAAACAAATCCTGTGGATAAAAAATATATTATAGCCAGGCAGTGTTAGCACACAGCTTTAATCCCAGCACTTGGGAGGCAGAGGCAGGCAGATCTCTGTGAGTTTGAGGCCAGCCTGGTCTACAAAGTGAGTCCAGGACAGCCAGTGCTGTTATACAGAGAAACCCTGTCCCAGAAAAAAAATATATATATATGTGTCATAGTTTTGATGATATGGACGATGTCTTTTGATATATTTTATTAAAAATATCTGCAGACAATATAGAAATTTAGATGGTCATTTTACTAGAATAGATATAAGGAATAAAATGATATAGGGAACAAAAATGTAAAATGTATAAAGTTATTTTGGAGTTTGTGAAAGTATTTAAGAAGACTGAAAACACAGGAAGTATATAAAATACAAATTGAAAATGTCATCGAATAACAAACATTAGAGAAAAAGCAAAATGTTTCTGGGGAACTATGAAAATGTAAAATATTGGCCAATAAAAGAGTGAAGAAAATTATTACAATTATGTATTTACAAAGATGGCAGAGAACACAGAATCATCACAAGATGCATTTATGCCTAAAAAAGTTGCTATTTGAATTTTGGTGCCAAATGGATGTGAGCATTTGGAACAAAACTATTTTTAAAAAGACATTTTTATCATTAGCTCATATAGCATTACTAATCCAATTACAAGGCTGGTAGAAGTATTTCAATAAGTGGACATTCCCACTTATACTGCTGCTTATGGAGTCCCATGACCATACACAGTTTTTTAAGACAGGTAATGAATATATCAAAACAAGTTAGTCCACAGCCTTTTGCTATGCTACTTTTACTCAGAGTCACTTGTCACGTGTTGTGGGTTACAGAAATGACTAGTATTCCCTCTCTACATCACACTGGAATTTCTGCTCCTTGACAGAAACCATACAAATCAATTCATCATCTGATCTGTAACCTTGGATGCATTGAAAATTCCTGGAAATGTTCACTTGGCGAATAAGCCTATATGTGAGTGAAAAATATCTGAAAACATTTCATCCTGCCCACACAAAGGATGAAACCTTTCTAATGTGGAAGGAGACAATTATTCTACAATTTATCTTCCCAGCTCTTTTTCCTCTGACTTTTGGGTTATGCTGATGACAATGTACTCAATCTAATCCTGATATTTTGTTTCATTTTCTTGTTTTTGCTATTGAAAATGAGTTTTTAAACAACTCAAAATTTAACTATGAGACTCTAGCTATCTATTCTTCAACCACCTCAGAGACCTGAGAGGGATAAATATATCTGATTATATAGGAAGTGCAGGGCCTGCAGCTTCCAAAACTAAAAGATGACATACCAGTGGCTGCCTGGACAGTTCCCATTTTCTCTCCATACATTACAGCATCAATCTTCAGCCATTTGGCCCCATTTCTCTGACAGACTTTTGAGTTGTTTAGGAATCAAGAGGGTGTTCTGGATCTAAGAAGATATTTTTAAAATTATGAGGCAAGTTAGTATGAAAGCTGAGTTAGATATAGAACTTTAAACTCATGGAGATGGTTAGATAGTAGAATGTTAAAGTCAGGTGCCAAATACATATGGACTGGACATTGGGAATGTATGCTAAGCCATATAACTC
>CAJQZJ010009649.1:23905444-23947033 GCA_907164525.1 Lophiomys imhausi | reverse complement strand
AGGGGATTGTGATTGAGATGTAACTTGAAGAAATAAAAAATAAATTATTAAAAAAAACAATGAAAACACTTTTCATCAACTGAAAAAAAAAGAAAATGAGTTTTTATTCAATATATTCTGATCATCATTTCCCTCCCTTAACTCTTCCAAGATCCTCCCCCCTACCAAGATCCATGCCTTCTTTCTTTGTCTTTCTTTCCTTAGAATATAGACAAGCAAGCAAAACAACATTAAATATATTTAATTCTTTACACCCTTCACAGCACATCACTTTTATTCACTTAAGAATATCCTAAAGTCCCATTCTGTCCATTCTTTATCCCAAGCTCACTGTTTCTAGCCCTTATCTATGACCCAACCAAATCCTGTTGAATTCATTCATCCTCTATCTTTTTTATTAAAATATTAGAAAAAACGTTGCCTACTGATATAAATATCTATTGTTTGCAATACACTCTCAAGTCTGTCTACTCACTAAGAGAAGCACTAACCATATTTAACCATTTAAATTTATATTTAATTTAATTGAAAAGTGATTTTTTAGGGTTATTTAGTAAAATATGTGGTTGTTTGAATGAAACTGGCTTCTATAGTCACCTTTTTTTAATATTTCATCCTTATTTGGTGAAACTATTTTGAAAGAATTAAGAGGTATGACCTTTTGGAGGACTTATGGCCCTGGAAGACTGAATGTTTTGAGGTAACAAAAGACAAGAGTCATTCTCCGTGTCTCTCTGTCTCAAGCTTATGGATCCAGATGCATGCTCTCAGCTACTGACTGCTCCAATTTCATGCCTACCTGCTATCATGCTCCCTGCCAATTTGGTTCTGACCTCCAAACCTTTGAAACTGTAAGTCCCAAATAAACTCTTTCCTCACTCATAAGCAAATATTGGCTGTTAAGCACAGGATAACAGGATAATCATGCTACAACCCAACCAAAGGAACCAAGTAACAAGGAAGGCTCAAGGGATGATGCTTGAATCCCTGTAAGTAAAGGAAATAAAATAGACATTGGAAGAGGATGAAGACAGGGAACTATACATGGACCCGCCATAACTGCTATCTGAGAGGCTTTAACCAGCAGATAATGGAAGCAGAAGCACAGACCTACAGCCAAACATTAGGGGAAACTTAGGATGTCTTGTGGAAGAGTTAGGGAGTGGTTTGAAGTAGTTTGAAGAGCTAGAGTAGTTAAGGAGAGCACAAGACAACTTACATAGCCAATTAACTAGTATAGAGGGGGGGCCATAGAGACTGAACCACCATCCAAAAACTTGCATGGTCTGGTCCTAGGCCCGCTACACATATGAAGCTGATGGGCTGCTTGGTCCGCAATGGATCCTCTAACAATTGTAATGGGGACTATGTCTGACTTGGTCTCTATTGCTTCCCTCTGGACCCCATTTTCCTAGCCGAGCTGTCTTGTCTTGCCTCAATGGAAGAGGAGGCACTTAGGCCTGACGCAATTTGATGTGCCAGAGTAGATTGGTGCCCAGTAGGTAATACGGGGAAGTGGGTGGAAGGGAAGGACTGGAAGGAGAGGAAGGAGAGAGGTTTTGATTGGAATGTAAAATAAACAAATAAGTAAACTGAAAAAAAAAGTTGCCTTGATAGTTGTAAGAAGAATTTTACAGTACAAAGTTCATAAGGCAAGAGATTTCTATCGAACACAGAAATATGTGTGTATCATACAGTGACTATTCGTGTGTGCTGTGGATGACATGAAATACAGTGTTGGTCTCAGTGGCTCAGAGTCTTGGAATTATAGTATCAAAAGTACAAGACACTAGGAGTCACTTTCTCAACATCTTTGAGCCCATCTCAACTCAGTGATATTATTGTTTTACTGTACAGAAGCAGGATCTCACGTGAGTAGAAAGCTCTATGAAGATGTTCAATGGAGCTCTACTAAACTTTAATTTCGGTTTTAAAGTAATTATGACAGTAAATATTTTATGATACAATAATGTTAGAAAGAGAGCAAGGAGTCCATTTTAAAGTTGGATATTGGGAAGGCTGACGATCTGAATTACTGGATTAGTACACGAAATTTTATTGAATAACTATATGTTGGGGATATAAATGAATGGCCCTCTGAATAAATGGTTAGGGAGAATAATCAAGGGAAGTTCTGCAGCTGAATTTGTATTCACTGAGGTAGGAAATTCAAGTTGCTAATAACTTCAATGAGAAGGAGCTAAGACTACTGTTTTGTTTTCATCAGGTCTCCTAACAGCAGTCGTAAAAAACTAAAAATGACAACATAAACTAGGTATATGTGTGGTGAGTGAAGCTCAGGAGAGCATCAAGGCTGATAATACAATTTTAGAATGCTATCTAAAGCTATTGTCTGGGATAAAATGTCTCACAATAAAACGTTCATAAAAGTAGAACTGTCAGTGAAGTTCCCAATTATGATAGTGTTTGAAAGTCTATTTTTGTCTGAAACCAAATGTTAAAAAGTCATATTTGATTAGGGAATCTGTAATAAATAGATACCCTAGAATTTAAGAGAAGATACTATTTAATGAAGGAATTGTCACCTGCATCACATGTTAAAGAGGAGTAGATAAAATGAAACAGATAATTCACTATACTTTTTTCAAAATGATAAGCAATTCAGGTAGGTTTTTAAAAATCTTTTATTTTATTTATTTATTTAGTGAGAAGGGAGACAAAGTTTATAGTATTAATGGCTGTTGGAACTGAAAGAAAAAACAACACAGCAGATTTTTATTTCAATGAAATACAGGAAAACACTACTTCAACTTTAGAGGAGGAAGAAATAAGGGACAGTTCCCCTATAGTGAGAATAATTTTGTATTTGTTGCAATTAGTAAAGTAATTTCAGTCAAAGAGATAGTTATATCTTTTTCTATAACTAGATTTATCTGGGAAGAAATGAGATGCCTGAATGGAAGTGAGTACTGTGATTTTTTTAGGTGTTTTCAAAAAAGAAAAAGAAAAAGAAAAAAGCCATAGAAATTTTACTGGGCTGCTGGGCTGGACTCTACTTCAGTAAAATTGAGAACATGATGTAATCTCCAAATAAAAGTCATGTTATCTCTAATTATAAGACAAGAAGATCAATGCAGAGAAAAGAAAAAATAGAAGTAATGGTAAAAAGGTATCCTAAAGTGACACGTCTTAAAATGATACATTGGTAGGGCAGTGGTGGTTCAAGTCTTTAATCCCAGCACTCAGGAAGCAGAGCCAGGAGGATCTCTGTGAGTTTGAGGTCATCCTGGTCTATGTGAGTTCCAGGACAGCTAGAGCTGTTACACAGAGAAACCTTATTCTGAAAAAAAGAAACAAAAGAAAATTATACTTTGGTGAATTTGGGAATAGACAGAATGTGAAGAAACCAATTTGAATAAATGTAGAGCTGTGTTTCTAGGGTTGTGTTTCCTTATATATTATTGGACTGAGATGTTCAAATTATGCTTGAGTGATGATTGTGGTCTAGAGGGAGAAGAGGGCCATGATCCAGGCTTCGGAATTATTTGTGATGACTGAGGAGGTGATGGGAACATAGAGATGGAAAAAATTTTTCAGGAGTAGAAGTTAGTAAACACTCTCCTGTATTTCCTTTCCAATCTGGTTAATGTCAATCACACATTTTCAGGAAGATGAGAATGTGAAGACAAATGTCTATGACTTCTCTACTTCTAATGATATATTTCATCAAGATGTGTAGATGTTAACCGAAATAAAAAGAGATAATTAACTTACTTTCTTTTCTTTTGATCATATTGTCAGTAAACACTCCACTGCTCAAAATTTGGACATTACATCCTGGATATTCTTTTGAAATTATTTTCAAAGATTTATTTTATCTATATAGTGTCTTTCATAAGTATTCTTGTGCACCATGTAGTTGCATGGAGTCTGTGACATCCATAAAAAAAGTGTTTAAGCCCCTAGAACAGCAATGACACATGGTTATGAATAGCATGTCACTTTTGGGAATGAAACCCTGGTCCTTTGCAAAAATTTCAAATGCCCAATAGACTGGAAAACCAATGGGGGGGGGGAGGTCGGGCTCCAACAGGTCTCTGATTTTAAGGGAATTAAGTCTATATGTTGATGGTACAGGGGGAGGAGGATATAAAAATGAATTTAGTTTTCCCTTATCCCTAGGAATTTTTTTAATAATTTATTTTTTATTTCTTCAAGTTACATCTCAATCACAATCCCCTCCCTACTCCCCCCTCCAGTCCCACCCTTCCACCCTCCTCCCCCTCAACCCCCCCATCCTCTTCCCTTCTTTTTTTTTTTTTAGTTTAAGGTATTTATTTTTCCCCCCAAAAGCTCTCCCTTTCAGTCCAAAAAATGGTTATTTTTCTTATAATTATAAATACAATACAATTTTGTGCCATGGTGGCCACATATGTCAACACCAGGACGTCTCTCCTGGCAGCCAACAGGTGTCTTTCAGAATTATCAGGGAGATGTTTTCCATCATCAATCCAGCTTGGGAGACATTGTTAGTGACACACATTCCATCCCCCCAAAACAGGAAGTTTTCTGTGTGCTAGCAACAGAGCTTAAAAAAAGAGTAAAACAAAATTCTGTATTTTTATAAAACTTGATAAAAAACAGTGACATCATTGAGTGTGCTCAGAAGAGCAATGGTTCCTTTTATAAAAGACTGTGGATCTTCAGATTGGTAATTCTGCCATTTTCATTTAATTTCCTGAAAGTCAGGGTTGGCTTGTGAAAAGTTGTTAAACAACAGCCTTAATATGAACCATCAACCCTCACTCTAAGCCTCTTCCCCCTTTTCAAAGCATTGAATGAAGATATTTCATTGGGTGTTATAGTGGCTTTCTGATTTTGGTAGTCTATACAAGAAGGGAGTTTGGAAGTTCTTGTATACTCTTAATGATTGTCTGCTTATGTCCTGCCTGAAATACCATGATTGTTTATGAAAAGTATCTTTAATAAAGCTGGATACAGTTAAAAAATTTTTCAAATGCTTTTAATCAAAGAGCCATATCTACAGTCCCACTGAAGTTTTTGTGTTACTTTCTTATTATATAGACATAACTGATTTCAACTCTCATTAATAAGCTTTCTAAAATATTATTAGACTCCTCTGCTTTAGCAGGATATAGAGCACTGATTATTTCAAGATTCATGTGTTGTAGTGCCTTCAACGGCTTTTATTATTTATTAATAAAATATCATATTGAGTACTAATCAGCATAATACCATTTTGCTCTCTCAAAATATATGCCATATAGATGAAAAATGACTGTTATCCTTTGAATGACCTTACACAAAACTCTGGATTATGATCTGCTCTTGATAATATCTTAAATGCATTGCCTCTGCAAACAAAGGCTTTCAGAAGGCAAGAACCTCTAGAAAGCGCTTGTGTAAACTATGATTTGAATATATTTCATAAAAATGTGACAAGCACAAGTAGATGAAATAGTATTTTCAAATCTAATTTTGTAGCATTTAACACAATTAAATTATCCAACATTACTAGGTCATAATATAGGACCAAAATGAATTTAATTCTGAAGTATGATGTTAGTACCAGAATCCTGACAGTTACTTTACAAGGAATGATCCTGTAAAGAAGGCAGAAGGAAAGATGTAAGTACACAACACTGGAAAACCTATTTAATTTAAAAAAACAAAAACAAAACCAGGGAGGGACTTCCCTCACCTCAACTGTCAGGTAGCAAAATATAATTTTAAAAGTATTTGAAGTATGTTTTACTTTACTCCATCTTTTCTTCCTGTTGCTTGATTTTTAGAACCCCTATCTAATCAGCACCATAATAACACTCTGCAATGCCCTAACTACATCTTTGTTTCATTTTTTATTGCAGTATTCAAAATTATGCTGTTTTAAAAACCAACCTTGATTTACTTTTTTTTCCTAATATGAATATGAACAAAATAAATGTCTGAGGTGATTTACTGCATCATTCCTGCTTTATTTTTATAATTAACTTGGCTTGCTTAAAGTATGAGTTTTCTAAGACTAATATAATTTTTCCATTAAAAATAATTAAAATCACTTTACCTTATTAGTAAGCCTATTATCTCTGTCTCTGTCACATATTGATCCCTAGATTATGTAAAACAATGTATATATATATATATATGTAAGTTTGCATACTTGTAAATGTGATATTGATACTAATATACCCAGTTATTACAGATCAATTAAAAATACTCTTAAATTTTTTTAAAGAGTAATCATAATATTTTTTATTTCCTTTTCATCCAGAATTTCAAATGTTTATTTTATAGGAATCTAGAAAGACACTTAACAATTCACAGAGCATAGTGTGAAGGGACAAGCCACTTCAGCCTCATGATGATAGTCAGAACTTTGAGGTAAATGACCAGGTCCCGTATAACTTTTCAAATCCGTGGATAAGGCAATGAGAATTTCTAGTGTTTGGAAATAAACTTTTTAGTGTCCATTTCATTGGTATAAAAGACATAAATACATAGAACCTTTATCCAAAGAGCATCTTGAAGACCGGCTGGTAGGTCAGGTACTGATGTGAAAGTTTTTCTGAAAGCTCTCGAGATGGAATAGAATGCTTTATGTGAGACAGGTTCTCACACTATCTAACCTTGGGTGGCCCAGGACTCACCTTGTAAACTAGCTGATCATAAACACAGATCTACAATACAGGACACCACCATGCCTGGCTTGCTCCCCCCCCCCCCCTTTTGCAATAATAGCAACAAAGGCAACTACTTTTGTTTTAATTATCTTTTGCTTGACAATACTTTATAACCCTGATGACCCTGTAAAGTAATGGCATCATCTCCCTCTAGTTAGTGGGATAGGAGGCTAGGGTGTAAAAACCTGAAAGAATTGCCCAGGGCCTCATCAAAGGGATTTTACAAGGAGCTTTAACTGAGGCTATCTAGTTCTGCATTACCTATTCCTATTACTTGTTTCTAATTCCTGCATATAAGATTCCATTATTAATATTAGGACTCCATAAGTAACAGATCCTATTTTATGATCAGAAAACTGAGGTTTGGAGGTTGAAGTGTCTTGCCTTATCTCCATGTCTGTCTGTCAATTCCAAAGCCCAAATTCTTCAATTAGAAGAGACTTCTGAAGTGCTGGTAAGAGAAGAAAAACAAGAAAAACTCTCACCCTTAAGTGCTTTTATTACTAACTTCCAAATAGACAACACTATGACAGGTGTAGTTTCTCTTTCAAGCTTCACCCTTGTGTGTTTTACCACTGGGCAGCATTAAACTAGAAAGAATCTGTCATTCTGAAGTCAGATAGAATGCCATGAGAATGAAGACATCCCAGTTCACAAGAGTTGCTGAAGTCATTAGCTTTTGGCTAGTTATACTTTCTGAGACCAAGTTATACTATATAATGGGGCTGCTCCTCACTCAACAAGCTGTGGGATTGTGATCATGAATTTGATCCTGTAAGACAGCATGGGACATGTAGAAAACATTTGATGAAGGAATGTTGTTGATCACGTTTCTCATCTCTTCCAAACCTTCTCCCCAACCATCCTCTAGGGCAGTCTTCCTGAGAAAGAAGAATGCCATAATACACTCACATTGTGATGGGTGAGATACCATTTGAAAACAAAACCAGCCACTGATTCAGAGAGCAGGTCATCTTAGGTTTTCCTGTAGAGAATTAGATAAAATACAAATTCTAAACTCAATTGTCTAGGTAAATATTGCTATTCTTAGCTCCTGGAGGTTCTAATGAATTTACTGCCTCTTGGTTCTCCATGCAGGCAGTTTCTGTCAATATAAATTGTTAAAGAGTAACTTTAAAACCTTCTTGATTAACACCAATCATCATGGACATACTTAAAAATGTGCAAAGTTTATATATACTACATGATATAATCTGGGGATTGATAGGTGAGAGAGATAAGAAATAAGGCTCAATTTTAAGATAAATTAATCTTTGTTTTCAATAGTAAATCCACTTATTTTTATAAAACTATCATTCTATGCATGCCAAAGTGATTAGTAAACTAAGATAAGAAAGGTAAGGGTAAACCTCAAGAAAAACATATTTTGTGTTTACTTTGTTCATGTTGATATTAGTAAATGAAAAGTTGGTCAACTGACATTTTTAACATGAATAATTCTGAATGTTACAATACAAGTAGAACTAAGAAATGTAGTTAAAGCAACAAAAAGTGTTATTTTGTTATTAAGGTGAACACAGATCAGTATCCCTGAGGAAAAATAGATGGACAAATCTCTAAACCCTTCACTTATCATTCCATATTGGTTCTGGGGTTAAGAAGGGGGAGGAGGGTGGAAGGGTGGGACTGGAGGGAGGAGTAGGGAGGGGATTGTGATTGAGATGTAACTTGAAGAAATAAAAAATAAATTATTAAAAAAAAAGAAACTTCAGAGTGCAAGTGATTAGAAATGGTGAGAATAAACATTTATACAGGTAATAAGAGAGATATTCTGCTGGAGATATGGACTCAATTTTTTTCATTAATTTATTTATGTGTTCATTGTACATCCCAATCGCAGCACCATACTTGATCTCCTCCCAGTCCTACCCTTCCACTCACTTTCCCAATTCCATCTCTTCTTATCAGAGAAAAGGAGTCCCCCTGCCCCCAGAGTACCAACCTTCCCTGGCACATCAAATTGCATCAGGACACAATGCCTCCTCTTTAACTGTTGCCAGACACTGTAACCCTGCTAGGGAAAAGAGATCAAAGGTGGGCAACAGAGTCTAGCCTATTGGACAGAGACAAAGTCAGAGACAGCCATTGCTCCAATTGTTTGAGGACCCACATGAAGACCAAGCAACCCACCAGCTCCATATGTGTAGGGGGGCCTGGGTACAGTTCATTCATGATCTTTGGTTGGTGGTTCAGTCTATGAGAGCCCCCCTTGGGCTAGGGTCAGTTGGTTCTGTAGTTTTTCTTGTGATGTCTTTGACCCCTCCAGCTCCCTTAATCATCCCCCTAACTCTTCCATATGACTCCCTGAATTCCATCTAATGTTTTCCTGTGGGTCTTTGTATCTGTTTTCATCCACATTTATCACATTGCCCAAAATTAAAGTCCATGTGGATCAATGACCTCAACAAAAAACTGGATACACTAAATCTAATAGAACAGAATGTGGGGAATAGCCTCAAACTCATTGGTAGAGGAGACAACTTCCTGAACAGAACACCAACACCTCAGGCACTAAGATCAACAATTAGTAAATGGGACCTTATGAAACTGAAAAGTTTCTGTAAGGCAAAGGACACTTCACATAGACAAAATGGCAGCCTATGAATTGAGAAAAGATCTTCTGCAACACTACATCTGATAGAGGACTAATATCTAAAATATATAAGGAACTCAAAAATTAAACACAAACAGACTAAATAACCCAATTTGGAAAATGGGGTACAGAGCTAAACTGAGAATTCTCAACAAAAGAATCTCAAATGGCTGAGAAGCACTTAAAGAAATGTTCAATGCCCTTAGTCATCAAGGCAATGCAAATCAAAATGACTTTGAGATTCCATTTTACACCCACCAGAATGGCTAAGATCAAAAACTCATGTGACAGTACATTGATAGCAAGGATGTGGGGAAGGGCAAATCCTTCTCTGTTGCTGGTGTGAGTACAAACTTCATAATCATGTTGGAAATCAATCTGGTGCTTTCTCAAAAACCTGGGAATAGTTCTACCTCAATACCCAGCTATACGGATCCTGAGCATATACAAAAAGATACTCCATCTATACCACAAGAACACTTGTGATACATTTACACAATGGGAATATGACTCATTTAAAGGTAGGTTGATACAGTGATACAGTGTGCCCAGGGGGTCCCATTATCTGAGGAGAAGGGGAGGAGGGAAAGGGGGAAGAGGGTAGGAGCATGGAACTGGATGAAGAAGAGTGGGTAGGGATCGGGATGTAAAATGAATAAACAAACAAATAAATAAAAACAACGACATCATGAAGTTTGCAAGGAAATGAATAAAATAACATCCAGAGTGAGGTAACTGGGATCCAGAAAGACATATGACAGGAACCTAGCATAGCTGTCATCTGAGAGGGTTCATCCAACAGATGATGGAAAGAGATGCTAACACCCATAGACTCAGTTCTTGAAGGAATGGGAAAATCAGACATCGCATGGAGTATGGTAGAGAATGAAAAACAGATGAGTTATCAATGTGCATCAATTACTCATGGATTCGAAACATGAGTTAGAAGCATTCTTCCTCTTGAGGATCACTCCCAAAGGCAAGAACTAATTAAAAAGAGCTAAAGAAGAGAGTGTGGATTAAAACAGCTGTGTCTGCACAAACCCTTGGGAGCTCTTTGGAGCATTGCTTTCTTCCTGTGTTTTATACTAAGAAAGGTGAGAATAATTCTCCAGAGGCTTAATTCCTAGAAAATGGTGGTTAGGAGCTGCTGGGGGGTGGGGGGTTGTCCTTAACCACCACATCTTCCCTCCATCGAAGTAGGGGGTTCTAAGATGCTGTTTACATGACACTATGACCTTTCATAAGATCCTCAGCAGTTAAGAATTGGGCACCTTTAATGGCCTGGAATTTGGTCTCTGTCTTTCCCTGCCGATGGATGTCTTTGCTCATTAGTCTTGCTCAGTTGTGCTAAAATAAAGTATTTGCTCCAGACTTGGCATACTGCTAGGCACAGGTTATCATATTCAGAACTTCATAATTATTGCTGTCAGTTTCAGAATACCCAAGACAGAAATACCTGGTGGAATACAAGTCATTACCATGACACCACTTGAAAACTAAAAGATTACCATCACAACAGCATTGCCTTTTAATCCCTGCTGCTACTTAGCCACTTCTCATCTTATTCACATACTTTATGTGACATCAAAATGACAGTGTTTACCTGGTTTTTAATTCCCAGAGCAAAATTAAGTGGTCTTTTTGCATAATGTGTTACTAATACATATTTTATTTAATTATGATGACTGGGCCATTTTTCTACCACCTAATCAAACATGCTTACAATTGTAATGTTTGGGTTTCTTGGTTTGAAAGGCTGTTGGCTTCACTTAAATTCCACAGGTCTCAGAACTGGGTAGGGAAATTGAATATTTTGTGAAAGGGACTTGAATGGTTGGTGAAAATTTAGCACTTGTTATGTAGAAACCATGTGCCATTATTTGTAAGTTACTGTGAGAGCTATAACGGGAATTATTCCAATTTCAAACAACATTGGAGTCAGCAGAATTTAGAGATAGTTGTTGTTGAAGCAACATAATAATGAAATTTATAAATCCCCTGTCTGTGAGTCAGATTGGAGGTAGGCATTGTCATCGTGTACATGATACTAGAAGAATGCTGGGAACCCAGTAGATAGCTGCAGCTAGAAAAGGGGGAAACCAAAATATACAACAGAGACAAGCATCAAAAGAATCAATCTAACAAATGTGTAATAAAGGCAGTGCCACCAGTAATTGCATATTTAATTATAGTATATATAATTACATATCTAAATATAGTCAACGATTTAATATTAAAATACAGGAACTTACATATTGTTTTTCTAATAGGGACGCTGTTTTATTAGTGAATGTCTCTTAAATTCACCTTAAGAAAAAACTGACCCTTTTCACTCCAGCAGCCATCAACTGCTTACTGTTTCTCAGTTCCTTCTCAGGGTTTAGGGCCTCCTACACCTATTCCTCATTTGTTATGAAATGCTGTCTGGTTTGTTCTTGGGCAGGTAACCATGGCTGCTGTTAATTCATGAAGGAGGCTCTGTCCTAACATATCTGGAAGTCACTTCTCTTTAATCTTAGTCATCTGTCTCTGCCTCTTAAAATCTTTCCCTCTCTCAAGATATTCCCTGTGCAATGGGAAAGTTGTACATATATATATATGTGTTTGAGTGCAAGGATGCGTGTGTGTGTGTCTGCATGACACAGATGTTCCATTTATAGATGAACACAACACAGATGTTAGTTCTCTGTACTTTGGCCAGTTGTGAGTCACTTTATTAACTGCCATCTGTGGCACAAAGCTGCTTCTTTGATGATGGGTGAAAACTGGACTAATCTATGGGTAGAGAGAGTATCCATACTTAGAAGCTGAATATTATGAACCTTTAGCAAATTAATGGAAATAGTTTCATTCCAGAGCCTATGATTTCCACAGGTATGGATTCTTGGTTAGATTTGTAGTACATGGTGTGAGTTTATTCCCATGGATACAGACTTAAATAGAACCTTAAAGCTGTTTTTTTACTCCCATGGGGCACAGATTCATGACACCATCCTGGAAAGATATGCCCATGTGTTCAATATTCACAAATCTCTTATTGACTGGGATCAGTTACTGTTCATAATTCTTTTCTGTCCTGGAGTGTAATGGGTAATTTCTCGTGGTAGGGAAACTGAATATTTTGAGAAAAGGGCTTGAATGGCTGCTACAGATTCAACATTTGTTAGTTAAGATCTCAGTCCAGTCCTTCAAGATTTAAATGAGTACATCTCTCAAGAGGGAACGAAAGTGAAACAATCACGTTTAGCAAGATCTGAATCTAAAACTCCTTCTTATGTGTTGTTGTCAAAGCAAGCACTATTCTCTGTCTGTGGAATTTCTGTGATCTGAATTGCAGGGCAAGGTGAATGAATCATTTAAACACTTTCAAAGGACAGCTGCATCAATCAGAGGCTGTGGCCCAGCTCCAGAGGCTCTTTTCTTGTGCCTTGTCGGATTTCTAAACACGACTTAACATTACAGAGCCCTGGTGATTTAAACCTGTTTCTCCGTGACAGGCAAGTGAGGGAAGCCATTTATTTTTTCTTTAACAGACCTGCTCAGGGGTGGGAAAACTCTCAGAGTTTTAATTTTCTTTTCTTCATTTACATAGAGCCCTAATCTGCCTGCAGACTTGTCAGCTTCCAAGGAACTGAAAAAAATACAGAATGATACAAGCAGCTTTGTATTTTAAAGAAAAAATATCATGGAAGAATCTTCTGAGGCTAATGCATTTTAATTTCCTATTGAACTCCATGTTATTTATGATCTTGTGATAACAGACAATTTAAAATACATTTTGAACATAAAATATAAAATAGTGTGCTTTTCCAATGAAGTAATTGGTAATGTCTAAAATGACAATTTTAGCAAAACATAATGCTCAGCCACCTAATACAAATTATAACAATCTAGTAAAACTGGAAAACATGAATGGCTCATCCATGACTGGATTCAGGAATAAACTTTCTATGCCAGAAGACATATTCAGTAGAGAAAATGCACACATATATGTAATTGAACTTTCACAGGACATGTGAGCTTTGATAAATGAAGACAAAAGACATAGGAGAAGATATGTGCTTTTATGAACAGTAGTGTTGAAGTATAGTTCCAGGATATAAAGATGTGATGTGATGGTAATAAATTTGGATAGGTGGAATTTATGAAGGTATACATGTTCAGATTCTTTATGTATGTCTAGGTGGCATTCCTCACTTCTGCTCAAAAAGAGAAACCCTTGAATTTGAGAATCTACTGGTCTGTTTTAGAGTAGAAAATTGAGAAAAAAACTGAGGGTGAACTCTCTATGTCTGTTGTCTCTCCAGATGTAAAGGTGTCAAATTTTGAGATAGTATGTCCTAAACTCCATCATTCTCTGCCTATAATTCTTTGGAAAGTTTCCTTAACCAGATGTATAAACTCCTAAGCCATAAAACTAGAGTATATTTGACTAATCACATGGTAACACTTGGGTCTTCAAGACTCCTGTGATGTATGAGATGTCTAACTCCTAGGCAGAAATGCTTTCCTCTTCTAGGTCTTGTTTCATTATACTAGTCCCTGACATGAACCTGAAGATAAGTGACCAAAAGTGCTGGTTTTTCTTGCCATACAAGAAAAATCAATACAGTTTTAGGGAATTCCCATTAATACTGAATACTTATAAACATTCCATTACTTTATATAGTCTTCCTTACAATACTCTACATTTATTATGTACCTATTAAATATTTATTGAACACCAATTGTGTGCTGTAAGCTGAAGACTGGGGCAGAGAGGCACCATCCCTGTTCTTGGGAAGTTCAATATCCCTACTTTCCACTTCCATATGTGATAGCATACATAATTTCAACATGCATACATTTAAACTGATTTTAAAGTTTAAAAAAACAAGGCTCAAAGGAATATTATAGTTTTTCTTATGTAACATAGCTATTGAGTTGCAGGGATCAAAAATGGAATTTCTATTCCCAGGTTGGAACTTTCCCCTTAGCTAAAGTTGATCTTCTATTTCAGTATCAACTTTTCACTCTTCAGTGTCATTTTTTTTCTCTCAAATTAGAGTTCACGTTTTTTGGAATTAAAAAAGATGTCAATGTGCCTCACACCTTGATATTTCATGAATATTCTGACTTAGAAAAATGCAAATATTAGCCAAGTTAACTCTAGAGGAATTAAATTACAAGACATAAGAAAGATATGAAGGTCTTAGAAATGCATTGTTCTAGGCTGACAATCATAAACATAGGATATGTAAGTGGTAAAATCTAATTAGTGACAAATACCGAAGTTGAGTAAAAATCCTGACTCCTCTAAAATTTGTCACTTCTGTTCACATTTTTTAAATCGTTCTTAGGTTCAACAAATCATTCTTAAAATACAGAATATAATTCCATCTTTTGATTTGCAAGATAAAAATATTTGGCAAAACAATAAAAATTCCTGGTAATGGTATCATGAAGGAAAACACAGTACACACATGCATATAACTAAGGTAGCATGAAGCTAACATTTTAAAATCTATTTTGTTAAAATCCCATGTCTCTAGTATACTCAACTGAGTCAAATATTTTTAAAGATGTATTTTATTTATTTTATATGCATGTGTATGTGTCTATATTCATGTCTGTGTATCCTATGTGTGAATAGTGCCCACAGAAGCCAGAAGAAAGCATAGGATCTTCTAGAAATGGAGTTATATAAGTAAGCTCTTATATGGGATCAAGGAATTGATTCTGAGTCCTTTGCAAGAGCAGCAAGTGTTCTTAACCACTAAGATACCTCCTCAGTCCTGTAAAAATTTTCACATCTATGTACATGACATTGGCTCTCAGCAAACACTAGGTGCTATGTTGTTTTGACTATTATTATTTGTCTAAAAATATGTTTACTTTATTAATGTCTTTCAATTGTAGATATGATTAAAAGAATGACATTCCTGGGGTGGTAAGATAGCTCAGTGGTTAAAGGTACCGTTTCCTAAGCCCAGAGGCCTAAGTGAAAATAATTGTGTGGTGGAAAAATAATTGGAAACACAGAAAAAAAATGAATGCTTATTAGTATGTTTTAGACATAGATTTAGGGAAATTATAGAAAGAAGTGTGCTTTGTTTTACTTTATATAGAAGGAAAATGAGACAACAGAGAATCTCAAAACTTAAGAATGACATCATTTATTTGAAGAGTACCATGAAAACCCATGTACTTATTGCTTGATACATAGAGAGGCCATGGAAGAAGTAGAGTTTTGAGTTTATTAATTCTTGAGTTTTCAAAACTAAAGTCATTGAATTATTACACAAGGGTTTAGCACATTGACATTGACATATTGGGAAGTTCATACTGCTTGCAAAAATGACAAATTAATACAAAAAATGAATATAAAAAGACCTAATATCTACTATTTTAAATAAGATATGAACTGGAAATCTTTTAAATGCCATCAAAAATGTTTTAACTTTAAAAGAAAACACATAATTTAAAAATGTGGAAGAGTTGAATTGGGTGGGAACATTGAGCCTTTTAAAATGGGACTGAGAGTGGAATGCAAACTATGTATCATGTGTCCTCCTTGGCATGAAAGGGAAATCAGTTAACTGAAGGAAGTTGATAGAAGAGGAAAATGGACAATTTGTGTGGTACATCATCTATATCATCAAGTACATGGAATGAAAGTTTGATGAATATTTCAATTAAGAGAAAATCATCAAACAGAAGAAATACCAATAATAGACTGCATATGAGAGATGATTTAAAGAAAGGATACCAGCGGATGTTAGAAGATTTGGCTTTTAGAAGCAGAACAATTTGAGATGAAGCCAACTTTCACAGTAGAGGTAAGTTATATGAAAAGTGATCAGTGCGGACAGATATCACTTTTGATCTGTGTGCCCACAACTTCTTTGCATTCTTCCATTTAATTACTTTTTATTAAAGTAACAGTCATAATTGCCTTGAGGGTGATGAGTTATTTAAATACAAAGAGGAAGAGGAGCACATCTACAGTTGTACAAGACAAGACAAAATAGATATTCAGAATCTGAAATCTAAAATCAGGAGCTGGAAGGAAACAAATAGCTAGGGATGAACTGATTTCACTAAGATCTATGGGGGCTGATATGTGGGGGGCTCCCCATCCTAGGAGAAGGAGAGGGGATAGAGGAGGAAGAGAGTGGAGGGGTGGGAGGGTGAAATGCGGAAAGGAGGAGAGAGGGGGCAGTGATTTAGATGTAACTTGAATAAAAATTTAATTTTAAAAAAGATCTGTGAATCCACATCCATTTCCTTTACAGACTTTATGGAATTCATTCTGCTATAAATATTGAAGCATCTGCCTTGTTACTTTTAAAACCCTTGGTTATTAGGCATTGAATTGAAAAAATATGTTGTTAATATTTATTATAAATTCATTTCTAAGACATGAGCAATAGCAATAGAAGATGAAAACATAACCAAATGTCTACACTAGTAGAATTTTGTGATTTTGAAATCACTGATTCTTTTTTAACCTTTGCTACAATATGAGTACCAGATAGTCTTTAGGCTTAGAAATTCTCATCTATAACTAAGAAAGTTCACAAGATATTTGAGGCCTTTAAATGAACTGCTTGTTTATAGTATGAACAAAATTATCAAATAAACATTATTTTTTTACAAATGAGCAGACATTGTAAAGAAAAATATTTTTAAAAGGGTGTGATAACCAAATATCCACAGGAATAAGGAATCTAGATATAGAAATTACGCACTTCAGAAAAACAAGATCATAATAATAACCATAAAATACCAAACTGTAGAATTTCTAGGAGATAATATGAGTAAATGTAGCTGTAACCTAAGATTTTGAAAATGCACTTTAAACTCGACAGTAAAACCACAAGAAAAACTAAGTTCTTATGCAAGAAAAACATTGAAAATTTGTAAAAAGACATATCAGATGTGTGATTTTTATATAAAATAGTTGATAAAGTGATTTCTAAAATTGTACAGAACTATAAGTACCTATATTTTAAAAAGTTACTATGTAATTTAGAAAGATCTACAAAAGGAGTGTAAGTTAGATTTCTGTAACAAAATAATAGATTTATTTAGTTAGATTTAAACATTGTACAATATATGCATGTGCTGAAAATCAAATGATATCAAGTAAATATGTAATCTTTTGATTTAGCAAAATATTCAATAATTAATTTAAATAATTTTAAGAAGAGAACTTAAACATTTTAAAAGAAAACAGGATATAAAGAATATTAGAAAACAAAATTTGATTTGTGTGATTTGTTTGCATGATATCTGTTATTTGTTTCTGAATATTTGCTTTTAATATGTTTATATATTATGTGTATTTGTACACATGCAATTGCACGCATGCCATATTCAAATGTGCAGTTTATGGGTTTGGAGGCCAAAGGCCAACTTGTAAGAATTGGTCTTCTCTTTCCACCATGGTGGGTCCACACATCAAATACTGGTTTTTACATTTTGAGGCAAGCATGTTTACTCACTAAGGCATCTGACTCATTTCACTGGTCTTGTTTTCAAGTATTTTTGTTTTAATTCTAAGTATCAACAGAAGTGCAAAAGTCTGTCATTCCAAATACAAAAGATCATAATATTAAAATATGATAATTTGTCTAAAACCTTATAATTTTGCTTTCATTTCAATATCAAAGTATTCTTACTTTGACAGCTTCATACTATCTAGATCAATTTGAACATAGAAAAGCCAACAAGAACCAGCTTATATCACATGAATCTATAAAAACCATTACTGAAATCAAATTGCAAAATATTTGTACCTATCAGAAAGAATCTGTAAAAGTCAGATACTGTTCATGGGAGATTTCAGTTAGCCAGACGTTGACTGTATATCATCAGTTCTGCAGGAAAGGTAAGCCTGTGTTTCTTCAGAGAAACATTCTCTTTAGTTATTATTCAGCACAATGACTATTCTTCTACAGTTAAAGGAATCACATGTTTACATGTTTTAAAATCACAGCCAGTAATTACTGATAGATATGTGTGAAACCCGGCTCTTTGTATGCATGATGAAAACCATGATACACATACCAAAAGTTTTCACTCACAAACATGCTATTTCACTTTCTCCATTTCTAAATAAGCTGCTGCCCATGATCAACTGTGTTCTTGAAATACATCTTTTCTGAGCTGCGTACTTTTGTTTGAGGAGATTTGTGGTGTGAGTTGGACAGAATAGGAGAGACACAGAAAATATGAGGATGAATGACAACGAGAAGAGTAAGGGAACCTGGCAGGGAAGTGGACAGGGTGACAAATCAGCATATGCCGGTAGGAAGACCTGAGCATAAAGTAGAGTCAACCAGACCAAAACTACCCCAAAGCAGAGGTTTCTTTTGTAGATCTTAGGGAGTTTTCACAAGGCAAAAGTCTGAGAACTTTGGTTTATAGTTCAGTGACCTCTTAGGAAAAAAAAAAAAAAACAAAGACTTGGTCACTTTCTTTTATGAAGGACTCATGTTAACATGTATCATCTCAGTAAAAAAAAAAAAAAGTTAAAGTTAGACAAAGATGTCAGAAATTGGAATTGGAAACAGATATTCAGCATAACCATGAAGTAAAGAAAGAAAAGACACTTGGCCTGAGCAGAATTGGTCAGGGTTAACTAACTAACCAAGAAACCATGGCACTAATAAACATCATTTATTGAATTTTTGAGAATTACATAGATCTTTTGAGGTAGTAAAATGAAAAAAATTGAAGTTACACTATGCCATTACTCAAAATATTTTTTAAGAAAAAAATGACAAAAGAAACAGAAAATCTCTAAATTGATTACATTACAATGATTATTGGTAATATATTCAAGGAATCAGAGTAATAATTCACTAGGGGTAAGAGTAGATTTGCTGTAATTCCTAAAGTAAGAAATTAGTCAGTATGTTTTAAATTTTTTCCCTCTCTTTGTTGGGTCTTTGTGTGGTTTAGGAATCAGGGTTATTGTGGCCTCATAGAATATGTTTGTCAGTGTTCATTCTTATTCTATTTGTTGAAAGAGTTTGAAGAGTATTGGTGTTAGCTCCTCTTTGAAGGTCTGGTAGAATTCCATGCTAAAACTATCTGGCCCTGGGCTTTTTTTGGTTGGGAGATTTTTTAATGACTGTTTCTATTTCCTTCAGGGTTATAGGGCTGTTTAGTCTGTTAACCTGATCTTGATATAGCTTCGGTAGGTGGAATCTATCAAGAAAATTGTCCATTTCGCTTAAGCTTTCAAATTTGGTGCAGTATAGATTTTTAAAGTAGGACCCAAATATTCTCTGGATTTCCTCAATGTCTGTTGCTATTTCTCCTTTTCCATTTCTGATTTTGTTGATTTGGGTTTTTTCCCTCTGTCTTTTAGTTAATTTGGCTAAGGGTCTGTCTATTTTGTTGATTTTCTCAAAGAACCAACTCTTGTCTTCATTGATTCTTTATATAGTTCTTTTTGTTTCTGAGTTATTGATTTCAGCCCTAAGTTTGATGATTTCCTGTTTTCTGCTCATCTTGGGAGTGGTTGCTTCTTTTTTTTTCCAATTCAGCCAGTTTAGCTGTTAATTCGCTAATATGAGCTCTCATAATTTTCTTTTTGAAGGTATTTAGTGCAATGAACTTTCCTCGTAGCACAGCTTTCATTGTGTCCCATAGGTTTCGGTATGCTGTGCCTTCATTTTCATTGAATTTTAGGAAGTCTTTGATTTCTTTCTTTATTTCTTCCCTGACCCAGTAGTCATTCAGTAAAGAGTTGTTCAATTTCCATGTGTGTGTGTAGGCTTTCTGTTGATTCTTTTGCTGTTGAAGTCCAGCTTTATTCCATGGTGGTCTGATAAGATACAAGGGGTTATTTCGATTTTCTTGTGTCTGTTGAGGCTATCTTTGGGTCCAACTATATGGTCACTTTTGGAGTAGGTTCTGTGTGGTGCTGAGAAGAAGGTGTATTCTTTTGTGTTTGGGTGAAACATTCTGTAGATATCTGTTAGGTCCGTTTGGTTCATGAACTCTCAAAGACACAACAAAGAAAGAGAACTTTAGACCAATCTCCCTCATGGACATAGATGCAAAAATATTTAATAAAATACTAGCAAACCGAATTCAAGAACACATCAAAAGTATCATACACCAGGATGAAGTAGGCTTTATCCCAGGAATGCAGGCATGGTTCAACATATTAAAGTCTATCAACATAATTCACCATATAAACAAGATGAAAGAAAAAAAACACATGATAATCTTGCTAGATGCAGAAAAAGCATTTGACAAAATCCAACACCCCTTCATGCTAAAAGTTCTGGAGAGAACGGCATACAAGGACCATACCTAGATAAAATAAAGACAATATACAAGCCAGTCGCCAACATCAAATTAAATGGAGGGAAACTTGAAGCACTTCCTTTAAACTCATGGACAAGACAAGGATGCCCACTTTCACCATATCTCTTCAATATAGTACTTGAATTCTTGCTAGAGCAAAAGACAACTAAAAGAGACCAAGGGGTACAAATTGGAAACAAAGAAGTCAAATTATCCCTATTTGCAGATGATATGATAGTATACATAAAAGACACCAAAAATTCCACCAGAGAACTCTTACAGCAAATAAACACCTTCAGCAAGGTGGCTGGATACCAAATTAATTCAAAAAAAATCAGAAGCCCTTCTTTATAAAACAAACAAATGGGCTGAGAAAGAAATAAGGGAAACAACCCCCTTCACAATAGCCACAAACAATATAAAATACCTGGGGTAACTCTAACCAAGCAAGTAAAGGAACTGTACAACAAGAACTTCATGCCCTTGAAGAAAGAAATTGAAGAGGCCTTTAGAAGATGGAAAGATCTCCCATGCTCATGGATAGATAGGATCAACATAGTAAAAATGGCTATCCTACCAAAAGCAATATATAGATTCAATGCAATTCCTATCAAAATACCAACACAATTCTTTGTAGACCTGGAAAGAGCTATTCTCAATTTCATATGGAACAACAAAAAAAAAAAAAACCCAGAAGAGCTAAATCAATCCTGTAGAATAAAAAAAAAAAAAAAAAAACATCTGGAGGTATCACCATCCCAGATTTCAAGCTGTACTACAGAGCAATAGTCGTAAAAACAGCATGGTATTGGTATAGAAACAGATCAGTATATAAATGGAATTGAATTGAAGACCCAGAAATGGACCCACACACCAATGGCCACCTAATTTTTGACAAAGAAGCCAAAACCGCACAATGGAAAAAGTACAGCATCTTCAACAAACGGTGCTGGTCCAACTGGATGTCCTTGTAAAAGAATGAAATTAGACCCATACTTATCACCTTGTACAAAACTTAAGTCCAAGTGGATCAAAGACCTTAACATAATGCCAGTCACACTAAATCTACTAGAAGAAAAAAATGGGAAAAACCCTCGAACTCATTAGCACAGGTGACAACTTCCTTAACAGAACACCAACAGCTCAGGATCTGAGACCAACAATCAATAAATGGGACCTCATGAAACTGAAAAACGTCTGTTAGGCAAAGACACTTTCATTCGAACAAAACAGCAGCCTACAGACTGGGAGAAAATCTTCACCAACCCCACATCTGACAGAGGGCTAATATCCAAAATATACAAAGAACTCAAGAAATTAAATGCCAAGAAAGCAAATAATCCAATTAAAAAATAGGGAAAAGAGCTAAATAGGGATTTCACAAAGGAGGAATCCCTTATGGTCGAGAGATACTTGAAGAAATGTTCCACATGCTTAATCATCAGAGAAATGCAACTCAAGACGACTCTGAGATTCCATCTCACACCTTTCAGAATGGTTAAGATCAAAAGCTCAAATGACAGCACATGCTGGCGTTGGTGTGGAGTAAGGGGAACCCTCTTCCATTGCTGGTGGGAGTGCAGGCTTGTGCAACCACTATGGAGGTCAGTATGGTGATATCTTAGAAAACTTGGAATAGCTTTGCCTCAGGACCCAGCCATACCACTTCTGGGTATACACCCAAATGACTCGTCACTAAATCATAAGGAAGTTTCCTCATCTATGTTCATAGCAGCCTTATTTGTAATATCTAGAAACTGGAAACAACCCCCATGTCCCTCAACCAAAGAATGGATTAAAAAAACTGTGGTACATCTACACAATAGAATATTACTCAGCTATCAGAGACAATGAAATCATGCAATTTGCAGCCAAGTGGATGGAACTAGAGAAGCTCATCCTGAGTGAGCTAACCCAGACTCAGGAGGATGCACATGGCATCTATTTACTTATAGTAGGATTTTAGCTATATAGTACAGGATATCTATACTACAACCAACGCACCAAAGGGAACATGGACATAGACTTTTTTCTGTTTGTTTGTTTGTTTTTTAGTTTTGTCTCCCTTTCAATGAGACACTTTTCACTGGTGGTAATGCCTTGTAGGCACCCAGTGTATGAGGAGGCTGTTGGCCCTCATATGACTTCTACTGGGGCGAGGGACTGTTATGTAAGGACACTCCACTCCAGAGGAGTGGGATGGAGGGGTTAGAGGGTAGAGGGTGGGAATGAGGGGCTGGTGAGGGGGGAAAGAGGACAATATGATGGAGATGTACCCAGAAACAACAAATAAATAAATTTATTTATTAAAAAAATTTTCTTACCCATTTTTTTTCAATGAGCAGTTCTATTTTCAGAGTTCAATGTGCAGGGATTATTTACACATTAACATGTGCAACATCAAGTGTATAGACAATAATCATATTAAGGTGTTTCAATGGGAAAGAACATAAATAAATTAGTGTTGCATCAATAAATTAAGAATTTATCCATGTAAATGATAAAGTGTGGATTAATAAAATCAAGAGTACTTATATTGAAAGTCATTCAACTTATCCTGTAAGGAAACATCCTGTTAAAAGCAATGTCTGGAATATGCTACCTTTTGTGTAAATGTAGAGAAATATAAAAATTTGTCATCTCAGGTAAGCAAAAAAAAATCAAAGGTACATAAATAGGTATGAGAAGCTTACAAAAATGATTCATGATGAAGAGAGGGAAAAGAAAAGATAAATATATGCTTTACATTCATATATGAACATATGCATATATATATGTGTATAACACATACACACACACACACACACACACACACACACACACACACACACACATACACTTGAAAGGGCTACAATTGCCAAGGAAAGACTTACTTTGTTGTCAAATAAGATGTGCCTGCTAATATTGTAACATCTTATTGTTTGACCGTCTGACATTTCCCGTGGGTATTCCCAAAGTATTGAAGTATTTTCCATAACAACAGCTGTGTGCAAGGCTTCCATTTTAACAGCAGATTAGGAGAGGTTTCTTAATCAACAGAGGTAACAGAGGAAATGTGCATGTTAAAAATCATTCCCAAATATGCACCATTATTCTGGAACTGAAGCACCAGGTTAAATGCTATTGTCAGAAATGTGACATATAAGTATCAGGCTAAGTTCAATATTCAATCTTCTCCATGTTAACTATTCTTAGAAGACTTTAAATTTTACTCAGATAACTAGGACATCACATGCCATTTAATATTTTCTGAATGTAAAATTTTTGTTTGCAGCCATATTATCCATAAAACTGTTAAACAGGTAACATATGTGGATTTTATTATGGTTAAAAGGCATTAGCCATTTTTGGTTATAATATAATCTTTTTGAGAGTGAAAAAAATGAATGTCCGCCAAAATGAATATTTTCATTTTAACTTATCACCAAGGAAAAAAACGGGTTGACCAGGATTGAAAATAGCCAGAGACTTGAATCTTGTTTTAATGGTTCTTCACAAATTGTTTTTTAATGCTCCTGTGACTGAAACTGAGATGTGAATGAAATTGCATGACTGAATGAGGAAAGGCTGGAGGAAATGGTGTGAATTTAGGCTTAGAGGCAGGGTTCAGGAGAATATGTTGAATAATGAGAAAAGCAGCTGGGACAAAATACGGGGATTAGGACCGTAAGTATGGAGATGCAGCCTTGGGCAAATACATAGATAAGTTCAGGAGGATTTTGGATATACAGCTAGAAGCCCAGTGGAAAGAAGATTTAAGAAAAAAAAAAGTTTCAAATAGAACTCAGCAAAGCAACATGGGGAAAGACAGACTGGGTTGTTGTTAATGGAAGAGCAATTTCCTTAGGTAATTAGAAAGGCAAGAGCCTAAACTAAACAATAGTACTAAGAAGAGACACAGGGAAATTCAAAGCAAGGGAAAATATTAACAAAATTTACATAAGTCAATGTGAGGGATAAAATGAAAAAAAAAAAAAAAAAGAAATTTAAAGTGACCAGCTCTGAGGCTGAGGAAATGAGAATCTGATCAACCAAGAGGATGAGAGTTCAGAGGAAGGGAAAATTGAATTTTAGGCTTAGAGATTAGAATGTGAATATATGTATGGATATTTTAAATGAAGGGAGAGTGTAGTGGTTTGAGTGACAGTGTTCCCTGTAGGCTCATATATTTGATTGTTTGTACTTCAGTATGTGGAAGTATTAGTGAAGGATTAGGATATGGAGCCTTGTTAGAGATGTGTCAATGGGAGTGGGCTTTCAAAAGATCACAATATTATCAATCTCTTTCTCTGTCTCTCTCTCTCTCTCTCTCTCTCTGTTTCTCCTTCTCCATCCTTTCTCTCTCCTCGGCATAGCATAGCTCCCTTCAATCTTTCATCTGTCTCCTTTCACCTTTAAAAAAAAGAACTTAAAAAAATTCATTTATTACAAGGTAGATATATTGAATTGAGTTTCTTATGGCAGGTTAGAGAAGAAATTAGGGAAACCCCTCAATTTTTAATATTGATCTACAGGATAGAGTAAAAAGAGAAAGATAATGTCAGTTATAGAAAAGTCTATAAATAACTATTCGATCAAGTTGATTCACACTCTTTTAGCTTCTATTCCTTCTACTTGTTCTACCTTAAAGAACAAACTTTAAAAAGCTGTCAAGACAAAAAGCTTTCCCTTTTATCAGAAATAAAGGGGAAAGATGAACCACTGTCATGACTTGTTATTTTAGAAGTATTGTCTTGTTAATTGGTAGAACAATTAAAAATTTCCTCTGAGGATCATCCATTTATCATTTATGACTTAAAGTGATCTTAATTTCAGTTCATTTTATTTTTTATGTTTATTGATTACTTCAGGTACATCTCCCTCACAGTGCCCTCTTTCTATCACTCCCGGTCCCGCCCTCCCACCATCTACTCGCTCCCCCTTCCATCCCAATGCAACTGAGTGGACTGTCCCTATATATCAGTCCCCCACCCCAGTTCAGCAGTCATATGAGGGCCAAGAGTCTCCTCATGCAGTGGGGCCTGCACTAGGGCAAAATGTCTTATTAACAGGTAACAAAGTCTATGTTCATGTTCCCTTTGGTGCATTGGTTGTAGTACAGTTATCCTGTACTATATGGCTAAAATCCGATTATAAGTGAATAGATCCCATGTGGCATCCTTCTGAGTCTGGGTTAGCTCACTCAGGATGAGATTCTCTAGTCCCATCCATTTGGCTGCAAATTGCATGATTTTGTTGTTTCTGATAGCTGAGTAGCATTCCATTGTGTAGATGTACCACAGGTTTTTTTTGTTGTTGTTGTTGTTGTTGTTGTTTTGTTTTGTTTTGTTTTGTTTTGTGTTTTTTTTTTATCCATTACTCAGTTGAGGGACATCTGGTTGTTTCAAGTTTCTAGCTATTACATATAAGGCTGTTATGAACATAGATGAGGAAACATCCCTGTGGTTTGGTGAAGAATCATTTGGATGTATACCCAGAAGTAATATGGCTGGGTCCTGAGGCAGAGCTATTCCAAGTTTTCTAAGATATCTCCAGACTGATTTCCATAGTGGTTTTACACCCACCAGCAATGGAGGAGTGTTCTCCTTTCTCCATGACCTCACCAGCATGTGGTGTCATTTGAGTTTTTGATCTTAACCATTCTGACAGGAGTGAGATGGAATCTCAGAGTCCTCTTGAGATTGATTTCTATGTTGATTAGGGATGCTGAGCATTTCTTCAAGTGTCTCTCAGCCATTAGGGATTCCTCCTTTGAGAATTCTCTACTGAGCTCTGTTCCCCATTTTTTTGATTGGATTATTTGTTTTCTTGGCATTTAATTTCTTGAGTTCTTTGTAAATTATGGATATTAGCCCTCTATCAGATGTGGGGTTGGTAAAGATCTTTTCCCAATCTGTAGGTTGTTGTTTTATTCTAATGGCAGTGCCTTTTGCCTTACAAAAGCATTTCAATTTCATGAGGTTCCATTTATTGACTGTTAGTCTTAGAGCTTGAGCTGTTGGTGTTCTGTTCAGGAAGGTGTCACCTGTGCCAATGAGTTCGAGACTTTTCCCCACTTTCTCTTCTATTAGATTTAGTGTGTTGGGCTCTATGTTAAGGTCTTTGATCCACTTGGACTTAAGTTTTGTGCAAGGTGATAAGTATGGGTCTATTTGCATTCTTTTATATGTCCACATCCAGTTAGACCAGCACCATTTGTTGAAGATGCTATCCTTCTTCCATTGTACAGTTTTGGCTTCTTTGTCAAAATTAAGTGACCGTAGGTATGTGGATTCATTTCTGGGTCTCAGTTTGATTCCATTGATCCACTGGTCTGTTTCTATACCAGTACCATGCTGTTTTTATTCCTATTGCTCTGTAGTATAGCTTGAAATCTGGTATGTTGATACCTCCTGATGTTTTGTTTATTGTACAAGATAGATTTAGCTATTCTGGGTTTTTTGTTATTCCATAGGAATCTGAGAATTGTTTTTTCCAGATCTGTAAAAATTGTGTTGGTATTTTGATAGGAATTGCATTGAATCTGCATATTGCTTTTGGTAGGTTGTCCGTTTTTATTATGCTGATCCTACCTATCCATGAGATGGCAGATCTTTCCATCTTCTGATGTCCTCTTCAATTTCTTTCTTCAAGGACTTGAAGTTCTTGTCTTACAGGTCTTTCACATGCTTGGTTAGTTACCCCCAGGTGTTTTATATTGTTTGTGGCTATTGTGAAGGGTGTTGTTTTCCTAATTTCTTTCTCAGCCCATTTATGCAACTATGTCAGCACAACCATGAGTATTATTCTCCTTGTGTTTTCTATACTCTCTCAGTTCTTTCACATGCATTTTCAAGTTTGGTTATAAACATTCATATGTGTTTTAATGATTTTAATTTGTATTTCTCTGATAATGATGTTGACAGTCATCTCATTTATTTCTTTACTGCACAATTATTTTTAAGGGTGAAGGAGAAACATAATCATGTTTTTCAGTTTTACTAGAATTTTTATCATCTAATCTTCTTAAATTTACAAATATACTACTTACAAATACATTTTCCAAGTCTGGGGTTTGATTTGTATCTGTTTTCAAGGAACAAAATCACTGAATTTTTGTTATTTTTTTCTAGATTGTGATTTTCTAGTAATAAATATTTGGCTAATATATTGGTAGGCAGATGTTTACTTGTATTCTAGTCAGTTTATAATTTTAGGTGTTACATTTAGGTCTGTAGTCATTTTTAAATTAGTTTTATGTGGTATGACCTCAGGATTTAGGTTTCTTTTATTGTATAAAATTAGCTCAGCCCATTTTGTCGAAAGGCTAACATCTTGTATGAAGTGATTTCACTCTGCTGTATTGTCTGAGGTTTGGTGTGAGTGTGTCTCTGAACTGTCAATTCTATTTCACTATCCTGTTTGTCTACTTTTTTTTAGCAACACCATAGCATCTTATGGTGCATGCTTAAGACAATTACTTGAAATCTTTTAATATTAATCCTACAACTTTGTCTTCTCAAATTTATTTCTGCAACCTACTTCCTTTGTACATTCATTTATATTTCCCTTTTAATACCATTGTAGTGTCAGATGATATTGTCCATTTAGTGAGTCTTTTTACCAATGATATTTTCATGGAAAATACTTTTGTTGATGCAACTAAAACATTCTCACTGAGCTTCAAGTTACCTGTATTTTCTTATGTGTTACATTCTGAAGATTTCGTAATTTTGTATTTCACATTCAAGATGTTTATCTATTCCAAGTTAATTTTTAGAAAGAATGTAAGATTCATTCACCTACATAATGCTAAAAATATTTTCTCTTTGAAACTGGAGTTACCTGTGGTTGTGAACAGTCATGTGGATACTGGAAACATATTGTGTCTTCTGGAAGAACAGTCAGTGCTCTTAACTGCTTGTCCATCTATATAGCCCCAAGTGTAGATTTCTTACTGACATGCACACTTTCAAATGTTAGGGGGAAATGCAAGTTTAGGAATGTTCTACATGAACAGATTCAAGAAATGTTTTTACAATATGAAACTAACATTTTTCTCCAACATTATGGCTTTCTAACTGGTCTTAGGAAGGATGGATAAGTGTTCTGCTGTCTGTTTATACTGTTGATAAAAGTCTACTTTCCTAAAATTAGTGATCATGGTCTTCCTGGAAGTTCTTTTCTACTATTCCATACACTTTACATTCCAATAGACAAAGCTCAGAAAACTCTCGATACATCTTTAATATTGTGACTTTCTTTCATTGAGTCTCAAAATAAAAATGAGCTTCCCATAATCTGATGTCATAAACTGGGAGATTTTGAGTTTAAGCACAAGTTTTCTCCTTGCAAAACACAAACTTCTGAAACCACAGTGAAGTGCTGCTTAGTATCCTACACAAGATGGCATGTTTCTCCATCACTATTTGAGTAATATCTATTATTTGGTGAAAATTTATATTATTTTTTTATTATGTGTCTTGCGTGGGTGTGTGTTGATGAAGCCAGATGCCAAGGAGGCCAGAAGAGAGTGTCACATCATCTGGAACTGTAGTTAGAAGTGACATAAACTGTCTGATGTGGGTACTGAGATCTGAACTATGATCGACTTCAAAAGCAGTCTGTGTTCTTAACTGCAGGTCCATCTCTCCAGACCCTAAACTACATTCTTATTGATTGACACCAAATAAAACCCAGAGTTGAAAAAATATGGTAGTCTCATATTTAAGAGTCTACACTTTAATATTATTACATATAAGGAGTTCAAAAAGATTAAGAACAAATTTTATAAGTTATATATAAGTGTAAACTCTAAATTTAAAACTGAGGTAAAAGTAGCTACAAGGCAAGTTCTGGTTAACCTGGGCTATATTCTGAGTATGGAACTTACTAAGGGTATACAAAAATACTCATCTAATTAAAATCAAACACAAACTGTTAATGAATTTTTATATCATCACTTTGAAACTCGGAATTCTGTATTATTTTTTGAGTTTATGGCTTTATTCAATGGATAATTTTTCTTTTTAGTTAACATATGATTATTGTTATTTTTATTGAGCTCATGTTAATGGAAACAGATTGTCCAGTGATGAGGTTGCCTGGTGGTTTTGCTGATATGAATATTAAATGAAGTTGATTTTGTGGGATAGATTGGATGAAGACCTTTTATCCCTACAACTCTACCACATTTTAATGTTTTCTGAGGTCAGCATAGAAAAAGAAATATGAGACTTTACAAGAATTTTATCTTTGGGAAAATAACAGTGGCAAACAAATAAAAATTACTTGACATTTGTGCAGAACCCTGCCCTCTTAATTTATGCTTTTTGGCTGGAGTTCAGAAAGTACATGACTCACTCCTCCTGGGAGGATGCAGTTCCTTCTAAACTGCAGCCCTTATCATTTTTGCCTGATGTGAATGGAATTTTCCGTGCTTCAATTCATTGCAAAATGTGTATTCTTTTCCCAGTAGTGTTTGTTTGAGTCACATCTTGTCCTACTGCTTATCAGGCCTACCTGGCGTATTTTTGAGATGAGATGTGGTGTTTTCCTCTCACTGTTTACTAGAGTAAATGGATTTAGTTAACAACACCTGTAAGGAAAAAAGAATTCTCCAAACTTTTCTCCTTAAAAACTTTAGGTCTGTTGATATTTTCATATTGATGTTTATTGCTGCCTTAGTTATAGAAAAAGCCTAGGTGGAGGTCAATAAAGGGGAGGAGGATACAGAAAACATTTACATACACAATAGAAAATTGTTTTCAGTCAGAAAGAAGTTTGAAATTATATTATTTGCTGGAAAATGGTTGATACTATAGATAACTCTATTAATTGAACAAACATTGCAGGTTTTCTCTCATTTGTGTGTCCTAGACTTTTCCAGCTTCGTGAAGTTATAATGCATTGATTGTATGAAGGTAGAGGCAAAATGTATGAGGAAAAAGGAAAATGAGAGGATGCTGGAGTGTTGTGAAGCTGAAGGTCATGGGGTATGAGGGAATGTGCTTAAAGTACATCATATACATACATGTAAATGGTCTTATATAGACCTGAGTAGTAAAGTTAATAATAATTATAGAGTAAAAGCATTTAACTCTTGGCATAGTCATGATATAATTGCCATGGATTCAGTATTTTTCTCTTTCCAAAATTCTTAAATTGAAATCCTAATTCCCAATGTAAAATTATCAGGAAATGGGGCATTGGTAAAGGTCATAATGACAAGTACTCATGAATGGGATCAGTGTCTTTATAAAAGATTCACTATTACTTAAAGTGAGTAAAGAAAAATTAAGAGCTAACACTTGTCATTAAAGAGAAATTTCTTGAGTGCATTTCAATGGCCATACCAAGGGTATGAAGACACACAGGGAGGCACACCAACATTGTTTATGAACCAGAGGATGAGAGGAATAATATGTTCAATAGACAAGTGAAACTTTCACAAGGCAGATGGGCAGATAGGTGTCAGCTGCTTTATGGTTTGCTAGTTTGTGCCATTATAGCAGCATCTGGGAAACAGAGACGGAGTAGAAATATCTAGAGCATTATGCTTGAGTCATTGGGTAAGTGAAACGGTGTTTCTTAGTAATATCCTGATTAAGGAGATAGACAGAAAGAAAATATTTTCAACCTTTGTTTTGCATTTATAAAATGTGTTACTTGGCTACTTATTAAAAGAGATTAAGGGCTACCTCAGTCTAAGAGAGGCAGGGCCTGCAGGTTTAATGTGGGTGTAATACACGATCATCATCCAAACAAAGACATGGTTAATACAAATTTCATACTTGAAATCAAACACACAACATTAACAATGGATTTAATTGCCTTCTAAGGACATTTTTATATAATCTAAATAAAAAATATTTTACTTCTACTATAACTTCAAAAACATTACTTTGCTAAAACCTTTAAAACTTTGTTCTTGTAAACATTAATGCACTGATTTTTTGCTCCTAAGGGCATTTTATTTTTCTTTTCCTTGAGAGTTAAAAGTGGTGTGTGAACACACTTTACATTAACTATAAAGAAGGAAAGTTGCCATACCACAACACTTTTGTACAGTTATGTGTTTGGAAACACTTATATGTTTAGAAAAAGGAACATAAGAATTCAGGCTTCCTTGTTTCCACCACTAGTTTGTGAGGCCCTGACGTTGGTAGTCTTTGGAAGTACAGTTTCTCAAAAAAAATACATACCTTTTACATGAATTAAGCAAACAGCTGTTTGGTTAATTTATATAAAAACTCTTAGAAAACAATATGTGCTTTAAAAATATAAGAGCTGTGCCTATTTTCTTCAATTCAATGTTATAAACAATATTGTATGTTAAGGTCTTTGATCCACTTAGACTTAAGTTTTAAACAAGGTGATAAGTATAGGTCTAACTTCATTCTTTTACAAATGGACATCCAGTTGGACCAGCACCATTTGTTGAAGATGCTGTCCTTCTTCCATTGTGCCGTTTTGGCTTCTTTGTCAAAAATTAGGTGACCATAAGTGTGTGGGTCTATTTCTGGATCTTCAATTCGATTCCATTGATCTACTGGTCTGTTTCTATACCAATACCATGCTGTTTTTACAACTATTGCTCTGTAGTAGAGCTTGAAATCTGGGATGGTGATACCTTCAGATGTTTTTTATTGTACAGGATTGATTTATCTATTCTGGGCATTTTGTTGTTCCATATGAAATTGAGAATAGCACTTTCCAGGTCTACAAAGAATTGTTGGTATTTTGATAGGAATTGCATTGAATCTATATATTGCTTTTGGTAGGATGGCCAATTTTATTATGTTGATCCTACCTATCCATGAGCATGGGAGATCTTTCCATCTTCTAAAGACCTCTTCAATTTCTTTCTTCAAGGGTTTGAAGTTCTTGTTGTACATGTCCTTTACTTGCTTGGTTAGAGTTACCCCCAGGTATTTTATGTTGTTTGTGGCTATTGTGAAGGGGGTTGTTTCCCTTATTTCTTTCTCAGCCCATTTGTTTGTTGTATAAAGAAGGGCTTCTGATTGTTTTGAATTAATTTTGTATCCAGCCACTTTGCTGAAGGTATTTATCAGCTATAAGAGTTCTCTTGTGGAATTTTTGGGGTCGCTTATGTATACTCTTATATCGTCTGCAAATAGGGATAATTTGACTTCTTCGTTTCCGATGTTTATCCCCTTGATGTCCTTTAGTTGTCTTATTGCTCTAGTAAGAACTTCAAGTACTATATTGAAGAGATATGGTGAAAGTGGACATCCTTGTCGTGTCCCTGAGTGTAGAGGAAATGCTCCAAGTTTCTCTCCATTTATTTTGATGTTGGCCACTGGTCTGCTGTACATTTCCTTTATTATTTCTAGGTACGGTCCTTGTATGCCCGTTCTCTCCAGAACTTTTAGCATGAAGGGGGGTTGGATTTTGTCAATTGCTTTTTCTGCATCTAGCGAGATTATCATGTGGTTTTTTTCTTTCATCGTGTGTATATGGTGAATGACGTTGATAGACTTTCATATGTTGAACCATCCCTGCATCCCTGGAATGAAGCCTACTTGATCAGGGTGTATGATACTTTTGATGTGTTCTTGAATTTGGTTTGCTAGTATTTTATTAAGTATTTTTGCATCTATGTTCATGAGGGAGATTGGTCTGAAGTTCTCTTTCTTTGTTGGGTCTTTGTGTGGTTTAGGAATCAGGGTGATTGTGGCTTCGTAGAATGAGTTTGGCAATGTTCTTTCTGATTCTATTTTGTGAAAGATTTTGAAAAGTATTGGTGTTAGGTCCTCTTTGAAGGTCCGGTAGAATTCCGTGCTAAAGCCATCTGGCCTTGGGCTTTTTTTGTTTGGGAGATATTTAATGACTGTTTCTATTTCCTTAGGGGTTATAGGGCTGTTTAATCTGTTTATCTGATCTTGATTTAGTTTTGGTAGGTGGAATTTATCGAGGAAATTGTCCATTTCGCTTAGGTTTTCAAATTTGGTGGAGTACAGATTTTAAAAGTAGGATCCAAATATTCTCTGGATTTCCTCAATGTCTGATGTTATTTCTCCCTTTTCATTTCTGATTTTGTTGATTTGGATTTTTTCCTTCTGTTTTTTAGTTAATTTGGCTAAGGGTCTGTCTATTTTGTTGATTTTCTCAAAGAAGCAACTCTTGATTTCATTGATTATTTGTACAGTTCTTTTTGTTTCTAAGTTGTTGATTTCAGCCCTAAATTTGATGATCTCCTGCCTTCTGCTCCTCTTGGGGGTGTTTGCTTTTTTTTTTCCAGTTCACCCATTTTACCTGTTATTTCGCTAATATGAGCTGTCACAGTTTTCTTTTTGAAGGCACTTAGTGCTATGAACTTTGCTCGTAGCACAGCTTTCATTGTGTCCCATAAGTTTGGGTATGTTGTGCCTTCATTTTCGTTGGATTTTAACATAAGGCCAGTCACACTAAATCCACTAGAGGAAAAAGTGGGAGAAACCCTCGAACTCATTGGCACAGGTGACAACTTCCTGAACAGAACACCAACAGCTCAGGACCTGCGATCAACAATCAATAAATGGGACCTCATGAAACTGAAAAGCTTCTGTAAGGCAAAGGACACTGTCATTCGAACAAAACAGCAGCCTACAGACTGGGAGAAAATCTTCACCAACCCCACATCTGACAGAGGGCTAATATCCAAAATCTACAAAGAACTCGAGAAATTAAATGCAAAGAAACCAAATAATCCAATCAAAAAATGGGGGACGGAGCTAAATAGAGAATTCACAAAGGAGGAATCCCTAATGGCTGAAAGACACTTGAAGAAATGCTCAACATTCTTAATCATCAGAGAAATGCAACTGAAGACGAATCTGAGATTCCATCTCACACCTGTCAGAATGGCTAAGAGCAAAAGCTCAAATGACAGCACATGCTGGCGAGGGTGTGGAGAAAGGGGAACCCTAGTCAATTGCTCGTGGGAGTGCAGGCTTGTGCAACCACTATGGAGGTCAGTCTGGCGATACCTTAGAAAACTTGGAATAACTGCCTCAGGACCCAGCCATACCACTTCTGGGTATACACTCAAATGTCTCCTCACGGAATCATAAGGAAGTTTCCTCATCTATGTTCATAGCAGCCTTATTTGTAATAGCTAGAAACTGGAAACAACCCAGATGTTCCTCAACTGAAGAATGGGTTAAAAAACTGTGGTACATCTACACAATGGAATATTGTTCAGCTATCAGGAGCAATGAAATTATGCAATTTGCAGCCAAATGAATGGAAGTAGAAAAGCTAATCCTGAGTGAGCTAATCCAGACTCAGAAGGATGCATAATGCATCTATTCACTTATAGTAAGATTATAGCTATATAGTAGAGGATATCGATTCTACAACTAACACACCAAAGGGAACATGGGCATAGACTTTTTATTTATTTTTATATTTTATTCTTTTTCTATTTTTTATCCTTTTTTATCTGTTTGTCTGCTTATTTGTTTATTTGTTTTTTAGTTCTCTCTCCCGGGCAATGAGACACTTTTCACTGGTGGTACTTCCTCGTAGATCCCCAATGAACGAGGAGGCTCTTGGCCCTCATATTACCTGAGATGAGGGACTGTAATATAGGAACACCCCACCCCAGAGAAATGGGATGGAAGGGTTAGGGTGTAAAGAAAAAAAATGAAATGTGAAGTTTTGTCCTTTTGCTACTAATTGTCATAAACTATTTAGGATAATTAAGAAATGCAAACTAATAGTCATGCAAGCCGGTCATTGTGTTAGGTACTATGACAGTCTATTATAGTTATTTTCTAAGCTAATCAGAAATAAAGCTGCTAAGAGACAAGCAACATCTGCTTATCCTAATATAAGAGATAGATAGATAGGGCTTCTTCAAAAACCTCAAGAGATCTGCAGAATATGGCATTCAAAAATGTTTTCTTAACTTTAGATTTTTTCATATTGAGACATATCAATTCCTGACAGCACCCCCTAGTCTACTCCAAATAAAAGATAAGCATCAAAGAATCTCCAGTGGGAGAAGATTGAATTAGTCACAAGCTAATCTCTTGGCAGGAAAACACCCTTGCTCCAACTGTAGACAGAATGCTGTCCAAAAAGGACAAAACCTGGAAGCAGGTAAGTCGACAGTCTATCTCTGCCAAGACAGGGTAGGCAAGTCCTTCATAACCCCTGCTCTACATTCAATGTCTGTCAGAGAAACGGGGCCAAACGACTGAAGATTGATGCTGTAATGTAAGGAGAGAAAATGGGAACTCTCCAGGCAGCCACTGGTATGTCATTTCTTAGTTTTGGAAGCTGCAGGCCCTGTACTTCCTATATAATCAGATATATTTATCCCTCTCAGGTCTCTGAGGTGGTTGAAGAATAGATAGCTAGAGTCTCATAGTTAAATTTTGAGTTGTTTAGGAATCAAGAGGGTGTTCTGGATCTAAGAAGATGTTTTTTAAATTGTGAGGCAAGTTAGTATGAAAGCTGAGTTAGATATAGAACTTTAAACTCATGGAGATGGTTAGATAGTAGAAAGTTAAAGTCAGGTGACAAATACATATGGACTGATACTGGGAATGTATGCTAAGCCATATAACTCTCATAATTGTGGCCTATTTATTTCTATTGTTTTGTATTATATTTATTGTTATAAGAGAAAGAACCATTTGTTGGACTGAAAAGGGGAACTGTTGGGGGAAATAAGATATACCTTAAACTTAAAAAAAAAGGGAAGAGAATGGGGGGTTGAAGGTGGGAGGGTGGAACTGGAGGGGGGAGTAGGGAGGGGAATGCGATTGAGATGTAACTTGAAGAAATAAAAAATAATTTATTAAAAAATATTGTATTAAATCTCCAGCACCATATTCTATGGAAATCTCAGACAGATTCTGGGACCAGGCCTATTTCCTAAGAATAGTTTATTTTCTTCACCCTATGTATCTTTGTATATATCACCAAATTTGGAAACATTTATTTTTTAGATATCTATTTATTTTCATTTTATTGTCATAGGTGGTTTTGTCTGCATGTATGTATGTATGTCTACCACTCTTATGCACAGTAGCCACATAGCCCAGAAAAGGGCACTGAACCCTCTGGGAATCAAAGTTACGCATGGTTGTGACTGCCATGTTGGTGCAGGAGATCAAATACCGGTCTTCTGTAAAAAATGCCAGTGTTCTTTCTTAAATCTTGTTTATAAACTCTCCAGGTCCTGGTATCACAGTTTTATTACTCATAAAATGAAACTGAACTAAATCATTAAAACATATTCAGGAAGGCTTCAGTGGCTACCTGGCTGGAATCATAGGACTGACATCTTAAGAGGGTGAACTCAGCCCTACACATACTCGCAGCTGGAGGAAAATGAATGTACACATCAGAGAGATGCTGTAGGCTATTTTGTATGCAGTCTTATATCTATCGTCTTCTTGATCTCATCTTTGTCTCCTCTCTTTTCTGATAATTTTTCTATTCCCACCCATTTTAGAAACAGAATGAATTTGGTACCTAGTCTCTTAAAGACATTGTCATTTTAAGAGAAAAAATGTACTAATGTATTTTTCAAATATAACTTCATCTTTGAAATAATCATTATATTTTAATAAATAATTTACTGTCAGTACTGTGAATAAGTTATTATTCACAATAACCTTAATAACTAAATAATGTTATAATATCTTAATACTTTTGATTCATTAATTCATTAATTGCCTTTAGAAAGTGTCAAATTATTTGCCAGAATCAAAGAATGTGAACCTAAATGTAATGGAACATCTTTTAAAAAAGAGAGATTTGTTTCAGGTCCTTGTTTTTAATAATAATACTAAGGACATGTGTTTAATTTGCTAGAAAGTTAAGGGAAATTATAATTAAAGTAAATATTTTTATCCAAAAAAATGAGTAAAACGAATTATCCTTGGAGTAGAATCTACTATCTTAGGCATATTTCTGAATTACAGAATGTTTATTACATGATTAAAACAGTCCATGTTGCCTCTATAGACAGATGAATTTATTTTTACCAGTTGGTATGGAGGAGAATTCAAACATGGGATTTTGTAGTTTGCTCAGTTTTAATTAGCCTCAAGAGAGTTATCATCAATCTTACCTCTTCCTCACCTTTGAGACAATATTGGCCAGCTGAGTGATTTTCATGCATTTTAAGGATTTTGTTTTTAGAGCTTCGTTAATAATTTAGAGCAATAAAATTCAAACAATTTTCTCTCGTGTTTTATTCAGAGAAAATTAAATGCTCCTCATGAATAGTAGACAGAGCTGAGCCTGAAAAATATGGATTTTATGTTTTAAAAATGCTTAGCAACTAAATTCCCACTTGGTTATACATATCTTAGGACTTTTATATAAAAATTTAAAGTCCAAACTGAAGCTAAAAGGCCTTTGGTTACATTATTGCTTTGAGGTTTAATTTTTTTACGTCATTTTTCTAAATCAATCTAAGCTTCATACTCACATAAAATAGGCATACAACTTCCCTTGTCTATGTGAGCCAGAGTCAATGATGTGGTAAAAAGCAAGCAGGCTGTCTCTTTTACTTTATCTCAGAGTGAAAATCCGACTCAAATATCTAAAATGAAAGTTTATTTGTTTCTGTTGTTAATAAACAAAGATTCCAGGAGTTGTAAAGCTGTATTCTTAGCTCATTTGAGTTAAACAGTTGTAGGGTTAATGATGCTTCAGAAGTCCTCACTTATGATCGCCTTCTCTAATATTAGTCACACTTAGCAGGATTCTGACCAACGCCGTGAACAGACAACCTACGTGGCCAGTGGTAAGTGGGTATTTCCAAAGTAAGCAAGATTCTACTGCTTACTACTCAGTCGCAAAGCTAACGAGCCAGAGGTGAATAACTTCAGAGGTAAGACATACAACTCATTTGAAATCTAGGAGTCCGTGGGCATCCCTGTTTGACTTAGTCCCCAAAACACATTTCAAGCCCTGACACACTTCCTCCTGTCTTGAACAATCTTTACACAATCAATATTTGTTTTGTTTGTTTTCTCACAACTTATCATTCTTTTTTTATAATTTATTTTTTATTTCTTCAAGTTACATCTCAATCACAATCCCCTCCCTACTCCCCCCTCCTGTCCCACCCTTCCACCCTCTTCTTCATCAACCCCCATCCTCTACCTTTTTTTTTAGTTTAAGATATATCTTTTTCTCCCCAACAGCTCTCCCTTTCAGTCCAACAAATGGTTCTTTCTCTTATAACAATAAATACAAAACAAAACAACAGAAATAAATAGGCCACAATGATGAGAGTTATATGGTTTAGCATGCATTCCCAATGTCCAGTCCATATGTATTTGGCACCTGACTTTAACATTCTACTATCTAACCATCTCCATGAGTTTAAAGTTCTATATCTAACTCAGCTTTCATACTAACTTGCCTCACAATTTTAAAAACATCTTCTTAAAACAAAAAATTCTCACTACATGCAAGCTCCAGAAAGAAGAGCCTTTCCACATCTAGTAACAATTTCTAAGACCGTGGAAAAGATTGTTTCCTTATAGGAATTATTTTTTTTTAATAAGTACTTTATTTTTTTTTCAAGTTACATCTCAGTCGCAAACCCTTCCCTATTCCCCCTTCTTGTCCCACCCTTCCACCCTCTTCCCCCCCCAACAGCTTCTCTTTTCATTCCAACAAATGGTTCTTTCTCTTATAACAGTAAATTCTATACAAAACAGCAGAATTCAATATGCCACATTTATGAGAGTTAAATGGCCCGGTATACCTTCCCAATGTCCAGTTCATACATATTTGGCCCCTGACTTTAACCTTCTACCTTCTAACCATCTCCATGAGTTTAAAGTTCTATAACTGATTTAGTTTTCATACTAACTTGCATCACTATTATAACCATCTTCTTAGATCTAGAACGCCCTCTTGATTCCTAAACAACTCAAAATTTAGCTATGAGACTCAAGCTGTCTATTCTTCAACCACCTCAGAGAGCTGAGAAGGATAAATATATCTGATTGTATAGGAAGTGCAGGGCCTGCAGCTTCCAATACTAAGAAATGATAAACCAGTGACTACCTGGACAGTTCCCATTTTCTCTCCATACATTCCTGCATCAGTCTTCAGCCTTTTGGTCCTGTTTCTCTGACAGACATTTATTGTAGAGCAGGGATTGTGAAGGACTAACCTACCCTGTCTTGGCAGAGCTAGGCTGTCGACTTCCCTGCTACCAAGTTTTGTCCTTTTTGGACAGCACTCTGTCTGCAGTTGAAGCAAGGAGTTTTTACATGTCAAGAGATAGGCTTGCCACTAATTCAACCATCTCACATTACAATATGTCAAGGATGTAACCTGTAGCAACAAACAAATAAATTTACTAATTAAAAAAAAAAAAACAGGTAACAACGTTAATACACTGTAAATAAATTAAAGGACACAGCCGTTCAACCTGGTTTTATGAACCTCCAAGTGTCGAAAAAACGTAGAGCTAAGGTAAAATACAGGAGAAATGTGGTGTTAACCCATGCCTTTAACTTCAGCAGAGACAGAAGGAGCACCAAAGTGTTAGTGGACTTATAAATTCTAGAGTTACACGGAAAAGGGTGGTGAGGGTACACACCCTTAATCCCATCATTCAAGAAGAGTACACCCTTAACCCCAACACACTAGAGACAGAAACAGGCAGATCTCAGAGCTCAAGGTCAGCCTGATACAAAACAAACTCTAAATAAAGAAAAACTTTGATCCTGGAATGGTGGAACACATCTTTAATCCTCTTAGATGGGAACCACAGGTCTTGGATCCCAATATTTAGAATGCAGAGACACACACATAGGATTTGGAAGGACCTAAGTTTAAAAGCTACTTACAAAAGGCCCACACAACACAAACAAATTGTCCTTCGAGACCTCAAAATATATACACTAAAGGAATTATTTTTATTATACATTCCAGGAAGCTTGTTTTAAAACTAAGAGGTCCTAAATAAATCAACATAATTAAAAAAATGACTAATTGTCTGTGTATTTGTGATTATGTATGATGCATTTATGTACAGTGATTAAAATAAGACCAGAACCAATAAATTGCTTGCTCCCATTAATTTTTAAAATAATATTTTCCTAAATTAATAATTTTAGGTTATATTTCAATGTCTTTTGCATTATGTACCCATGAAAATTATTAAACACAATATTAACATAATGATTTAATATGTTATTAGGGGTTGTTTTAATGACAAAGTATAAAACACACACACATACACACACATATATAAAAGAAATTTTAAAATATAGATTTGGAGTGATCATGTATTGTTGGGTAAAATGTTATTTTATAAAGCGTATAATATTAATATAAAGATAAATTTCACCATAGAAGTTTTTATACCAAAAAAAGAATAATGGAGAGAATACCAGGTGATTTTTCCAAAGAAGTTAGAAATTTAAAAATTTTTCATCCAAGGCTTCTCACTGACAACCACAGAAAAAAACGAAAGCTACAATTGGCATTCATTCCATAACCAAGCATTGAAGTCCTCCAGCAAATTATCTTTATTCATATTATTTCATACATGATGAGTCTCCAGTTTCTGGTCAAAGCATTTTGTTTCCACTTGTATGACAACAGAATTGTATTTCTTTGGAGATGTTATTTGAAGTTTTCCTGGTTTGAATTAAGCCTGATAATTTCTTTAAGCCTTGAGACTTTGAATTTGTACTAATATGTAAATAACTCAAGCCTGAAATGATAATGAAGTTAACATGATTCTTTTGTTGTTTGCTCTGTCTTTCACTGGGGGTTCATCTGACATGTATGAGATGACCTTCTGTTGGTTCATGTTTCACAGAATGTTTGATTAATTCAATCCATAGTTGCTTTTCTCCAGGTAGATGATGCCCTTTAAACTGAAGGAACCATTCTTTCTCCATTTTCAATAACTAAGCATAAGAAATAAGGCACTCTCTAGATAACAGAGACTGTATGAATCAGTAGCAAGCAATCTACACACACACACACACACACACACACACACACACACACACACACACA
>CAJQZJ010009649.1:23856492-23905434 GCA_907164525.1 Lophiomys imhausi | reverse complement strand
ACACACACACACACACACACACACACACACACACACACACACACACACACGTATAGGGAGACACAAATGTGAAAATTTAAGATTCCTGAATTGATAGAGTTTAAAAAGTTGGCAAGTCTTTTATTTATGGCTCATGTAGATCTAGTTAGATTAAAGATAAAAATAGGAAGCTAATATAGTGTAATAAGTACAAATGGGTCACCAATCCCTATTCTAAGAGGAGTACAGACCTCATATAAAAGGTAATACCCAGACTTCAAACTCAACCCAATCTGCTTCAAAATGTATTATTCCTCTACAGGTATTGTTGCTATCATTATCCAAGAAATCACCAAATGCTAATGGGATAACAGCTTCTCATCTGTCTTTGCCGCTCGAGAACTTCTTCACGCAGCAAAATGACCATCAAAAATTCAACTGGCTTCTCATTTCCAGTCTGACATATGATTAACTTGACAGTCAGCACTCCATCGTTTTTGCTTTTGTTTTTGTTTTTAATTTATCTATTTATTGCTTCAGGTTACATCTCCATCATAGTGTCCTCTTTCCACCCCTCCCAGTCCCATACTCACACTCTCTACCCCCTAACCCTTCCATCCCACTCCTCTGGAGTACAGTGTCCCTACATAACAGTTCCCTGCCCCAATTCAGCAGTCATATGAGGGCCAAGAGCTTCCTCATACACTGGGGGCATACAAGGCAGCACCACTAGGACAAAGTGTCTCATTGACATAGAGAAAAAGAAAAGGTCTATGTCCATGTTCCCTTTGGTGCATTGGTTGTAGTATAGAAATCCTGTAATATATAGCTAAAATCCAACTATAAGTGAATAGATGCCATGCGCATCCTTCTGAGTCTGGGTTAGTTAACTCAGGATGAGCTTTTCTAGTTCCATCCACTTGGCTGCAAATTGCATAATTTCATTTTTTCTGATAGCTGAGTAGTATTCCATTGTGTAGATGTACTACAGTTTTTTAATCCATTCTTCGGCTGAGGGACATTTTGGTTGTTTCCAGTTTCTAGCTATTACAAATAAGGCTGCTATGAACATGGATGAGGAAACTTTCTTGTGATTTGGTGAGGAGTCATTTGGATGTATACCCAGAAGTCGTATGGCTGGGTACCTAGGCAGAGCTATTCCAAGTTTTCTAAGATATCGCCAGACTGACCTCCATAGTGATTGCACAAGCCTGCACTCCCACCAGCAATGGAGAAGTGTTCCCCTTTCTTCACACCCTCACCAGCATGTGTTGTCATTTGAGCTTTTGATCTTAGCCATTCTGACAGGTGAGAGATGGAATCTTAGAGTCCTCTTGAGTTGCATTTCTCTAATGGTTAAGGATCCTGAGCATTTCTTCAAGTGTCTCCCAGCCTTTAGGAATTCCTTCTTTGTGAATTCTCTGTTTAGCTCTTTTCCCCATTTTTTTGATTGGATTATTTGGCTTCTTGGCATTTAATTTCTTGAGTTATTTTAATTTTGAATATTAGCCCTTTGTCAGATATGGGGTTGGTGAAGATTTTTTTCCCAATCTGTAGGCTGCCGTTTTGTTCGAATGACAGTGTCTTTTGCCTTGCAGAAGCTTTTCAGTTCGATGAGGTCCCATTTATGGATTGTTGGTGTTAGGCCCTGAGCTATTGGTATGTTCTGTTCAGGAAGTTGTCACCTATGCCAATGAATTTGAGGGTTTTTCCTACTTTTTCTTCTAGTAGATTTAGTGTGTCTGGCCTTATGTTAAGGTCTCTGATCCACTTGGACTTAAGTTTTGTACAAGGTGATAAGTATGGGTCTAAGTTCATTCTTTTACATGTGGACATCCAGTTGGACCAGCAGCATTTGTTGAAGATGATGTCCTTTTTCCATTGTGCGGTTTTGGCTTCTTTGTCAAAAATTAGATGACCATAGGTGTGTGGATTCATTTCTGGGTCTTCAATTTGATTCCATTGATCCACTGGTCTGTTTTTATACCAGTACCATGCTGTTTTTATTACTATTGCTCTGTAGTACAGCTTGAAATCTGGGATGATGATACCCCCAGATGATTTTTATTGTACAGGATTGATTTAGCTATTCTGGGTTTTTTGTTGCTCCATATGAAATTAAGAATAGCTTTTTTCAGGTCTATAAAGAATTGTGTTGGTATTTTTTTTATGAATTGCATTGAATCTGTATATTGCTTTTGGTAGGATGGCCATTTTTATTATGTTGATCCTACCTATCTATGAGATGGGAGAACTTTCCATCTTCTGATGTCCTCTTCAATTTCTTTCTTCAAAGACTTGAAGTTCTTGTCTTACAGGTCTTTCTTCAAGGGCTTGAAGTTCTTGTTGTACATGTTCTTTACTTGCTTTACTTCCCTGATTTCTTTCTCAGCCCATTTATTTGTTGTATAAAAAAGGGCTTCTGATTTTTTTAAAATTAATTTTGTATCCAGCCACCTTCCTGCAGGTGTTTATCAAAATTCTACCAGAACTTTAAAGAAGAGCTAATACCAATACTCTTCCAACTCTTTCCCAAAATATAATCAGAAAGAACACTGCCAAAATCATTCTATGAGGCCACAGTCACCCTGATTCCCAAACCACACAAAGACGCAACAAAGAAAGAGAACTTCAGACCAATCTCCCTCATGAACATAGATGCAAAAATGCTTAATAAAGTACTAGCTAACCAAATTCAAGAACACATCAAAAGTATCATACATCATGATCAAATAGGCTTCATCCCAGGAATGCAGGGATGGTTCATCATATGAAAATCTATCAACGTAATTCACCATATAAACAAGATTAAAGAAAAAAACACATGATAATCTCACTAGATGTGGAAAAAGCATTTGACAAAATCCAATACCCCTTCATGCAAAAAGTTCTGGAGAGAATGGATGTACAAGAACCATATCTAGAAATAATAAAGGCAATATATAGCAAGCCAGTAGCCAACATCAAATTAAATGGAGAGAAACTTGAATCATTTCCTCTAAACTCAGGGACAAGACAAGGATGTCCACTTTCACAATATTTCTTCAATATAATACTTAAAGTTCTTGCTAGAGCAATAAGACAGCTAAAGGAGATCAAGGAGATACAAATTGAAAAAGAAGAAGTCAAATTATTCCTATTTGCAGACGATATGATAGTATACATAAGCGACCCCAAAAATTCTACGAGAGAACTCTTACAGCTGATAAACACCATCTTTTTTTAACATTTATTTATTTATTCAAGTTACATCTCCATCACAGCCCCCTCCTTCCAACCCTCTGGATCCCCACCTTCTCCTTCTCTCTCCTCTCCTTCTCCTCGGGATAGGGGGGTTCTATCCCTATCAACCCCTCTCAGTTAAACAGTCACATGATTTCTAAGAGCTTCCTTTTGCACTGGTGTCCAACATAGCAGCCCAGCCAGAGAAAGGTGTTCCACTAACAGGTGCCATTGCCCATGAAAGACACTGCCCCCACACCACTTGCTAAGGAATCTGTATGAAGGCTGTTGCCTATCATGTATGCATGCATAGGGGGGTCTATGTCTGGTCTATATATTCTTCTTTTCTTTCTTTTTTGGTTAGTGTTTCATCACTGTAAGCCTCTAGGGGCCTAGAGTTGGTGACTCTATTGATCTTCATGTGGTATTCTTGTCCCCTCCACAAGTGGGAATCTGAACAACTTGACAAGTAATTAATTTATTTTGAATACATACAAGAAGGAAAGTCACAGGATAAATGGACTTAGTGATTTGGGTTATTAAAAAAAACATAGTGAACAGATGTAGTTTGGGAGGAAAAGTGGTAGGTGGAGATATGGAAGGAATTGCAACAAAGGTGGAGGATGTACTTGATCAAAGCACATTATGTGTTTATATAAAACTCTTAAGTATTAAAAAAAGCATGGAAAAAGAAGAAAAATTACATATTCATAGCCAAATATCAAAATAATATTTCATAAAATAAAAATCATTCTCAGTAAAGGTTTATATTAAAGTTATAATGGAAAGGAGCTTCCTCAACTTGGTTAAAAAAATCAAGAAAACATGTAGCTAATGTCACCCTTATTGGAGAGAAATTAGAGAATTTCCCAACAATATCTAGAACAAGGTGGTCTCCCTTATCATTTTTTCCAACATTATTAGTAAGTTTTCATAGAAGAATGACATACTGCAGGGAAATTAAAAGGTATGTTTAGCAGAATTCCAAAGAAATGCAGATATCTTTGTTTATAGATCATCTACATCAGAGGCTCTCAGCCTTCCTAAAGCTGCAACCCTAATACAGTTTAATAGAGTTCTTCCTGTTGTGGTGACCCCCAATCATAAAACTATTTTGTTGCCATTTCATAACTGTAATTTCACTATTACTATTAACTGTAATATAAATATCTGATATGCAGTTTACCTGATATATGACTCGCAAAGAGGTTGCAATACAAGTTGAAAGTTGCTCGTCTACATAAAGGAACTGAAAGAATCAACAAGTATCACCTCTGAAAATAATGTTATAGCAAGAGGGGATAGAATACGATCAATAAACATAACTCAGTTTTTGTTCTAATGACAGAAATGGATAAGTAAACTAAAAAAGTAAAATATTATTTATATTGAGAAATCACAAATGACATAACTATATTTCTTTTTGTTGTCATTGTTTTTGTTGTTTAGGTTTTTCGAGACAGGGTTTCTCTGTGTATCCTTGACTCTTCCAGACTCACTTTGTAGACCAGGCTGGCCTTGAACTCACAGAGATCCACCTGCCTCTGCTTCCTGAGTGCTGGGATTAAAGGTGTGTGCCACCAATGCATGCCTGGCTCATATATATTTCTAACAAAGTATGTCCAAAACTTACTGTGATTATTGATCTTGGTTGCCAAATTGATTGAGTCTGGAATCAACTAAAAGTCACGCTTTCATAATACTTAAAGGATAAACTGGGGCAAAAAGCTGATGCCTTTCTTCAGATTTGGGGACACTTGCTGGAAGTGGCATAGGTATAAACAGGTCCTAAGGAAAATCTGTTGCTTTGCCTGCCTGTCTTATTGGCATATCAATTAACTTTTCCATGCTATTGTGGCTGTTGCCAGCCTTTACTGATATTAGAACTCAGCTGCTTTGATATCCTTCCAATGTTGGTTGAAATACAATGGCCCACTGGGAATCTTCTAAGTCTTTGTTTATAGCCACTGGGACTTCTGAGATCTCAGTGACTCTGGTGGTACAAACAGTCATTGTTCAGCGACTTAGCATATACCATGTAATCCAGCCAATAGATACTCTTCATAATACACATTCATGATATAGAATATAGATCATGTTTACATTACCTTAGATTTTAAGCCACTTTTGAATCTTTGAGCTAAATTTGCCATTTAAAAAAAAGTTCATTAAGAAAGTGATATATGACTATGTACAATAATGCCTGTGACTGATCAGCTGATAATACTTCAACGAGGTCGATCCGAGATCTGAACAACCCCTATTTTTAATGCTGTTGATCTATTTGTGGTTTCCCAGTTGTATAGTGTGGTTTGCCTTCTTTTTCTTTCTGTTTTTTTTTTTTTTCATTCTTACACAAATGTCTGTCTGGAGACAGCTTAGGCTGGGGTGTACTCCATCTTTGCAGAACTCATTTCAACTCCTTACTGAAAATACACAGGCAGATCAATAAGAGAAACTGTAACTTTTACAAGGAAGAAGTTTTTATGATTCATCTCTCCTCTTTCTTTTAGAGGAGGCTATTCTAAAAAGCTATTCAGGGGATTTCTATTCTCAGTGCACTGAAACACAGTAAAGTAAACTTCTGGAAAGTCCCAAAACCACTGATATCCATTTATTTCTCAGGATCAATAACCCAAGTGGAGCTCCTACAATTCAATGACGGAGATGACGCTTATATTGTACAGCTTATGCCTGTGACCTCTGTGCCCCATTCAGAGGAGCTCAAAAGACCAGGGTATCTGCACTCATGGTTTCTGCAGAAAGCTTGTGGGAAATTGGATACACCAAGACCTTTTGCTATTTTACAGCCAGATGGGGAAAATTTACCTAATTAATCTATCCACTGGAATGCATGTAGCACAGAGATACACATGACCAAGCAATTAAGAGCATTGCTTTTTGCTGCCTGAAGAACAGCTGCAGCTTTTAGTCTTTTTCCATTGACACTGGAGCCCACTCATGAACAAACACCAATGAGTATCTTTCTGGAAACAATTTCAAAATGAACTTTCCAGATGTATTCTTATAATGCAGAAAAATGACATGAAGATGAAGCAATAAGACATAACTCTGCCAAACACATCTGGTCCCAGGCAATTCAATTAAAAGTTTTTGTGTAGAATTATATACCTTTAAATTTTTGATGACCATTGAATCACTGGATAGGTATCATTTTGAAGGAAAACATATACAAGAAAGGATTTTTTTCCCTGCACAGGAATGATTATAATGCCCCTCATAATTTGTATCATTGGTTTAAAAACACTTCCTTAAAATCCATTAGCTATCTTGTATGTACATACTTTGCTGTTTTTTTCTATGTATTCATCATAAAATAAGAAGACAATACTAATAGCATAAGATTCTGGTACTAATATATTAACATCTAGGAGCTCAGTGTACTTTAACCTCCTGATGAACTGAATTGAATTAGCTGAGATTAGTAAAAATTTACAGATCGAGAGGTAGGAAAACATACAGTTTACTGACATGTGTAAGGTCAAGAGCCATACAAAATACCAATGACTTGCAAAGAAAGGACCATATGGATTCTGCCTGCACTTGAAGGGAGAAACAAGAATAGAACATGTTCAACACTGAAGCGGTTTCTGAAGCCTTTCATTACTTCTAATTCAAAAGTACTCAGAATGCCAAAGGACCATGTTGGGAGCTATGGATTTCAAAGCCTTAACAGTAAAAAAGTACAGAGTTCCTAGGTCCATGGTCCCTCTGCCTGGCACAGCGTCCCTCCCGCAGCACCAACCTCCTGAGCCAGAGAGGCACCTTTGTTACTCATGATGATCCCAATTTAGCACATCACCATTGCTCAGAATCCAAAGTTCATTTGCTGTTGTAATTCTATGGGTTTTGATAAATGTATGAAGATTTGTACACCATTATAATGTCATATAGTACAGTTTCAGTGCCCTGAACTGCCCTGTACGCCACCTATTAATCCATTACATCCTAACCCCCGGCAACCAGTGAACTCCTTAGCGATTTCTCAGTTTTATGTTTTCCAAAATCAATCATATAGTTGGAACCATATAGTGTATTCTTTTTTACACATTTACACAGTTCACCCAATATCATGTATTTAAATTCATTCATCTACTTGTTTAACAGTTCAAGAGTTTTTGTCTTTTTAGGACTTAAAAACTTTATCTAGGCAAAACACAGTTTAATTTTCCAATTATTTACCAAAGTTCATCTTGATTGCTTCCAAGTAAGCATAGTTCATAATATTATGAATTATTCATAATATTATGAATATATTGTGTATATAAATATTAAAGAGTAGAATTTTGAGATAAAGTTGTAAGAATTGGTCAGATATTTAAGCATCTATAAACTGTATTTTAATCTTACTGTCTTAGAGCTGTACCCCAGATTGTCACAAATGAAACTACTTTTGTTCCATCCTTGTCGGCATTTGTTGCTGTCTGTGTTCTGATATTTAGCCATTCAATAAGGAGATAATAATGTTTCATTAGTATTTTAATTCTGAGTAACCTCTTTACTACAGTTTTACTGAATTTAATTTCAGCGGCACATAATTTTAATTTAATCTCCAGCTAATTTCAGATATGTAAACGTTTAGAATATAGCATTTATATATTTATTTCTATTCTTATATTCAGTTGAATCACAGGCATTGATAATAGGTGAGACTATGTTAAAAGGTTTCATGAAGCAAACAGTAACTGCAATGAGTTTGTTTAATAACGGCTTATAATTGGAGTAATATAATCATCAGTTTTATAATATTCAAACTTTTAGGTATTTGATTCCACTGTCTTAGCCAGATAAGTAGTTAAGAGAAACGACTTAATCTGTATCATTTACTCTAATATACTGTTTTGGTTTTTTAATTAATTACATGACTGTTATGTGCTGGAATGAATGATATATTGGATTTCTAACCCCTGAAACCCATAAATTTGGTCTAATTTGGACAAAGAATTGTATAGGTATCAAATTCAGGTGATGTCATTAAGATGTGACCTAATCCAGTATGCCTGGTGTACTTCAAGCAATCAAATCACCATAGGGAAATAGACATAGTAATGACATATGAGCCCTGCAGCAGAAGTGGCTGCTACACAGCAAAGGATGTCAGAGATGAGGACCCACCACAACAGGGAAGAAGCAAAGTATAATCTGGGCCATATGCAAAGGGAGTTCAGTGTAGCAGACAACAAAATGAGCTGTGGAATCCATGTCTGAGACAACCTCCTGTTGTTCTGAGGTACCCAGTAGCTTGTAGCAGTATATCACAAAGTTTTAATAACTTGTACAATGGGACTATACAAATCACATAGCCCATTGTGTGATTTTCAATAAAGGAGACTGAATTCAAACACAGACTGTCTAAATACAGACCTCACTGTAAATAATCTACAACTGGGTCAAATTATGGAAAGTATCTCCATTTTTACAGCGGTAAAATAAATACAAGTAATTCAGATTAAATTGAAAATGTAGATGAACTACCATTTTGAAACTCTAAGTATATAATGTATGTTTTTCTGAACATGATGTGCAATATAAACTCAGAAAATAAAACTTTATTTTTGAGCAATACAGTATCATAGTATATTTTAGTACGAGTGATAAAAATTGTATTTTACTATGAATACTATCTCCTATTTTACTATGAATACTATCTCCTGTCAAGAATTTTGCCTACAGACATGAACAGTTGCTTTCACTTTTCAAATATTTATAAACTGTAATAAGCTTCCACACATACAGAGTATAATCTTATACCCTTGTGTGATATATATTAAGTGATTACAACTAATGATTTTCAATATCAAAACTTTAAAGTTATAATTTAGGCACTTAAGAAAGAGGGGGTAGAGAGTGGGAGGGCGGAGCTGGGAAGGGGGGAAAGAGGACAATATGATGGAGATGTAACCTGAAGCAACAAATAAATAAATTTATTTATTTATTTAAAAAAAGAAAGAACTCAAGCAATTAAATGCCAAGAATCCAAATAATCCAATCAAAAAATGGGGAGCAGAGCTAAACAGAGAATTCACAATGGAAGAATCTCTAATGACTGAGAGACACTTGAAGAAATGCTCAGCATCCTTAATCATCAGAGAAAAGCAACTCAAGATGACTCTGAGATTTCATCTCACACCTGTCAGAATGGCTAAAATCAAAAGCTCAAATAACAGCACATGATGGAGAGGTTGTGGAGAAAGGGGAACTCTCCTCCATTGCTGGTGGGAGTGCAGGCTTGTGCAACCACTATGGAGGTCAGTCTGGTGATATCTTAGAAACCTTGGAATAGCTCGGCCTCGGGACCCAGACATACCACTTCTGGATATACATCCAAATGATACCTCACCAAATCACAAGGAAGTTTCCTCATCTATGTTCATAGCAGCCTTATTTGTAATAGCTAGAAACTGGAAACAACCCGATGTCCTTCAACCAAGGAATGGATTAAAAAACCAAATGGATGGAACCAGAGAAGCTCATCCTGAGTGAGCTAACCCATCTCAGCAGGATGCACATGGCATCTATTCACTTGTAATCGGCTTTTAGCCATATAGTACAGAATATCTATACTACAACCAATGCACCAAAGGGAACATGAACATAGACTTTTTTCCTGTCAATGAGACACTTTGCCCTAGTGGTGCTGCCTTGTTGGCCCCAGTGTATGAGGAGGCCCTTGGCCCTCACATGACTGCTGAACTGGAGCAGGGGACTGTTATGTAGGGACTCGCCACTCCAGAGGAGTGGGATGGAAGTGATAAGGAGTAGAGGGTGGGAGGGTGGGACTGGGAGGGGCGGAATGAGGACCCAGTGATGGAGATGTAACCCGAAGTAAATAAATAAATATTAGAAAAAAATAAATGCTCTTTTTAATCCAGGAAAACTAATATGACAGAGAAAATTGGCAATATTTACATCATTATTATTACTGATGTGTTTATTTTCTATAAGATATTCTTGAATTTTCTAGTAGCCATTCCTCAACTGAGGTGATTTGTTTTACATGTTTAAGTATTTGCTTTGTTAGGGAGGGGGAGGAGGCTTGTGAGTAGAGGGAATATACTTCTCCTTTCTTCTACTTTGTGAAAAAAAACATAAGTTTTTCTTTTTTTATAAATGTTCATCCACAGTTAGGCCCTATGCTATAGTATGTTCATAATGTAATATTATAAGTCAGTGTATAATCTGCAGTGAGGCTGAATGTAGTATAGTTACAAATTGGCTTTCCTTGTCTATTTAATGTGAAGATGTTTATAAAGTACTGTGTTAATAACTAAAAATTAATTTGGATAGTTTTTGGATGATTAATATGGTATATTTGTTATAATGGTTACTTCTACCTGTGATTGTTTTGTCAACTTGGATTACTAGTACTTGGTTTCGCTTAGGTCCATGGCCTATTTTATCTTAGGTTCTTGGCTACAAGAGCACTGTTGTGCCTACAATCGGGCATGGGCATGGAGTGGGCCTTAAATCCAATAAGACAGTGTTTTGCACTTCCCCCCTTTTTTATTTATTTTTTAATTCTTCAAGTTACATTTCAATTGCAATCCCCTCCCTACTCTCCCCTCTTGTCTCACCCTCCCACCTCTTCCCTCTTAACCCGCCCATCCACTTCCTTTTTTTTAAGTTTAAGATATATATCTTTTCCACCCAACAGCTCCCATTTCAGTCTAACAAATGGAAATGGCTCTTTCTCTTATAACAACAAATACAATAAAAAAACAAATAATTAGGCAACAATTATGAGAATTATAAGGCTTAGCATACATTCCCAATGTCCAGTCCATACATATTTGGCAACTGACTTTAACATTCTACTATCTAACCATCTCCATGAGTTTAAAGTTCTATATCCAACTCAGCTTCCATCCTAACTTGCATCACAATTTTAAAAACATCTTCTTAGATCCAGAACACCCTCTTAATTCCTGAACAGCTCAAAATTTAGCTATGAGACTCTAGCTATCTAGTCTTCAATCAGCTCAGAGACCTGAGAGGGATAAAAATATCTGATTATACAGGAAGTTCAGAGCCAGCAGCTTCCAAAACTAAGAAATGACATACCAGTGGATGCCTGGACAGTTCCCAATTTCTCTCCATACATTACAGCATCAATCTTCAGCCATTTGGCCCTGTTTCTCTGAAAGACATATAAAGCAGGAATTATGAAGGACTTGCCTATCCTGTCTTGGCAGAGCAAGGCTGTTGACTTACCTGCTTCCAAGTTTTGTCATTTTTGGACAGCATTCAGTTTACAGTTGAAGCAAGGGGTTTTTCTTGCCAAGTGACAGGCTTACCACTAACTCAACCATCACCAATTGGAGATTCTTCAATGCTCATCTTCTACTCGGAGTAGAATAGGGGGTGCTGTCAGGAGCTGACATGCCTCAATATCAAAAAATCTTAAGGTAAGAAAACATCATTAAATGCCATATTCTGCAGATCTCTTGAGGTTTTTGATGACCACCTATCTATCTCCTTATATTGGGATAAGCAAATGTTGCTTGTCTCTTAGCAACTTGATTTCTCATTAACTTAGAAAATAACTGTGATAGACTGCCCTAGTACCTAACAAAATAACATGCTTGAATGACTATTAGATTGCAATTCTTAATTATCCTAAACAGTTTATGACAGTTGCTAACAAAAAGCCAAAACTTCACATTTCATTTTTAAGTGTTACCTAGGTACAATACCTTAAAAAGTGTTAACATTAATTTTGTATCAATATTCAAAGATATAAGAGCATATTCAATAATATTTCCTTTTTTCTTTATCTTTCCTATATTATATCTGTATCCCATTTTTTTCTCATGTCTTTTCACCCCTACATAGGAGAGAAAGAAGGATGCAGAAAAGAAAAAGAGATAAATCCCTGGGTCTAACCTCCAAAACCAATTTAACAAGACCATTTAACATCTTGTAATCTCGCCCCCTAAATAACAACAGATATCTATAATCCATCAAATGACCAAAGGAGGAGGGGGAAATCACCCAACCCATCTTCAGGAGATGGGACTTCGCTCTCTTAAAATGACTTCCTGCTGATTTGGGACACAGTAAACCTGTTTGGGGCCCAAAATAAGAATGGAAAAATGGTTAAGCATGTTAACAGAATCATTTTATGTTCATTTCTTTTGTGCTCAGCTATTTAAATGTCCTAAGAAGTTTATAGATAGAAGCTGAACTTCAGAGCTTTACTGAAGTTTTGGCTGGAACAGTCTGTGGGGTTAAACAATCTTAGTTATTTTGAGTTGTTGTGATTGTAGACTTTGAGGAAACAGTTTTTGAGGAAGCCTGCGAGGCTAGATCATCTGGTCTACTTATCTTCTTTGGTGTCTGATCTGTTTTCTTCTGAGGTTTCAGTTGTCCAGTTGTCACTGGATTCCTTATATGTATAGTGTTAATCTCCTGGAAAGATAAAAACAGAGCCTTTCCCTAACCCTAACTCTGGGACACTACTTTTTCTTTGGGGGGGGGGGCAGGCAGGTAATATTTTTCCATGAGAAAATTCAGTTTTTTGACAATATAAAAAGTATTATCTTTCAATTGATATTAAAAAGAAATTATTTTGATATTTTGGAACTAAACAATCCTTTAAGTGTATATATTTTGAGAGCTCAAAGGACAATGTGCTTTGAATTTCAGCATGCCTTTTGTGAGTAGATTTTACTTAAATCTTTCCAAATCCTATGTTCCTGTCTCTGCATTGTAAGTATTGAGATCAAAGGCATGTGCTTCCCAACTGATGGGTTTAAAGATGTGCACCACCAACCCTGGGTTGAAGTTTTTTCTCTATTCAGAGCTTGCTTTGTGTCAGGCTGGCGTTGAACTCAGACGTCTGCAGTTTCTGTCTCTAGTTTGTTGGGATTAAGGGTGTATCCCTCTAAAATGATGGGATTGAGGGTGTACACCATCACCACCCTGTTCCTTGTAACTCTAGAATTTACAAGACAACTAACTCTATATTAACCCTCTGTCTCTGCTGGAGTTAAAGGAATGGGCTAACACCACCATTCTCATATATTTTATCTTAGCTCCAATTTTTTTCAACTCTTGGAGATTTAGAAAATCAGGTTGAACTGTAGTAACCTTTAATTTATTTTGAGCATTTTAAACCTCTTATTTGCTTTTTAATGCCAAACAATAAAATATCCTTTATATCTAAAAAAAAAAAAACTTTTAAGCTGATAACAACTGTATGTGAACTATGTAGCAACCTGCAGTCTAGCATTCTAATCTGAAATTAAGGCCATGTGGTTTGGCTTCTTTTGTCAAAAATTAAATGACTGTAGATGTGAGGGTTTATTTCTGGGTCTTCAATTCAATTCCATTGGTTAACTGGTCTGTTTCTATACCAGTAACATGCTGTTTTTATTACTATTTCCCTGTTGTACCACTTCAAATCCAGGATAGTGATAACTCCAGATGTTCTGTTATTGCACATGATTGATTTAGCTATTCTGGGTTTTTTGTTTGAATAGGAATTGCATTGAATCTGTATATTGCTTTTGGTAAGAAGACCATTTTTATTATGTTGATCCTACCAATCCACGAGCAAGGGATATCTCTCCATCTTCCATTATCTTCTTCAATTTCATCTTCAGGGACTTGAAGTTCTTATCATACAGGTCTTTCACTTGCTTGGTAAGAGTTACCCCCATGTATTTTATATTATCTGTGGTTATTGTGAAGGGTGTTGATTCCTTTATTTCTTTCTCAGCCAATTTATCTTTTGTGTAAAGAAGGGCTACTGATTTTTTGAATTGATTTTGTATCCGGACACCTTGCTGAAGGAGTTTATCAGGTGTAGGAATTCTCTGGTGGAATTTTTGGGGTCACTTATGCATACTATAACATCATCTGAATATAGGCATCCTATCCAATTTGTATCCCCTTGATCTCCTTTAGTTGTCTTGTTGCTCAAGCTAAAACTTCAAGTACTATGTTGAAGACACATGGAGAGAGTGGGCAGCGTTGCCGTGTCTCTGGTTTTAGAGGAAATGCTTTAAGTTTCTCTCCATTTAGTTTGATGTTTGCTATTGGATTGTTGTAAATTGCATTTACTAGGTTTAAGTATGATCCTTGTATGCTTGATCTCACCAAGGCTTTTAACATGAAGGGGTGCTGTATTTTGTCAAAAGCTTTTTCAGCATCCAATGAGATGATCATGTGGTTCTTTTTTTTCAGCTTGTTTACATGGTGGATTACATTGATGGATTTTCTAATGTTGAACCACCCCTGCATTCCTTGGATGAACCCTACTTTATCATGGTGATGATACTTTTGATGTGATCTTGGATCCTGTTTGCAAGTATTTTATTAAGTATTTTTGCATCCATGTTCATAAGGGAAATTGGTCTGAAATTTTCTTTCTCTGTTGGGTCTTTGTGAGGTTTAGGTATCAGGGTGACTGTGGCCTCATGGAATGTGTTTGGCATTATTCCTTCTGTTTCTATGTTGTGGAAGAGTTTGAAGTTGTTCAGTTTCAATGTCTTTGCAGGCTTTCTGTTGTTTTTGTTATTGTTGAAGTCTATCTTTATTCCATAATGATCTGATAAGTTGCAAGGGGTAATTTCAATTTTCCTGTATCTGTTGAGGCTTGCTTTGTGACTGACTTTATGGTTGATTTTGGAGAAGGCTCCATGAGGTGCCAAGAAGAAAGTATATTCTTTTGTTTTGGGGTAAAATGTTCTGTTGATATCAATTAGGTCCATTTGATTCATGGCATCTGAAAGGTTCATTATTTCTCTGTTTTATTTCTGCATCGTTGATCTGTCTTGTGGTGAGAGTGGTGTGTTGAAGTCTCATGTGTGAGGTTCAATATGGGATTTGAGTTTCAGTAGTGTTTCTTTTACAAATGTGGGTGGTCTTACATTTGGAGCATAGATGTTCAGTATTGAGATGTCATCTTGGTGGATTTTTCCTTTGGTGAGTATGTAGTGTCCTTCTCCATCTCTTTTGATTAATGTTGGTTGAATGTCTAATTTATTGGCTACTAGAATGGCCACTTAAGCTTGCTTCTTGGGTCCATTTGCTTGGTATATCTTTTTCCAGCCTTTGACTTGGAGATAATACCTATCTTTTTTTGTGAGGTGTGTTTTTTGTAAGCAGCATAATGTGGGATTCTGTTTTCACATCCATTCTGCTAGCCTGTGTCTTTTTTTGGGGACTTGAGTCCAGTGATGTTGAGAGATATTAATGACTAGTGATTGTTACTCCCTGCCATCTTGATGTTGGTGGAAACAGTGTGTGAGTGAGCTTCTCTTCTTTTGGTTTTGCTGCAGGTGTGTTATTTGCTTCCTGTGCTTTCTTGTGTGTAGTTAACATCTTTGGGTTGGAGTTTTCCTTCTAACATCTTCTGTAGAGCTGGATTTATGCATAGATATTGTTTGAATTTAACTTTGTCATAGAATATCTTGTTTTCTCCATCTATGTTGTTTGACAATTTTGCTGTTGGAAGTAGTAGTCTGGATTGGCATTTGTGGTTTTATAGGGTCTGCAAGACGTTTGTCCAGGCCCTTCTGGCTTTTATCATCTCTGATGAAAAGACAGGTGTGATTCTGATAGGTTTGACATTATATGTTACTTGACCCTTTTCCCTAGCAGCTTTTAATATTCTTTCTTTGTTCTGTACATTTAGTGTTTTGATTATTATGTGGCGGGAGGATTTTATTTTCTGGTCTAATCTATTTGGAGTTCTGTAAGCTTCTTGTACAGTTATTGGCATCTCATTTTTTTAGATTTGGGAAATTCTCTTCAATGATTTTATTAAAGATATTTTCTGGTCAATGGAGCTGGGAATCTTCTCTTTCTTCTATTACTATTATTCAGAGATTTTGGTTTTTCATAGTGTCCTTGATTTCCTGAAGGTTTTGTGTCAGGACTTTTTAGATTTGACATTTTCTTTGACACATGTATCAATTTCTTAAATTTTATCCTCCGTGCCTGAAATTCTTTCTTCCATCTCTTGTATTCTGTTGGTGATGTTAGTGTCTGTAGTTCCTATTCTTTTCTTAAGGTTTTCCAGTTATATGGATGTCTTGGATTGTAGTTTCTTTACTGATTCAACTTGCCTTTTCAGGTCTTTCATTCTTTTAAGTGCTTTATTCATTTCCATCACCTCTTTTTTTTTCCTTTATTTTTTATTTCTTCAAGTTACATCTCAATCGCAGTCCCCTCCCTATTCCCCCTCCAGTCCCACCCTCCCACCCTCAACCCCCTATCCTCTTCCCTTTTTTTTTCTTTTAAGTTTAAGGTATATCTTATTTCTCCCTACAGTTTCCCCTTTCAGTAGCATTGTGTTGTTGCTCTTTGAGATATTTGAATTCCTTCCTTAGGCCTTCTATTATTAATATAAGCATAGGATTAAGGTCATTTTCCTTTGTTTAAATCATATTAGGATGTCTAGAGTTGTCTTTAGCATTATAGCAAGGTTCTGGAGAGATCATATTGCTTTGTTTTTTGGTATTTTGTTTGTTTGTTTGTTTTTGTTTATTTTTTTACCATGTTCTTGTGCTGACATTTTGTCATCTCATTGACCCTGGTGCTGTCTGTTTGTTTCTGATGTCAGTTGACCTTGGTGCTCAGGAAAACTCCCTGTTCTGGGGGTTGGGTGGTCCTGAGATCCTGGTGTCCACCCCCAGATGGTGGGTAGGTTCCTGTAATAGGCTGTGTCTTGGAGAGTGACTGCCACTATCCTCAACTGGTTGTGACACAATTGGACCAATATACAGGGGATTGGAGTAGGGAGGGGGCTATCCTCTGAGAACCTGAGAGCTGGAAGGTCTCCTCAGAAAGGCAGGTAGAGCTCTGGTTGGGCCTGTGTTCTCCCCTCACTGACACAGTCATTCTGATTGAGCAGCTAGGCTGACCATGCAGGCAGGGAGCTCTACCCAAGATAGGTACCAGCCTCAGTGTGCCTGTTGCTGACTGCCTAAAATGCTTGGGCGCAAGGGTGAGTGACCTGCCCCAATATTTGTGGAGAACACACAGTTGCTTGCTCTGTTTGCAGTCAGTCTTGGCTCCTAATTGTTTTGCTGTGACTGGGTTAGGTCTCTGACACTTAGCTACAGAGCACACTGTGCCACCATGTTGGGACCTCCAGAAAGAAAATCTTACTTATCTTTGCTCTTGTGGTCCAGCTGTTTTTCTGTTTGGGTGTACAGGTCTGCTTGCAGGCTGGATATGAGGCAGACAGGCATGGCCACTGATCTGTGGCTGGATCTGCTAGTGGGCTAGATCTTCTCTGGCCAGTGCTCCTCTCCAGATGGGTGACCAAGCTGGCTGATCTCAGTGTGCTGTTCCTGGGAATTGTGTGAGCTGTTTTGTGTGGTGATTTGTTTCAGTGTTTGCCAGGGAAATTCAGACACTATCTGTGTTTCACAATCAGCTGTGGGACCTCACATTCACTCCACAGTGACTAATGCCATTCACCTACTACTCAGATACAATGCTCTGTGGTTAGCATCATCTTGGATCTCCTATTCCCCTAACTTTTGTGCCACTATTGCCCCAGTGGATTTTGCATGCAGTTCACCATTGTAGATTTAAGGGTTTGTAGCTAGATTGGTGATTACCTTTCACCTTATAGTGAAGAGTCCCATCTAGTACCATTAACACTAAGCCATAAGGGTTGATGGTTCTAGTTAGGCACCAGCTTAGATTCTTCATGTTAAAGAAGTTGTGTAGGTGTTGTCTTTAGCAACACAGCTTTACCAGCAATTTTTGAAAATAAATTAAGAGCCTTAGAAATAGCCTGAGTTTTTGGGGGGAATTCCATGAACACTTTAGCCAACAACTCAATGTAGCCCATTGCTGGCACTGAAAGTTTTATTTGGTGGTGAGAAACATCTGGTTGCGCTTCTGTCTCATCATTATTTGCTGATTCTGTTTAGATATCTTTAATTTATGTATATATTTTAGAAGCTTCTATTGTACTAGGTTTCCATATAATCACTATAATAATCATTAGTTTAGCTGTCCCTCCCAATATTCCCTCCTTGACCACACTCCCTCCATGTTCAGTCCCCACATTCACCCATAAGTATATATTCTACTTTCGCTTTCTAGGGAGATCAAGCCCCAAGTCCTTTCCTCTATACATAACCTCTCTGGTTACAAGGATTGTAGCCTGATCATGGAAGATTTAACAGCTAACATCCAAACATAAGTAAATGAATGCCATAATTGTCTTTTTTAGTTTGAGTTACCTCTGTCAGGCTGAGTTTTTTTTCTAGCTCCTTCCATTTACCTGTGAATTTATTGACTTCCTTTTAAAAGTTGAACACTTCATTGAGAAATATATCATATTTCCTTTATCTTATTTGTTGATGAACATTTAAGCCTTTTCCTGCATCTAATTATGAATTATATTTTATGAATAAGGTAGCAACAAACAATGGATGAAAAGGTGTCTTTGTAGTAGGATATAGAGTCCTTTGGGTATAAGTACAAGAGTGTTACAGTCAGATCTTGAGATAGTCTATCGCCAGATTTCTGAGGAACTGCCACATGGACTTCCATACTAGCTGTATGAGTGTGCAATCCAGCCAGCAATGAATGAGTGTTCCTGTTTGTTCACAGTTCACATCCTCACTAGCATTAGGTATCATTGTTTTTCTTGATCTTGGCCATTCTTATTCTTGATGTTAAAGTGTTGTTTTTGAATGAAGCAGCAGGAAAGGCCCTGTTTTCAAATCCAATCTGTTAACTTGTGTCTTTTTATTGGACAATTGAGACCATTGATGTGGAGTGTTATCAATGAACAGTGTTTGTTGATTTCTATTATTATGTTGTTACCCTGTGAAATCCCCCCCCTTTTAATTTGCTGGTCTGGGATAGTTTATTCCTTGTATTTTATCAGTATGCTTAACCTCTTAAAAATGAAGTTTTTGTTCTATCACCTTCTGTAGAGCTAGATTTATTAATAGGTACTTAAATTTGCTTTTATTGAGGAATGTTTCTGTTTCCCCATATATTGCAACATTCTACTATTAACTGAAAGATGGCTACTGGGCAAATTTGGGAGATTATGTTGGTTATGTGAAAAGATTCACTTACTGTAGATGACATAGTTCCCTGGCTTGGACCTTGAACTGTGTTGTTGGAACGTGGAAGATCAGGGGCAATCTGAATTCAGCCCTCTTTGTTTCCTGACATGAGATGAAATATATGTATCCATTCTTCTGTGTTTACTGACTGAATATAAAATGTGACCAACTAGCTCTTGCTGCTATATCTCTATCTTCTGTATCACACCAGAACTGTAAGCCAAAATAAACACTTCCTTCCTTGACTGGCTTATGTCAGGATATTTTATGTAAGTAACAGGAAAAGCAACTAAGACACAACCTAGTATGCAAAGTACTATAGTGCTTTTTGGTTTGAAATATTGGCACCCTATGCAACATATTTTCATTATTACTAATCATATAAGGACTAATGAAATGATCTTCTACATATCAATTGACTTGCTCTCATTTCATTGATAAGACCATATGTAATCCAGTCTTTGAGTAATTACATTTGTTTCCATGTTCATGAAAGAAATTAAAAGTTTGAAATTTAGGCTGTCAACTCACCAAAATCCTAATTGTAAGAATTGATTAGGTGACAGAATGGCTGGAGGTACATATTTTTATGCCCTTTATTATTTCCACCTGTAGATGAAGCTAGGGAATGAAAAACCTGAGTTTCTTTTGTTTGTCCTTTATTAATATTACTTCCTGTGAAATGAGTTTTGAGCTATGTATTTGAGTGTAGTATGGAATGTTAATAATGAGGACTCTGAAAATCTCAAACTTACTGATTATTATCAAGACCATGATACATGTTTAAAGTCCCTTCAAGGCCACATCTCTCTTAGAACTTAACTCTAGAATGATCCTTTCCATTTCTACATGCTTAATTTAACTTTCTTAATTTACACTCCTGCAGACAACAGTGAAATTAATAGATTAGTTTCTCAAATTATAATCTATAAGTGTTGTTTCATAGGAATAACTTGCTGTATTTTCATACAGATTAGTTTCATATTTCATTATATATGTGCATATATATTATAATATTCTAAGTGTACTTAAAACAACTTGAAAACACATATTACATTATAAGTTAAAATTACACCAAAACTAAAACTCTGAAAAATTATTGGTAAAATGGATGCCAAAAATAGTTTAATTGGTGTTTTGAATCCCTAATGTTTGAAGAGGATGTGTAAGCACAAATGGTGAAACTTTAATTGAATGTATTCCTGGTCATTTTTTAAAGTATGGTCACAAGACTGACATCTCAATAATTAGATGGGAGAAGTGAGGTATATCAATTTCAAATGTTACCCCTAAAACATCACTTCCATGTTTTCATTTTCCCTAACTTCTTGGCTATGTGTTCATAACAGAGAAATCTTGAGAATTAAGATTCACAAACAATTCTTTTGACACAGCTATAAAGTGATTATGGACTGAAAGAGAATTATGCAACAGCAGTGCTATCTTTGCTAAGGATCAGTAGAATAAATGTACAGAATATTGAAAATAATTATTGGACATGGCAAGTTCAATTCATACAATCTGGCTCTTTAGTACATGAAAGTATGTCTAAGGACATATCTAAGAGCATCTAAGATTTGTAATGGAAAGACAAATTTTCAGGCAGTCTCTAGAAGAACAATTTCTCTAACTCATCTTTAGTTGACTGAAGTAAGAGATTTTATATTTTTCTCCTTGGCAAGTCCCTGAATTCCCTGAACACAGATATTTGAGGTTTCTATATTAGATCTTCTCATGAAGTTGATGATCCTAAAGAGATCAGTCCATTATGGAATGCAAATAAGACAAGGGAAGTCATGGACTGGTAAAAGTTTTTTTTTTTCTGCAGAGGGTCATTTTTTATAAATTTCATAACAGAGCAGGAAGATTGTAGACTGACAGATTTTATTCTTGTAACAGATTCCCCAACATTGCTAGGCTGATTAACACTCAATTATTGGCTTTACATACTATAGGTCAAAAATCCTATGCAACATGGCTGCACTCTGTACAGAGGGAACCACAAACTTAGAGTAAGAAGTTAGAAATGGGGGATTGCATGCAGAGAGTGAATGTAATCTATACTCCCATGCTTATGCAAGTTTTTGGCAGAATTCATTTCCTCATAGCTTCAGGTATACTCTGCATTTGCCAACCGAATGACTGCCATGCTCCCTTTTCAGTTCCCATAAAGATGTCTACTCCTCTTGCTGTGTGGCTTATCAAAATCAAATATGTCCCTAAGTTGATCTCATCACTAAGATTTTGAGTGTGTGACTTCTCTGTCTCTGAATCATAATCCAACACATAAATGAGGACTATGATCACGTCCCTCCCACCACAGCAATCTCTACCCTTTATAGTTTACAAATTTAGCATCCTAACTCACATGTAAAATCTCTTTATAGCAACACTTATCTTATTGATAACTGAGAGTGGTTATGGTCGTTGCAACTGTGAATGAATAGGCAAAACATACAACCCCAAGAAGCAATTCATCACATACAGCAATATCTAAGCAGGTGGTAAGTATCCTCTGAGAAAGAACAAAGTTTCTGACTCCTTCCTCTGATTCATCAGCCCAATATTGTTCACTGTAGATATGTTACCCAGAATGGCAGGATATTGATCATTAAAACAGGTACACAGAGTTACTATTTCAATTAGTGCTAGAGAAAATTAACAGTTTTTGAGAGAAGAGTCTCGTGAAACACCTGGCCTTACGGAATTCAACACAAATGAACATGAGGAGAGTTCTTCAAAACAGTGCATGGAACAATGAAGCAAAGAAGCATTATGGGAAACTTTGGATTAATTTTCATTTTGTTTAAAGGTACAATTAAGTATTATTGATTTTGTAGTAGTGCATATTGGTTGTGATGGTATGAACGAGAATGGTGACCATAAGCTCATATGTTTGCATACTTGGTCCCCAGTCAGTGGAACTGTTTAGGATTAGGAAATGTGGCAGCTTTCTTGGACAAGATATGTCACTGGGGATATTCTTTCAGGTTTTGTATGTCTTTCACATTTCAAAGACACCATTCCTAGAATTTCCTAGAATACAGAGGAAATTCTTCCTGTGTATTCCTTAGTTGCTGGTAGTTCTACATGTAGTGTTGAGGCTTCTTGAGCACTATCTCGTCCATGTTAGCATACTCATGTTAAGCAGTAATGTTGGTGAGACTTTATGGGTGTAGCTTCTGACATTACTAGGAGAGACACAATATCATACCAAATTCCATGTTCCTCTACTTTGTAGAATCTTTCTGCCCTCTTTTTTGCAATGATCTATGAGCTTTAAGTGTGGGAATTATATTGTAGATGTATCCATTGGGAATGGCATCCACACTTCTGCATTTTTACCAGTTGTGGTTTTTGGTAATTGTCTGTTTCAAAGAGAAGATTCATTGATGAGGGATAAGGACTACACTTACCTAGTTAGGTATTATGCTCTTTAGCAAAGTGGTGGCTACAGCTTCTCTTCCAAGATCCATGACTCACTATCCTTGGGTAGTGGTCTAGTTTTCCAGTGTGAGCAATGATTTATTTTCTGTTGAGTAGATCTTTTTGTACAATTATAAAGCTCTTGGTTGCCACCAAGGCTACTACTGTACCCTTAGGGTTATTGTGCCATGATGGTCACTGTTGCGGCTTATAGGCATCATAGCTGGATAGGACTATTGTTTGTTTCTCTCCTTTGGATGCTTGCATGACACCTTCTGGTACCATGAAAGCTCATCCTCATTGAGGAGGCATTCAGGCAGTCCAGTTCAGGAGCATCTTGGCCCTGCACCTGAAGTGCACAGTGACATTATCTCCTAATAGTTGCTTCCATTTATGTTCTCTATGGCACTGAAATTATTCCATTTCTTGTTTTAGGAAAGATTTATTCTGTAGTCTCATCATACTTTTACTTGAAAGAAAACAAGTGACATAAATATTTACTAAAAAGAGATGAGGAGGTACATTATTATTGTCAAAATACATTGTAAAAAGAACTCATATAAACAAGGAAAATGAAAATGTGAGTAGAAGACATGGGGGGAAGACTTTTTAGTTGGGGAAAGATGTCCAAATAATTTATCTAACTTATTTGATGCAAGCCACTTTGCAAATACATTATGATTATTGTAATACTTAATCTAGAAAACCATGTTATAAACTACACACACAAACACACACATACACACACACACTCAGAGAGAAAGAGAGAGATGTTCTTTCTTATTTCAAAGTAAGCTAGGTTTCTATATTGGTCTATTTGCCTTATTATATATAGTAAAATATCTGAGTATCTCCCATGTTATAAAGAAAATAGGTTTATTTAGTATGTCAACTAAAAGGTTTAGATCCAAAGTGCTGTATTTAGTGATATCCTCTCAATATGGCACTGCTGGTTACATGGTAAGAGAGAGGGCAGATATGTATGTATCCAGGGCTCTCTACATTTTGTTGTAAAGTCATTAATATTCAAATTTTATGTGGGTGACATTATCTCATCTTAATCACTTCTAAAAGTTCTTGTGTATCTAAATACCACAGCCAAATGAATTTTCCAAGTTTAATATTTTACAACTGAGATTAAGCTCCAAATAACCTTTGGGGAATAGCTTTAATCTCAATGTATACCATATAAGTGATTAGTATTTTAACATTTTTTCTTTTTTAAAATTTATTTATTTATTGCTTCAGGTTACATCTCCATCATAGTGTCCTCTTTCCACCCTTCCCAGTCCCGCCCTCCCACCTTCTACCCCCTAACCCTCCCATCCCACTCTTCTGGAGTGGAGTGTCCCTATATAACATTCCCCCGTCCCAGTTCAGCAGTCATATGAGGGCCAAGAGCCTCCTCATACAGTGGAGGCCTATAAGGCCAGGGAAAAGTGTCTCAATGACAGGGAGAGAAAACAAACAAAGTCTATGTCCATGTACCCTTTGGTGCGTTGGTTGCAGTATAGAAATCCTGTACTATATAGCTAAAATCCTACTATAAGTGAATAGATATCATGTGCATCCTTCTGAGTCTGGGTTAGCTCACTCAGGATGAGCTTTTCTATTTCCATCCATTTGGCTGAAAATTGCATAATTTCCTTGTTTCTGATAGCTGAGTAGTATTCCATTGTGTAGATATAACACAGTTTTTTAATCCATTCTTCAGTTGTGGGACATCTGAGTTGTTTCCAGTTTCTAGCTATTACAAATAAGGCTGCTATGAACATAGATGAGGCAACTTTTTTCTTAGACTCATTGCATAAAGGAAAAATAATACAAACATATGGTATGTATTTATCATATCATAATCATGTCATATTTATCTACTGTGTCATTTGATTCCAATTATAAAAAATAGGTGACATCTCTTGCCTTGTAGAGCTACTGTTCGTTTGCTTTATCTTAAGTTGGACTGTGATGGAAAATAAAAGGAAGGCAAACTGTTATGAGTCAACAAACTCCCATTAAATAGTAAAATGGCACTTTAAAACATATCTATTAGTCAGTATCTAAGGTTTATTACTACATACAATAGAGTTTAAAACTACATACAAGTGTGCGTGCACACAAGCAATTATGCATACAAAACTATCTGTGAATGTAAATTGAGTTTATGCATGTAAATGTACAGTACATGTGTATTGCTTATCCATAGCATCAACTCATCAAAAACATTCACAAGAAAACTGTTACATCTGTACTGAACATGAGCAGACTTTGTCCTTTGTCATCATCCACCCCTGGCCCAAAATACAATAAACAGCCATTTTTGGACAGAATTCATGCTGTACTGTGTATATTATTGAGGTTATTTAAAGTGCATTAATGTACTGCATGGTTAATACAAATACAGTGTCACATGTCATTCTATACAATAGATGTGTGTATCAGCTGATTTTTGTATCCTCACCAAGGGGAGAAATGTACTGACATCAATCTTCCGTTTATACCAAGGTATGACTCTTTATATTTGCTATTTATTGTAGAGCCATAGATACCTCCTCAGTTTAAAAACTCTGAGTACAGAAAACCTTAGTTACAGTCATAAAAAAATATTATGAATAATATAAGTACTGTAAAGATATTGATACCTTGTTAGACATGCTTTGTTCTTTTGGTCATGGTCATTTTAGCCAGAATGAGATTATGGCTCATTGGTATTTTTATTTTAATTTTTATGATGAATAGTGATTTTAATAGCATTATCATACATTGCCATAAAAGCCACATGACATGTTTAGAAACTTAAAATAATATCTGATTTTTCAAAAATTCAATGGCCTAGAAGGCTAAGTTCTTCTGATCAGGGATTCACAAAGTTGAAGAGAGTCTTTTATTATTTACATGCATGATGATATCCAATCCATAGAATAAACTGTACTCTCTTCTTTCATACACCCTGAGAGTGTCTCTCAAGCACTCTTCCTGTAGGCTTCTTTCTTTTGAATGCATGCCATACAGTCTCTGTTACTTTAGCTTCCCAGCCCCTCCCCTGGGCTCATCTCCTGGCTTGGAGGGAACTGGATGGAAATGTGCTGAGCTGGGAGATCCACGCAGCTGTCCTTGAGCTCCAGGTCCTTGATATTGCAATTTCACACTGGTGTGTCTCAGCACTTCGTAATTGTCAGCTATAAAGTTCTGCAGCTGCTCCACTCAAATCTGTCCAGTTTCTCACAGAATTCCTTGGGAAGCTGCCTGGTAAGACACAAATATGCATTTTTGTCTTGCCCTTGTAGCTCTGTTTCATTTGAGCTAAAAAGCCAACAGTACTCTTAACTCTCCTTGGGGTCCTCCATGCCCCTGTTCTTTCTCAAGGACATCACTACAGAGTTTGTAACCATCCTTGACTCCTCTCTTTTGCTTAACAATACAAATGGAAGCTTATTAAAAGTAGGATTTAAGGATTTAAGATTTCTCACAGGGTTGAGAATCTTTTGGAAAGATTGGCATTGTCAGTGGTATTGTAAGAATGTTTTATAAATGGGTTGAATCTCTGTGATGATTTTAAGAAAAAGATTAGAAAGAGTCCCTGTACCTGTTGAGTACCATCTAATCCCTATAATAAATCAATTTTAATAAAAGTCCAAGTTATACAAGGAAGGTAGGTCTGATTATCAATGATTTCCATGTTACTGTATTGTCACAAATACTAACTTACCTTTTGGAATCTCCAGTAGAAAGCAGATTTGAAGTTCCTATGAAAACAGCATGTGATTTCAAACAATCATTGATGAATACAATGGGGCTTACAGATTTACCAAAAGATCACAGTTAATGTCTTATTCCCACATCATTGCTATTGTGTTAGTTTCTTCTGGATATTTTGAAATTTTTGGTTCTACTCTCTCATAGCACGTATTCAGATATTTTTTCTCTTTTTCCTTAAGAGACATAAGCCACATTACTGCTTCTTCACAGTGTGGGAGACTCAGGGCCAGTCATGTTCAAGATGTATTGTTTGTTAAATAAAGCTGTTTGCCCATGAGTCTAATATGGGTCTTCTTCCTGTTGCGCTGCTGTGTTCAGGATGATGAGATGTTGCCGGCCTCTCTGTGATGGCTTTAAAAAATAGTGGGCTGCATAGAATATCTACAGAAAGAGTTACATTTCCCTAAAATGATCCTATTTCTACAGATGACAATATAGTAGCATATTAAGAGAGTTTTATAGAAATATGGGGTTGCTTTTTTAAAAAAATTAGGTAAAAGATCTCCACGCCTTCTTTCTTCTATTATTTACTTATCAATTTGTTTGGTTTAGATTTTTCTTTCTGAGTGAAATATTCTGAATACAGAATTTTTGCATCTCTCTCACAATTAAAAATTAATTAATTATAGGTTGTGTGTATGTGTTTTGTAAATGTAAGTGTCTGCTTGTCAAAACTAGTATGTTGCGGTAACCACTGACAGGAGTAGGTTCCTTCTTTGCCAATTTATGGCATTCAAAGATTGAACTAGGATCATTAGACTTTCATTCAAATGCCTGTACTTGCTGAGCCATCTCACTAACCTGAGTCTTTGCCTCTGTTGTCTTAGAGCTCCCTTCTGCTCATTTCCTTCTTTTAATGCATGCTGTTGCTGGTTCCTTCCCAAGTCTGCCTTACATACTTTGGGGATTTGGCTAATGTTATATCATAATCATAACAGCATGTCAGCAGATTATTACATATATAATACATGTTTGCAGCTGAGAACAGAGACTTAGAGTCACCTGAAACTACATTAGATATACAATGAGGTTAACAACGACGTCATCCTCAGCATAAAATCTTGGAGGATTAAGGTGTGGAATCTTCATAACGCAATGAGGGGTATACACAAAGCTCACCAATGTTACTAATCCCTAAATATGAGCTAATTATATTACAATATAATGATAATAATGTTTATGATGGTGATGATAATGTTTAATATACTTGATGACTTTAAACAGAAATCATAAGAATGACACTTTGTTTTCCAAACTTACAATAGTCATTTTTAAAATTACATTTATTTATTTTCTATTTCTGTTTTATTTTTATTTTTATTTCTTCTCAGGGACAGTACATCTCAACACACCTATGTGTAGATCAGGGAACAAACTGCAGGAGTCAGTTCCCCCCTTCTACCATTTGGGTCCCAGGGAGTCAACTCAGTTCATCGAGCTTGATGACAAGCATCTTTACCCACTGAGCCATGAAACTTGCAATTGTCAACTTTTTAAGAGATTATGATTATTAAGTTATAAATGATATAAATATAGTACTCGTGTATGAATTCGAAAAATTAGTTCACAAAAGCAGTTACTTTTATTGGATGTTTTGTTCCTGATATGACTATGAACTTACTACTCAACACTCAAAACAACCTATCAAGAAGGATCATCTTGTAGCTGAGGAACTTGAGACCCAGAGAGGTTAGGTACTTTGCTTATAATTTTGTAGTAACAGGTGATGAAGGAAGCTGAAAGTATTCTGCCTTTTTGTTCGTATCACTGGACTACTTCTTAATGTTTACATTGATGGGATTCATTAAACTCTAAGGTCTTTTTTATTCCTAACATTCACCGATGTCTTTCCCCAAGCCAGTTTCTCAACCTTCCTAATGCTGTGACCCTTTAATTCAGAACCTCATGTTGTGGTGACCCCAACCATAAAATTATTTCATTGCTACTGCATAACTATAATTTTGCTGCTCTTATAAATCATAATGTAAGTATCTGCTGTGCAGGATATCTGCTATTTGAACCCTATGAAGGTATCATTTGACCCCTAAAGGGGCAACAACCCACAGATTGAGGAGCACTACTCTAAACCAAAGTATTTTAATGTTCCACCTTAAAAAAAGGAACCCATTCAAATTTGTCTATTTATAAATCTCCTTTTGTTTGCCAGCTTTTTCTCTCATGAGGGCTCCTGAGCACAAGACTATAAATTATTCTCATATTTATCTTATTTTGTAAATAGAATTCTTGAACAAATTGTGTTTTCTTTCTTCATTCTCTAGTACTAAATATGACATTTGCTAAGTTTTAGAAAACAGACGTAAGTTTGTGTTTAGGCTGTACTTTGCTCCTTGGATTATGAGTTCATGTCAGAGGTTTTCTGAAAGGTGAATTGAAAATAGAACAGTTAGATACAATTCTTAAAAGCTACTTTTGAGCTTTCAAACTGTTTCCCATTTCACATATAAAGTACAGAATCCAGAAATTAACTTGTTATGGTTTTTTTCCTTTGCATTTCAGCATTTTGTACACCAAGAACATTAGGAATCTCTCTGCTTTTATCCACTTATGTAGGTGAAAATACTAATCTCATCTGAGCACATGGTCCACTAGTTTCTTACACTGTAGATATTCATCCTTCATCACACAGCTTCTAAGGGATCAGGAGATTGGCAAGTATGATAAGGAAGTTTTCGGAGTGTGATTTGTACTATATCCTTATACACTATTGATTTTTAAATTTGCATAAGTCATTTAAAATCCCGAGAGTCCTAAGGTATTGCCCAGAAGAAGTAACATGAACCAAGAGTTCATTTTTTCCTCTAGAAAAAGAATTATACCTTCAGTGAATTATTGATAATCTTATGGCATTATCATTTTATAATTTTGATTTTTCCTTTTACCCCCTCTATCTTTTGCCCTTTAATCACTGACATCTGGAATTGCTAATTTTTAAGTGTGCCTATTCAGCAAACTTTTTTCTTCTTGCTGTTTAGCTTTTATGAGTTGAACATTTTTAAATAAAATTAACATTTGATTCAATGCACTCATATCTCAGAAAGCATGATTACTTGCTCTAAACATCCATAGGTCAGAATGGCAGAGTGTGATTTCTCTTTGCATTTCAAAGGTGACATTTCCTCAGGTAAAGAGTTATTTCAAATGAACAGAAACACCCATATAGCCTTTCTCCCTTATTCTTCAGGTAAAAGATTCATCACATTTCTTCTTAATTCTTTTCCACATCTTATGGACTAGTTTATTATCTTAGAAGGATATTAGCTCTTTTTCTTGCATTTTAAATATTAATTTTAGTAAATATCAGTAACTTTTTAAGTCATCTTAGCACAGTAATTTTTTTAATCCCAGGTTATAAAAAGGATATTATCTATCTATAAATAGTACACCGAGTTTTTTCAACAAATAATTCCAGAATAGCAAAATATGTTGGCATTGAAAAGGCTCTGAGATGCATAATAATGAAAAGTGAGAAAAGAAGATAATAGAGAAAAGTAGAATGAGAAAGAAAAGAGGAAAAGCAAGAAAGGAAGAATGAATAATTGATCCTGGAGGATTCACCCTGGAATGTGACTGGCTCCTAGGAGAGGCTGTGCTTGCTCCTTTTCTCATAGCAATGTGTAGAGGGGTCAATAGGTTCCATGACATGTGACAACACAATGTGATGACTTGGGGCTTTCATCCTTTAAATATTGATGTCCCATGATATTTTGTATTCATTAAAAGTATTTTCATTTACAAGTAATTTTAAAGTGAAAGACAAGTCAAAAATTTAAAGAGATGATGGGGGTTCAAACGTAATTGAGAAACTTCTAGGTTGATAATTTTTATAGATATATTTCCCTAAGTATATTATAGCTCTGTATAGTTGAAATTATACTTAGTTGATAAAGGAGGTGGAGGCCTGGGAGAAACAAATATGTCACTGATTTTTAAGATAAAGGTTTTTAATTTTGGTATAAAATATACTTTATACATTTACAAAATAAAATCTTTAGATTTCAAGAGAGATCACAATACTTCATTATTGTCTGTTGATTTTCATTTTCTCACAATCCTTTACTATCCACTAGTTCTTTACTTAAAACTTTTTATTAATAATTTTCTACTGATGAGTTCTAAATTATGTATTGAAAGTAAATAAAGCCCCTCTGCTTCTACAAACCTATCATATAATAGTATTTTTAGGAATATTTGACAGTGTGTCATAAGAGGTAAAAATGATATGACCATTCGCAAGGAAAACTGTACATTCTGTCCTTCAACTCTGAGAGGTTTTCATGGAAAGGTTGGATTTACTTTTTCTCCTTTCCCAGTTGTAATCTGTTGGATAAATGATGCTATATAAGATGGGTGGGGTGAGTCAATGCACAGAGATTTGAAAGCAAAAAGTGCATTTTAGGAGCTTTGAGGACTATAGACTGACTGAAGCATGCATTATGTAAAAACTGAAATACAAAGCAATTTCAGGTTGAGCATATAGCAAGTAACCTTTAAAGATATAGCATGAACTTTTCAGACTCATTTAATATCTATAGACACCAGAGAGTTGTTAGAAAGAAAGATTGTCATGTAATCACATTGTCAAAATTGGTTTCATATGTTTTAAAGAATTACCATGGCCATGAATTTGAAAAAGATGGAATGGGGGAATGATACATGAGATGGTTTGGAGGGAGGAAAAGAAAGGGTCAGATGTTTTAATTATATCATAGTCTCAGAAAATATTTTAAGAGATGTATCAAAACCATGTCATGCCTGTCAAAAAGCAAATTGAAACAAAGCAAAACAAAACAAAACCCCCAAACAAACAAATAAGACCAATTACCATTTTGAAGTCTATGTCTCTCTATCTGTAAACTGCATAGAAAAATACTTCATGTTAGTCACTTATTTCTCATTAACACTGTTTAATACCCTCTTCAAGCAAAATATAGTGAGTTAAAACTACAAGTCTTTGAGGTTATATTCACAAAGACTTTATATAACTCTGTGATTATATTCACAGTGTTTAGATGAACCAGTTAGTATGCCAACTGATTTAACACTGGCTGAATATCTCCAGCCTGTGGAGGACTAGAGAGAGAAGACCCAGATCCATTCTCTTTGCTATTTCCTGCATTCCACATTAAATGGTTGGAATTGTTTGCAATGGGTTAGGTTCTCTGGACAATAAACTCTGAGATATAGACATATATGAAGGCACTTGACAACAGTATTTACTGAATTGAGAGAGATGATTGAGTAGGAAGAAGATTTTAACTCAATAGTGTTACAATAGGACACTTAAACCAATCTCAATGAATGTTTCTTTTTAAAATTATGATTATGTTGGAACAGGAAGCCTACGTGGATATTAATATCAATATATATCTTTGGCCCAAGAGTCTTTGAAATATCAAGACATTCTTTATTACATGTTTTCAATAATGAAGTTAATGCTAAGAATGTCACATGGACTTTTCTAAGAAGGCACTGAAAAACTTATTACAAACTTTACTGAAATGTCTTTCCTCCTTGGGGCTTAGAAAGTTTTGATATTTGGGGACTATATCCCAAATCTGGCCTAGGTGTCATTTGAGTAGTTGAGGGGCAGAAATAAAAAAAAATTATGATATTTATTTAGAGGCAATTTATTATTGACTTCTATTCTTCCATCTTAAGTTGTTTCTAATTGAAGAGACTGACCACTGTTACAGAAGACACCACAGAGATGGCTTCCCTTCTATTTTCTTATTCTACTAACATAATTAACATTTCTCAGTGGGCCTGGCCTCCTTGATGGCCTTTTCATCTTGGTACTTAGTTTGATGATTAACTCATTTCTTTTTCTGAGATGTAAGCACTCCTCCTAACCTAAATTGTTTGGGGAGCCCTTGTATATTTGTCATTGCTTGGGGGTTGATTGTGAAACATTTCTTTCTACCATGATTCTTTCCTAAGTCATAAAGGAGAGATGTCACTGACATTCATTATGGTTGTGAGACTTACTGCCAGCCTCAAAGCATTATTGCTTGTGTCCATAGTGTATCCTCTTGGCCTTCTCTTTGGACACTGTCTTTGGGTGTGTTCTCGGGTCTTCTGTTATGTCAGTAACTTTCTGCTACTATAACAAAATATATGATAAAACACATATACTAGGAAGGGAAGAAGTTCCCTTAGGTTCCCACTTTTGGAAGTTCATTCCACAATCGATTAACTTTCATTTTGTATTAGGAGCATATGGCAGAACAAAACCTCTCATTACATGGCCAGGAAGCAAAAGAAAGACAAAAGGGATCGGTATTACGTTCTTCCTCAAAGTTGCTATCAACTTCCAGTAGTACTACCCTAGAAATTAAACATATAGGTCTTCTTTTGTGACATTCAACATCCAAAATATGGCATTCACTGTAACATGGACATTTTTTTTCTGAGTCAATGACTTTTCTGTTCCAAGATCCTTCATGACAATTGCAGATTCTTGTTTTATTTCTTGTAGTCCAATACTTTGTTCACACTTTAAAGAACTAATTTTCAGAGAGCTAGTACTACCTCTAGGTTAAGATTTGTGTGTTAAATCTTATGTCATAGGAGAGAGCTCTTATATCAATGTGCTTACTTTTGTGCAGGAGTTTTAGTTTTTTTTAGTGCTTTCTTATTCTTACTGTCATGTTCCTGGGTTGTCCTTGTCTTCCTTTGACAAACCACTGAAAGACATAATAATAATAATGTTTTGTGCTTCAAAATTATGTTTTTTATGATCTTTTCTTGAGGGTATACTTTGAGCTTAGCAACAGCCATCCAATGCTACTGCCTTTAGGGTTAGTACTTAGATTTTGCTCAACTATTTATTATACCAGCTAGTGTGTGTGTTTCCTTTCATTGTAGATATATACCCATTCACTTTTAAAGGTGTGTGTGTGTGTGTGTGTGTGTGTGTGTGTGTAGACAGAGATGCATGTGCATGTACTTGTGTGTATGTGTTTGTGGTGGAGACAGAATAACAGTTGGCATAATTCTTGGAAATAGAACTCACCTGCTTCAAGAAAAGATTCATTTTTCTGGATATAACCCATTATTCTAAGTTGACTGGCCAGTAAGCATTGGGGATCTGACTCTTTCTATGTCCTTAGGACTGTAATTAAAGACTCATCCTGCCTTGCCTAGATTTTTCATGATAGTTCTGAGAATCAAACTCAGGTCTTCCTGTTTACAAGGCCAGTGTGTTACTGACTAAACCATATCCCTAGCTCAGAAAGTTCAGATAGTTGTCTTGCCACCCTATTCAAACCTATTTTATGCCATGTCTATCTTACATATGGGATATCCAGCTTCAAAACTTTAGCAAGATTTCTTGGATTCTCCTAATAGCAATTGTGTTAGGCTGTGTTTTCTTGGAAGCATCATCTGAGATGGAGTTGAAGGACAGGATGTAAAGACTGAGAAGAAAGAGAAGCTAATCTCTAAGCCAATTCCATCAAGAAGTACTGGTAAGCTAAACTTTGAGGTTTCACAGTTGTTCACAATTATCTATTAACAACTGTACACTCTTTCTCTCAAAGCTATATGTTTAGCTTAGCAATAGTCACCCAGTTAAATTGTTCATACTGTTGACCACTTTGGGATGACAGAATTAGAACTTTATATACCTGTGCTGAGCAAGCATTTCATATGAACATCCAAGGTACCCTTGGACAATGCAAATATCTTGAGCTGAGGCAATTCATAAAGAAACTGACAAATGAAACATATCTCCTGGCAGTACTCCCAACATGTAAAAAGACAATCCTCATGTTGGCATTTCTGTTAGGTACCTGGTGACACATCATGCCAGCATCACAGTCACTATGTCCACACCTTCATTTCTAGTACAGAAATCACCTCATTATTCTCCAACTTTCTTAATTCCTACCACAAACAGCAAGAAGACACTCACTGATGCTCCCTTTTGATTGTTGAGGCTCAGAGCATTCCCTGATTTTTGCCTTTGAATTTGATCCATACACATGTCCTTTTCTCTCTTAAGTAGCTCGAGGTGTGAGTGGAAACAGTACTTGGATCCAGACAGAAAGGGGGACATATCTTGATCATCATCTTGATGATTCACTTATGTCATGCTAGATAATATCTTTGGTTTGCTGTAGTTTTTTTATATGGAGCTTTTTCCCATTAAAAATTCTTAAAGTCTGAAACTTATTCATATTTGTATTCTATAAGAAATTGTAATTTTAATACACATTAGGCTAATTTCATTCTTCCTTCCACTTCATGGTATTATTGGCCAATAGGGAGAACCTCAAGATGTGACACCAATGAAAGTTGTACTATAATAGTCAAAACTGCATAAATGTAAGCTGAACTTGACTGTGACACTCAGATAAAAAAAGAAAACAAAGATACACAGAAAAATGATTTGGCAGGATTTTACAAATACTATTCTATGATGGTTTATGGAAGGCACATGAGCAGGAATGAAGCTCATAATGATTTGGAGGGTAGAAGAAGACTCATTTGGCAGAAAGAATGAAATAACAAGTTAATTTGTGGTTCTCTGAATCATATGCTGGAGTGCTAAGAACTAGAAGTAGCTACTTATCTCTTAGAAATCTGTGTCCCCTATTCGTCCATTGTTGGTGGGAGTGCCTACTTGAACAACCACTTTGGAAATCAGTCTGGTGATATTACAGAAAACTGGGAATTTTTTAAAACAAGACCCAACTATACCACTCCTAGGCATATACCAAAAAGATTCTTCACCAAACCGCAAGGACATCTCCTCAACTATGTTCATAGCAGCTTTGCTTGTAATAGCTAGAAACTGGAAACAGAACAGATGTCCTTCAACCAAAGAATGGAAAACAAAAACTGTGGTACATTTCCACAATGGAATACTACTCAGCTATCAAAAACAAAGAAATCATGCATTTACAACAAAATGGATGGAACTAGGAAAGCTCATCCTGAATGAACTAACCAAGACCCAGAAAGATACACACAGCATATATTCACTTATAACTGGATTTTAGTCATATACTACAGGATAACTATCCTACAATGCACAGACCCAAAGGAACAGGAACCTAGCAGATCTATGAGAAATTCCACACAGTAGTGGATCAAAACACATGCAGAGACACACAGCCAAACATTAGGTTGAGCTCTGGGATTCATGTATAAGAGAGGAGGTAGAACAAGGGACCCAGATGGGGCAAGATCTCCACATGAAGATTAACAGAACCAAACAATCAAGGTCTCTAGAGGCTCACAGAAACTGAAACACTAACCAAAACAATAAAACAAAGCATTTATAGACCATACCTATCCCTCCCATACATATATAGATGATAGGCAACTTGGCCTACATAGAGATCCCTTAGCAAGTGGTGATGACAGGTGGCAGAGTCTATCATGAACTCTGTTGCCTGTTAGTGTATCTCCTTACCCATGTTGGACCCCAGTGTGAGAGGAAACTCTTAGCCCTCATGTAGCTAAGGAACTGAGGGGTCTTGATCTGTGTGGGGCTTGCTCACCTGAGGAGAAAGAGAATAGGGAGAGGGGAAAAAGGGTGGGACTAAGAGGGGAGGAGGGATGGAGCTGAGATCCAGATCTAACTTGAATTAATAAATAAATGTTAAAAAAAAAAAACCCAACCAATCTGTGTCTTCATAGCAGAAGGTGAGATAGTGGCAGGAGTAAACTGGATGCATAAGTTACCAGTTTGTAACTTGGCAATGCTTGTAGCAGAAATCATTGGAATGACTTGTTTTAAGTAACTCTCATGCTATGAAACTCCTTCCAGCCTTCTTTCCCAGCTTTTCTCATTTAAGCTCGACTGTTTCTTCTTGTTCTTACACATGGCATTAAGCAGTCTATGTATCTAATATATGAAGAGATAGCAAACAGAGACTGAAATCCTACCAAATGGAATACAAAGATGGAACTGTGTAAAAAGAAATATATGGATAATTAAACTATTTAACTAGTATTTAGATTATTGTTAATTGGATCGGCAGTTGTTAATCTTTACCCACCATTATAAATGAATACACAGACACCATGGGTGGATTTTAACAAGCCTTGGTCTTGATCGAGCACACTTGGCCCATCTAAGTTAGCTCTTAATTCTATTACCCAAATATGACCCCATATATACATATGTCCCCTTGGACTGCCACTTTCCACGATATGCTGATGTTTCTGGCAATGTGGAAAGAGGTTCCTTTTTCTAACCCATGGTGTGTGCTTCCTTCTTCCTGCTGCTGACTGGAATGCATTAATTCTCTGTCTAACACGCAGGCTTCCTGCTCTAATCTCAGGAAGTCCCACCTTTCTCTGTCTTTTCCCAGTCTCAGGCCTTGGCATTTTATTTAACCAATCAGAGTCAATGTAAGTAACAGACAGCAAGCAGGACCAATTAATTAACATTTAGAATGCTTAACACTACCCCAACAATTCCCTCCTTTTGTCTAAAAAAAAAAAAGCTAAATTTTAACTCATCAGTAAAAACAATAAGAGCAAATATGAAACAATCAAGAAAACCATATATAAAAGTTATGCACATAATGTTTAGCCTATTTGTATTAGGCAATCTTGAAGAAGAAAAAAAATCATCTATATATCTTGGTGTGTCTAAAGTTCTGAACCTTAATAATTTCTATCATATCCTATATTTATAAACCTAGAGATTATATTTAGACTTGAAAAATATCCTTTTAAATCCTAAACCTCTCAAGTTCAATTGAAATTTTATAACTATTATGCCTTCAACCCCATCAAAGATATAAGAAGGGATAAAGTTATTATTTGAGTGAGTAGGAGGCATAGAAGAGCAACTTCCAAAAAGAAATATGACAGTTTGTTGCCTAGACAGTCCCAGATATCTCTGGATATCATTGGAGCATCATCTTCAGCTTTCTGGCCAAACATTTTTCACAGACTAAATTCTGCAGCAGGAAATAAGGATTTTCCCATTCTGTCTCTGCAGAATCAGGACATCCACTTACCTGCATTTAAGCTCTGGTCCATCTTTGGACTGTGTATAGTCTGTTGAGAGAGCAGGGACATTTTTGCCCAATAGGAATTATCTCCTGATGAGAGATTTCTTTTTGAGGAATTATCTCCTGATGGGAAATTTCTTTTTGATGCTCATTGTCTTCTTCCAAGTCAAATGGGAGCTGTCAGGAGCTGACTGTCTTAATTCAAACAATTTTTAAAATAATAAAAACATCCTTAAATGCCATTTTCTGTATGCCTATGAGGGTTTTGAAAACATCTATTGATTTATTTATAAATCTATCTATCATCTATCTTCTATCTATCTATGAGCAAACTGTATTACCACTTTACTATCTGTTTAACTTATTAAGTCTATTTTGTGATAAATTAAGACTAGTATTTGACATGACCAGAAGCTTGACTGGCCAGCAATCAACCGGTATTACCCAGACTCCTAAATAGATGTCAATAGCAATCCATAAAAAAGATTGGAAGTAAACCTGTACTTTTAAATGAGTTGTATAGGCACAATACCTCATAGAAGAGTTGAAATATACATAATATGTGTCAAAATATAAAACTCTATACTAATGAATCAAAATTAATCATATTTTTGTATCAATATACAAAATTCTATACCAATGTATGAAAAGATAACCTTATTTGAGAATAACAAGTTTTGAGTCAGAACAGATTCAATAATCTATCCTTATATCTTATCATTTCTATATTATATACATATATTCCCCCTTTTTTCTTTTCAAGTCTTTTCCCACTATATAAGAGAGAAAGAAGCATAGAGAAAAGTCCTTGAATCTAATCTCCTATATCTTGCTATCAAGACATTTAACAATTTGTAACCATTCCCCCTAAACAAAATCCATCATCCACTCCACTTTTTGGGAATGGGACGTCACTCTCTTAAAACTGCTTCCTGCTGAATTGGGTCGCAGAAAACCTGTTTAGGGGCCCAAATAAAATGAAACAAAAAAAGGTTAAGCAAGTAAATTGTAACATTTGTTGTCCAGTCTCTATGTGCTCAGCAATTTGAATGTCCTGAGCAGTTTGTAGTCTGGCCTTTGGGTAGGAAAGTTCAGGGCTTTATTGATATCTTGTCTGGAACAATTTTTGAGGCTAGACCATCTCAGCAAGCTGTTTGAAGTTGTTCTTGATGCAGATTTTTGAGGAAACAGCTATTGAGACAGTCTATGATGCTGGATCATCTGGGTTACTTATCTTCTTTGGACTCTGGTCCTGTTGTTCTGAAAATATATAATTTCTCACAAGTAACATATAGTTCTGCAATTACCAAAATGCCTTGGATGGGCAGGATGCACAAATCAATTAAGGAATATTTTCTGTTCTTTGAACAGAAGAAAGACATGTGTAAGTTTCCATGCCATATAAAAGGATGACATGTAATAGTAGGACAGTATGGAGTTTAAATATTCTCCTCTACAGTTGACATACATTTATTAATTGATTAAAACAGATTTATTCTGTGTTGTTCTGGCTTTCTGTAGATTAGGTTGGCCTTAAACTCAAAAGGAACCAATCTGTCTCTGTCTTTGTCTTCCATGTTTTGGGAACAAAGATTTCTTCTTTCCTTTTCTCCTTTCTTTGGAGATTTAATTTCTATGTGGATATATCTATCCTTATTGAGATAGGGTTTCTCTGTAGCTTGGGCTGTCTTGATTTGCTCTGTAGAATTCTGTAGGTTAGATTGGCCTTGAACACACAAGGAACCTGTTTTTTCCTTGTCTCCCAAGTTTTGAGATCAAGGTATAAATTTAAATAATTGAATTACCCTTACTAAACAATAATATTAATTAAACCATTTTTTATTAGTTTGAGTTCCAGTTCTCCCATGGAAGCTCCATTCTTAAGGAGATTGGTGTAAAATACCATTTTATGCTATTTTATGTTAGCTTTTCTTAATTGTTGGCTGTGTGAGTCATGCACTTTGCATGTTCTTCCCCAGCCTAACTCTGGGTCCTTACAAGATTAACAGAATATATCTCTTTCTCCTCTCTTTCCTTTTTTTTTTTTCCTGAGACAGGATTTCTCTGTGTACCCTTGTCCTGAACTGACTTTGCACCAGGCTAGCCTTGAACTCATAGAGATTAGCCTGTTTCTGCCTCCAAAATTCTGGGATTGAAGGCATGCACCTTCATGCCAAGATTAACATACCTCTTTTAGGGGCAAAATGTCTCTTGAAACCAGTCCTCCAGTGGGAGCCCAAACACCTAAGAAGAATGGCTTGTAACTCGTTTCTTTTTACACAAATTTAAGATTATGTGTATTTATTCATTAAATCAGTAAGGACATTATTAAACTTAACATCAAGGAAAAAATGTGTCTTTTTTGAATTCTAGACTACCTTTAGCAAGCAGTTTTATCTTCTCAGCAGGGTTCCCACCCTGCCTTCATTGTTTAAACCAGGTTGGTCTAGAATCCAGAGATCTGCCTGTTTCTTCCTCTAGTGTAATGGGATTAAGGGATTAAGTGTGTGTGCCAGTACCACACTGCTCAAATATTTCACTTAAATCCCAGATTTTAGTAATTGTGTAACCTTGAGAGCAACTTTGAACTGTAGTGACAATTCGAAATCTGCCCAACATCTTCAAAAATCTCTTATGTTTTAGCAATGCCAAACCAGAAAAATATCCTTTCTACCACACGATATAGGAAAATCAAAGACATCTAAACAAAAAACAAGCAAAGAAACAACATTCCAAAGCCTTGGCATGTCTAACCATGCTGCACTTAAAGCTTTGTTCATTATTCCTTAGAGTCTAGTTTTGGCTGCATTTCATTGGCAGGCCTATACCAGAAACTCCTGACAGGAACCTAGTACCCAGGGAGCTCTTAGCTCCAGCTGCCATCAATTGTGTATTACCTATTGGGAAGGGCCTCCCTCCTTCCTTCATTATCATTGTTGGCAATGTAGCATTCTATCTGTAAATTCTTTCCTTTAAGACTATCCTAATCCAAACTTTCTCAAAAATGATGCACAGAACCACAATTGTCAGGGTAAAAATCATTTGCATGCTAACAGGAACAAACTCAATTGGAATCCAGATGTATTGAGACATTATGAATTCCTCCATTTTTAATATAGGTGGTTAAATCCACTCTCAAACTCTGTTTAGAAGGCTGCTGGTTTTTTAGTAGGTAATGAGAGCTAAGCCTTAGCTCTCTGCCCTTTCTGCAAGGCAACAGCTTTTGTTAAGGTAGCCACCCCTTTGAAATGCATTTGGGTTCAGTTCCCCACTCTTTGGCTAGGAAACTGGCTTTCACCCGGGCCTTCTCAGGCTTTAAGCATGGATTCTAATTACCCCACGTTGGGCGCCATATGTAAAAAGAAATATGACTAATTAAACTATTTAACCAGTATTTATATTATATTTAATTGGTTCGGCAGCTGTTAATCTTTAAACAGCCAATATAAATGAGTACACACAGAAACCATGTGGATTTCTACAAGCCTTGGCCTGAGTTGTGCAATCCTGGCCCATCTAAGCTAGCTCTTAGCTCTATTACCTAAATATGACCCCATATATACATACATCCCCTTGGACTGCCACTCTCCACGATATACCAATGTTTCTGACCATGTGGAATGAGGTTCCTTTTTCCAACTCATGGTGTGTGCCTGCCTCCTTCTTCCTGCTGCTGGCTGGAATGCATTAATGCTCTGTCTAAAGCACAGGCTTCCTGCTCTAATCTCAGGAAGTCCCACCTTTCTCTGTCTTTGCCCAATCTCAGGCCTTGGCATTTTATTTCACCAATCAGAGTCAATGTAAGTAACAGACAGCAAGCAGGACCAATTAATTAACATTTATAATGCTTAACACTACCCCAACAGAACTGGGTAGAGGAGGCCACTAAGTTGCAAAGAAGGAAAGAATGAGAGGTAAACAAGGTGGTATATATAACAGATGTCATTACCAAAGAAGACTTTAAGAAGGATAAGGCATTAGATGGAGCAACGTCACAGGAACTTCAAAGAGAATAAAGAGCTGAAACAATGAGCTCAGCAATTATTTTTCATTTGCTACTAACAAAAGGTTTTAACTGTTTACTTTGTGACACTTACATGGAGATAAAGCAGCAAACAAGATAGATAGTTTCATTTGCAAAGAAACTAATTTGTTCCTCATCTATGTTTATAGCAGCTTTGTATGTAATAACTAGCAACTGGAAAAAAAACCAGATGTCCCCCAACCGAAGAATGGATAAAAAGAAAAACAAAAAACTATGGTACATTTACACAATGGAATACTATTCAGCTATCAGAAACAAGGAAATCATGCAATTTTTGCCAAATGGATGGAACTAGAGAAGCTGATCCTGAGTAAGCTAACCCAGACTTAGAAAGATGTCTATGACATCTGCTCACTTATAAATGGATTTTAGCCATGTAGTACAGGATAACTATCCTACAACCAACACACCAAAAGGAACAGGAACATAGACCTTGTTACCTGTTAGTGGGACACTTTGCCCTAATGGAGCTGCCAGATAGGCCCTCAGTGCAAGAGGAAGCTCTTAACCCTCATATGACCGCTGAAGTGAGGGTGGCCTGATATGTAGGGCATCCCACATTGGAGGAGTAGGTTAGGTGTAAGAGGTGGAAGAGGGTGGGACCAGGACTGTCATGGAGATGTAACTTGAAGTAATAAATATTTTTTAAAAGTTTTAAAAAATCAGAATGTCATCATAATTTCTTTGAGGCACAAAATATAAGAAAGCACCTGAGCTCAGAGGAAATGCTTCAACTTTCTCTCCATTTAGTTTGATGTTGGCTACTGGCTTGCTGTATATTGCCTTTATTATTTCTATGAATGGTCCTTGTGTGCCCATTCTCTCCCGAACTTTTAGCATGAAGGGGTATTGGATTTTGTCAAATGCTTTTTCAGCATCTAGTGAGATTATCATGTGGTTCTTTTTCTTTCATCTTGTTTATGTGGTGAATTACATTGATGGATTTTCATATGTTGAACCATCCCTGCATTCCTGGGATGAAGCCTACTTGATCATGGTGTATGATACTTTTGATGTGTTCTTGGATTCAGTTTGCTAGTATTTTATTAAGCATTTTTGCATCTATGTTCATGAGGGTGACTGGTCTGAAGTTCTCTTTCTTAGGTGGATCTTTGGGTGGTTTAGGAATCAGGGTGTCTGTTGCCTTGTAGAATGAGTTGGGCAGTGTTCTTTCTGAATCTGTTTTGTTAAAGAGTTTGAAGAGTATTGGTATTAGATCTTCTTTGAAGTTCTGGTAGAATTCTGTACTGAAACCACCTAGTCCTGGGCTTTCCTCTAAACTCAGGGTCAAGACAAGGATCTTCACTTTCACCATATCTCTTCAATGTAGTACTTGAAGTTCTTGCTAGAGCAATAACACATCTTAAGGAGATTAAGGAGATACAAATTGGAAACGAAGAAGTCAAATTATCCCTATTTGCAGACGATATGATAGTATACATAAGCGATCCCAAAAAATTCCACCAGAGAACTCTTACAGCTGATAAACACCTTCAGCAAGGTGGCTAGATACAACATTAATTCAAAAAAGTCAGAAGCCCTTCTTTATACAACAAATAAATGGGCTGAGAAAGAAATCAGGGAAACAACTGTGTTCACAAACAATATAAAGTACCTGGGGGCAACTCCAACCAAAGCAAGTAAAGGACCTGTACAACAAGAATTCAAGCCATTGAAGAAAGAAATTGAAGAGGCCATCAGAAGATGGAAATATCTCCCATGCTTATGGATAGGAAGGATCAACATAATAAAAATTGTCATCCTGCCAAAAGCAATATATACATTCAATGAAATTCCTATCAAAATACCAACAAAATTTTTTGTAGACCTGGAAAAAGCTATTCTTAATTTCATATAGAACAAAAAAAAAAAAAAAAAAAAAAAAAAAAACCAAGAATAGCTAAATCAATCCTGTACAATAAAAAAACATCTGGGGGTATCACCATCCCAGATTTCAAGCTGTACTACAGAGCAATAGTAATAACAACAGCATGGTACAAGTGTAGAAACAGACCAGTGGATCAATGGTATCCCAAATGAACCCAAACACCTATGGTCACCTAATTTTTGACAAAGAAGCCAAAACCGCACAATGGAAAAAGGACAGCATCTTCAACAAATGGTGCTGGTCTAACTGTATATCCATTTGTAAAAGAATGAAATTAGACCGATACTTATCACCTTTTACAAAACTTAAGTCCAAGTGGATAAAAGACCTTCGCATAAGGCTGGACACATTAAATCTACTAGAAGAGAACGTGGGAAAAAGCCTTGAATTCATTGGCACAGGTAACAATTTCCTGAACAGAACACCAACAGCTCAGGACCTAAGACCAATAATCAATAAATGCGACCTCATTAAACTGAAAAGCTTCTGTAAGGCAAAAGACACTGTCATTCTGCAGCCTACACATTGGGAAAAAAAATCTTCACCCACCCCACACCTGACAGAGGGCTAATATCCAAAATTTACAAAGAACTGAAGAAATTAAATACCAAGAAACCAAATAATCCAAGCAAAAAATGGGCCACAGAGCTAAACAGAGAATTCACAAAGGAGAAATTCCTAATGACTGAGAGACACTTGAAGAAATGCTCAGCATCCTTAACCATCAGAGAAATGCAACTCAAGAGGACTCTAAGATTCCACCTCACACCTGTCAGAAGGGCTAAGATTAAAAGCTCATATGACAGCAAATCCTGGCGAAGGTGTGGAGAAAGGGGAACCCTTCTCCATTGTTGGTGAGAGTGCAGTCTTGTGCAACCACTAAGGTCAGTCTGTCCATATCTTAGTAAACTTGGAATAGCTCTGCCTCAGGACCCAGCCTTACCACTTCTGAGTATACATCCAAATGACTCCTCACCAAATAACAAGGAAGTTTCCTCATCTATGTTCATAGCAGACTTATTTGTAATAGCTAGAAACTGGAAACAACCCAGATGTCCCTCAGCCGAAGAATGGATTAAAAAACTGTGGTACATCTACACAATGGAATATGACTCAGCCATCAGAAACAATGAAATTATGCAATTATCAGCTAAATAGATGGAACTAGAGAAGCTCATCCTGAGTGAGCTAACCCAGACTCGGAAGGATGCACATGGCATCTATTCACTTATAGTTGTATTTTAAGCACATAATACAGGATATCTATACTGCAACCAACGCACCAAAGGGAACATGAACATAGAGTTTTTTTTTTTTCCTGTCAATGAGACACTCTTCCCTTGTAGGCCCCCAGTGTATGAGGAAGCTCTTGGCCCCTCATATGACTGCTGAACTGGGACAGGGGAATGTTATGTAGGGACACTCCACTCCAGAGGAGTGGGATGGAAGGATTAGGGGGAAGAGGGTGGGAGGACGGGACTGGGAGGGGTGGAAAGAGGACACTATGACAGAGATGTAACCTGAAGCAATAAATAAATAAATTTTAAAAAAGAAAAAGAAAGCACGATCCATTCGGTATTCTAAATAATGGGATCCAGAGATGAACTAAACAAAGCAGTACCTACCTAGCTGAGCATACATTGAGTTTGTGGGACATCTTAAAACCACCTCATAATAAAACCAGAACTCTATTAAACACCTGCGAAGGACAAATACACATTGTTTTTCATGCTTTCTAATTATCTGTTCATTTTACAATTATCTGCCGACCTAGGCTCACTTTTACTCAGAGTTCCTTAAAGAAAATTTTGCTTTCTTGATTCTTCAGCTAATTAACATTTAGATATTTTGTTTATCTACTGATCACTTACATTGAGGCAAATAAAAAAGTACACAATTCTTTATCTTTATGAGCTTTATTTCATGGGAGTTCAAAATAATAACAGATTTCTTTTCCAAAATTCTTCCTATTCATCCAGAAAACTTAACTTCACATTTTTATTATAGATATCATTCAGTAAATATGGTAGTTCCTACTGGGATTGTATGGAGAGTATGTGCCCTATAAATTACTAAACTTTTTGTATCCATACCACCTGAGTTAAAATTTGATTAATCAAAACAGATATCTTGGGTCATTTATGATATATGCACATTTTAATTGACATTTTGTCAAAACTTTTTAGTACCAAGAAATGCAAAGATGGCATCTTGGGCTTTTTTATTTAATGGTTCTTAGTCTTAAGAATATCAAAATACAGTAAAAAAAAAAATCCATAAGAATATGTTTCATGGGGAAATTAAATCTATCGCTAGAAGAAATCAAATTGGCTCAGGTTATAAAAATCCTAAAGAAATATTTCCTAAAATTTGGAGGAGTGGGATGGAGTGATAGGTGGTAGAGGGTGGAGGGGAAGCACTGCGAAGGTTAGAAAGAGGGCACTGTGATAGAGATGTAACCTGAAATAATAAATAGACATAAAAATTGCAGTATCTTGATGAGTGAATTTTGAATGTGATTTTATTAAATAGGACTGACTTAGTCATGTTTTTAACAACTTTTAGTAAATATGGCTATAATGTACCAAGTCTGTCAGATTATATTGAGCTCTGCTAGTTGTTTTTACCTGTCATAAAAATTTCGTTCTATTTGATCTTTAGTTTATTTTCTTTCCCCAAACTTCTGTTCTTCTTCATCATATTTTTTGGACTTTAATGTGGAGAGAAATACAGAAAGATGAAGTGACTCAAATTATTTAAGTACCTTTGTGACTGCGGTGAGGTTAGATTTCTGACTAATTTTGACTAAATTAATGTAATCATTCCTTATTTAATGGTATTTATTAGTTACTTCCTCAGGAACTTAATTTCTTATATTTTTAACATATAAATGTGCTGGATCTAACTGCACTTCAGCAGAGAACATACTTTTTGTAGAAGTTGCTGATCTCTATACCAAGTCAATTCAAGTTTGAGAGTTTTACTTGTAAGAGTCATAAATTATGAGTTACTCCATTAATGTTCCCATAGCTCAAGTCAGATTCAGTCAAGATGAATTCCAAGCAACAATTCTTAACTATTAATAGAATTGAGTAGCATCCAAGAGGTGATATCAGGGTGATGATTTTTCTTTTCAGTAAAGAAAGCAAACAAAAACCTTACAGCTCTTTACTCAATCCATCTCAACTTTGGATGCCTACACTCATCCAACCAGAGTCTGCTGTGGTGGGAGTAGAAGGCATTAGAATACAAAATTTTAAATTCTTGAGATCCAAGTCTCCATCCTATCCCGTTTCTAACATTGACTTGTAATAAAAGCCTTTGGCAAACTAATTTGTTGAAGAAATAAGTATGACATCTTCTAGATATTAGCATTTCTATCTAGCAATGAATTATTCCTGACAGTGAGTATTAAAATACGTAACCTTGTGAGTGACAAATAACTTATACATTGCCACATGTTATCTTTTTTTCTTTTTTTAAGAGACTGATATCTCTCCATTCCCTGGAATTCTAATAATCATTGCTCTTAATGTACCTCTCTCATTATAACACGGGTAGATCTTCTCTCGAAATTACTCTTGACACAAGTTTAGATACACATAGAGAGTCACAATATATCTTCAATAAAAAGAAGTACTTTATTCGCAGATTTCTTGCTTAATGCATTACAGTAAGCAGTGAATAGATTTTGAAAAGTCATATTGAGAACCAACAATCTACTGTGGCTAGCTGGGGATTGCATAAGTAAAGTGGTTTCAGTAAAGTAGAAAGAGTGATGTTTGTATTACTACAAAGAAGACAGATGCTGATGGCCTCATAATTTATTTGGGCAGGGTACTAAAATGCTCTATAAGTTTAGTACTTGTAGAAATAAAAGGGTTTCATGGCATTGATTGCCTGCGATGCTTTCAGTATTCTTTTTTTTAATATTTCTTTTTTTAAAATAATTTATTTTTTATTTCTTCAAGTTACATCTCAATCACAATCCCCTCCCTACTCCCCTCTCCAGTCCCACCCTTCCACCCTCCTCCCCCTCAACCCCCCATCCTATACCCTTTTTTTATGTTTAAGATATTTCTTTTTCCCCCCAACAGCTCTCCTTTTCAGTCCAACAAATGGTTCTTTCTCTTATAACTATAAATACAATACAAAACAACAGAAATAAATAGGCCACAATTATGAGAGTTATATGGCTTAGCATAAATTCCCAATATCCAGTCCATATGTATTTGGCACCTGACTTTAACATTCTACTATCTAACCATCTCCATGAGTTTAAAGTTCTATATCTAACTCAGCTTTCATACTAACTTGCCTCATAATTTAAAAAATATCTTCTTAGATGCAGAACACCCTATTTATTCCTAAACAACTCAAAATTTAACTATGAGACTCTAGCTATCTATTCTTTCAACCACCTCAGAGACCTGAGAGGGATAAATATATATGATTATATAGGAAGTGCAGGGCCTGCAGTTTCCAAAACTAAGAAATGACATACCAGTGGCTGCCTGGACAGTTCCCATTTTCTCTCCATACATTACAGCATCAATCTTTAGCCATTTTGCCCCGTTACTCTGACAGACATTGATTGTAAAGCAGGAATTATGAAGGACTTACCTACCCTGTCTTGGCAGAGCTAGGCTGTCGACTTACCTGCTTCCAAGTTTTGTCCTGTTTGGACAGCATTCTGTGGTCAGTTGAAGCAAGGGGTTTTTCTTGCCAAGAGAAAGGCTTACCACCAATTTAACCATCTCCCACTGAAGATTCTTCAATGCTCATCTTCTACTTGGAGTAGAATAGGGAGTATTCTATAAGGACATTAAGTATAGGTCCTATTCAGATAACTTTGAAGACAACCTACATATAGATACTGAATTAAACAGACTTGGGATGCTTTCTTGTAGGCACACAAACACACACACGCACACACACACACACACATTACATACCATCAAAACATGGCCTTCTTTTGGCTTAATCTGCAGTAACAACACATTTTTTCAATATTATAGAAAAAATTTTTCATCTGACTTCACTGACTTAGTGCCACAATTAAATATTGATTAACCTGACAAAAATAAGTCTTTTTCCAAATGAAGAGACTCCATATTTTCCTGATTTCAGGGTCTAGCTACAGATTTACATGGAAGAGATTATTGCTTCTATTATTTTTATTAACTACTCTCATACATGTATTAATGAAAGCAATATTTAATTAAGACATGCCATAGGTGAGAACTGAGGGCAAATGCTTGATTCCAAAATAGTGATAGACACTGGGGATTTAGTGGTGAACAAAATAGAAAAGTTTTACTATTGTACAGATTGCCTTCCAATAGCATTTTGTAGTTGCTTTGTCATTTGAGATTTGAATGAATAGCTTTTTCTGACTTCCCATAAAATTTTCAAATTGGCAAATTTTGGAAATGTTATTGATAAATGTCTTTATAAATGAAGAGAGGAAAACTCTTTAAAATAATTTCCTCTCATGTCACAAATATAAATAAATAAAGAAAGAAAGAAAGAAAGAAAGAAAGAAAGAAAGAAAGAAAGAAA
>CAJQZJ010009649.1:23819276-23856482 GCA_907164525.1 Lophiomys imhausi | reverse complement strand
GAAAGAAAGAAAGAAAGAAAGAAAGAAAGAAAGAAAGAAAGAAAGAACCCCCATAATAATCCACAGGATTTCTTAAAAAAAAAAATCATTGCCTAATAAGCATAATTTCAGCAACCTGGGATGGTCTACTCTTTGAGTTAATTGCACACTTTTATTTGAGCATTACACATGACAGCTTGAGACCATAAATGCATGTAATGTGCACACATTCTCCACTTTGAAAATGTACCTAGCACCTGTCCTGTGAACCTGGGACCCCTACCTGCACAGTGATATACACACATCCCACTCTGAACAACGGAATATGTTTCTCTGCCTCTCAATGACCATTTAACACAGTTTTTACTCTATGGTATTCCAGATATGTCTGATACACAATAGAAGACAACCTGGTCTAGACTGTGTTGAAGTACATGCTCACTGACGCAAATTATGTCCCCTGAGTGTTCTCTTAAGGATAATCTATTATTTACCATCTCACACATAATTGGGGATGCATATGATTAACATTCAAGAGGTCATGAAAAGGGATTTGTGCAATAGAACAATAGCTGTATAACTTAAACCTGTCAGTCAAAAAAGAGAGCCACCTAAATTATTCTCCCAGTGATTAACTCTTCTTCCCTGAGAGCCTATTAAAGAAGCCAATGACAATAACCTGGGTCCCTGAGCGCTCTTTGATTCCTGAGGTCTCTTGTCACTCTCTGTCTTGAATCTGATCTGTTCTATTGTTTTGCTTAGCAAAAAGCTACTTTGCTACACTAAAAAATCTATGTGCACCTTTATTCTATCTTTTTTAAATCAACTAATTTATTTAGTTTATATCCAGATGGCAGCTTCCCTCCCACCACTCCTCCCAGTCCCCTCTTCCCCTCCCCTCCCTCTAATCCCCCACCTCCCTTTCTCCTCAGAAAAGGGGAGGGCTCCCAAGAATATCAACTTACATTGTCATAACAAGTTGCAGTAAGACTAGACTGGTCTTCACCTCAGAAGGATGCATATGGATTTTACCTATATAGTAGAAGGTATCGATACTACAACTAACACACCAAAGGGTACTTGGACATAGACTTTTTATTTTTTATTTTTATTTTTTTTATTTATTTTTATATATTTTTAATACTTTTTTCTATTTTTTATTCTTTTTTATCTGTGTGTCTGCTTATTTGTTTGTTTGTTTTTAAGTTCTCTCTCCCGGGCAATGAGACACTTTTCACTGGTGATACTGCCTCGTAGACCCCTAATGAATGAGGAGGCTCTTGGCCCTCATACAACCTCTCAACTGAGATCACGGACTGTTATATAAGGACACCCCACCCCAGAGAAATGGAATGGAAAGGTTAGGGGGTAAAGAAAAAAAAATGAAATGTGATGTTTCGGCCTTTTACTACTAATTGTCACAAACTGTTTAGAATAATTAAGAAATGCAAACTAATAGTCATGCAAGCCTGTCATTTTGTTAGGTACTATGACAGCCTATTATAGTTATTTTCTAAGCTAATCAGAAATAAAGCTGCTAAGAGACAAGCAACATCTGCTTACCCTAATATAAGAGATAGATAGGGCTTCTTCAAAAACCTCAAGAGATCTGCAGAATATGGCATTCAAAGATGTTTTCGTAACTTTAGATTTTTTTATATCAAGACATATCAACTCCTGACAGCACCCCCTATTCTACCCCAAGTAGAAGATGAGCATCGAAGAATCTCCAGTGGGAGATGATTGAATTAGTCACAAGCCTATCTCTTGGTAGGAAAAGCCCCTTGCTCCAACTGTAGACAGAATGCTGTCCAAAAAGGACAAAATCTGGAAGCAGGTAAGTCGACAGCCTAGCTCTGCCAAGACAGGGTAGGCAAGTCCTTCATAACCCCTGCTCTACAATCAATGTCTGTCAGAGAAACGGGGCCAAATGACTGAAGATCGATGCTGTAATGTATGGAGAGAGACTGGGAACTGTCCAGGCAGCCACTGGTATGTCATTTCTTAGTTTTGGAAGCTGCAGGCCCTGCACTTCCTATATAATCATATATATTTATCCCTCTCAGGTCTCTGAGGTGGTTGAAGAACAGATAGCTAGAGTCTCATAATTAAATTTTGAGTTGTTTAGGAGTCAAGAGAGTGTGATAGAACTAAGAAGATGCTTTTAAAATTGTGTTGCAAGTTAGTATGAATGTTGAGTTAGATATAGAACTTTAAACTCATGGAGATGGTTAGATAGTAGAATGTTAAAGTCAGGTGCCAAATACATATGGAGTGGACATTGGGAATGTATGTTAAGTCATATAACCCTCATAACTGTGGCCTAATTACCTCTGTTGTTTTGTATTGTATTTATTATTATAAGAGAAAGATCCATTTGTTGGACCAAAAGGGGAAACTGTAGGGGGAAATAAGATATACCTTAAACTTTAAAAAAAGGGGGGAAAGAGGATGGGAGGATGAGGGTGGGAGTGTGGGACTGGAGGGGGAAATAGGGAAGTGACTGCGACTGAGATGTAACTTGAAGAAAAAAAAAAAAAGAATAGACAAGGCATCCGTGTTAGGAGAAAGTGATCCACAGCAGGCAACAGAGTCAGAGACAGCTCCTTTTCCTGCTATTAGGAGTCTCTCTTGAAGTCCAGTACACAACTGTTACATATATGTAGAAGGCCTAGGTCAGTCTCATGCATGCTTTCTGGTTGTCAGTTCAGTCTCTGTGAGCCCATATTGACCCAGAATAGTTGATTCTGAAGGTTTTCTTCTGGTGTGCTTGACCATTCTGTCTCCTTCAACCCTTAATCCTCCATGTGGTATGAGTTTATTAAAATAACCAATATGAGAATGTTTTTGTTTAATTCCAGGTGAGATGCTGTTTAAGACACAGGTGTTAATTGTAGCATCGATACCTTCCACTATATAGCTAAAATCCTACTATAAGTGAATAGATGCCATATGTGTCCTTCTGAGTCTAGGTTAGTTAACTCAGGATGAGCTTTTCTAGTTCCATCCATTTGGCTGCAAATTGCATAATTTCATTGTTCCTGATAGCTGAATAATATTCCATTGTGTAGATGTACCACAGTTTTTTAAACCATTCTTCAGTTGAGGGACATCTGGGTTGTTTCCAGTTTCTAGCTATTACAAATAAGGCTGCTATAAACATAGATGAGGAAACTTCCTTATGATTCCTTGAAGAGGCATTTGAGTGTATACCCCGAAGTGGTATGGCTGGGTCCCGAGGCAGAGCTATTCCAAGTTTTCTAAGATATTGCCAGACTGACCTCCATAGTGGTTGCACAAGCCTGCATTCCCACCAGCAATGGAGGTACGATACTACAACTAACACACCAAAGGGAACTTGGACATAGACTTCTTATTTTTAATTTTAATTTTTTATTTAATTTTTATATATTAGTTATATTTTTTATTTTTTAGTCTTTTTATCTATTGTATGCTTATTGGTTTGTTTTTTTAAATACTTTATTTTTTTTCTTCAAGTTACATCTCAGTAACAAACCCCTCCCTATTCCCCCTTCCTATCCCACCCTTCCACCCTCTTCCCCCAAGAAGTTTCCCCTTTCAGTCCAACAGATGGTTCCTTCTCTTATAACAGTAAGTATTATACAAAACAACAGATATAAATATGCCACATTTATGAGAGTTAAATGGCCCAGTATAACTTCCCAATGTCCAGTTTATACATATTTGGCCCCTGACTTTAACATTCTACTATCTAACCATCTCCATGAGTTTAAAGGTCTATATGTGACTCAACATTCATACTAACTTGCAACACACTTTTAAGAGTATCTTCTTAGATCTATAACACCCTCTTGATTCCTAAACAACTCAAAATTTAACTATGAGACTCTAGCTGTCTATTCTTCAACCACCTCAGAGACCTGAGAGGGATAAATATATTTGCTTATATAGGAAGTGCAGGGCCTGCAGCTTCCAAAACTAAGAAAGGACATACCAATGACTGCCTGGACAGTTCCCATTTTCTCTCCATACATTCCTGCATCAGTCTTCAGCCTTTGGGTCCTGTTTCTCTGACAGACATTTGTTGTAGAGCAGGGATTATTAAGGACTTACCTACCCTATCTTGACAGAGTTAGGCTGTCGACTTCCCTGCTACCAAGTTTTGTCCTTTTTGGACAGCAGTCTGTCTGCAGTTGGTGCAAGGGGTTTTTTCATGCCAAGAGATAGGCTTGCCACTAATTCAACCATCTTACAGTGGAGGTTCTTCGATGCTTATCTTCTACTTGGAGTAGAATAGGGGGTGCTGTCAGGCGCTGATATGTCTCGATATCAAAAAAAAAGAAAATCTTGATTTAAGATAACACCTTTGAATGCCATATTCTGCAGATCTCTTGGGGTTTTTGAAGATGCCCTATCCATCTCTTGTATTTAGATAAGCAAATGTTGCTTGTCTCTTAGCAACTTGATTACTGGGTAGTTTAGAGAATATCTGTGATAGACTGTCATAGTAGCTAACAAAGTGACATGTTTGCATGACTAGGAGTTTGTTTTACTTAACTATCCTAGACCGTTTCAGACGGTTGGTATCAAGAGGTCAGAGCTTCACATTTTATTTTTAAGTATCTCTAGGTATGATACCATTAGGAAGCGTTACCTTTAAATTTGTATCAATATACAAAGATCTATTCAATTGTGGTTAAATATACTCTTAATTATGTTTTTTTAGTAGTTTTCTCTTCCAGGCAACGAGACACTTTTCACTGATGGTACTGTTTTGTAGATCCCCAATGAATGAAGAGGCACTTGGCCCTCATACGACCTCTCAACTGAGATGTGGGACTGTTATATAAGGACACCCCACCCCAGAGAAATGGGATGGAAGGGTTAGGAGGTAAAGAAAAAAAATGAAATGTGATGTTTCAGCCTTTTACTACTAATTGTCACAAACTGTTTAGGATAATTAAGAAATGCGAACTAATGGTTATGTAAGCCAGTCATTCTGTTAGGTACTATGACAGCCTATTATAGTTACTTGCTAAGCTAATTAGAAATAAAGCTGCTAAGAGACAAGCAACATCTGCTTACCCTAATATAAGTGATAGACAGGGCCTCTTCAAAAACCTCAAGAGATCTGCAGAATATGACATTCAAAGATGTTTTCGTAACTTTAGATTTTTTTATATCAAGACATATCAACTCCTGACAGCACCCCCTATTCTCCTCCAAGTAGAAGATGAGCATCGAAGAATCTCCAGTGGGAGATGATTGAATTAGTCACAAGCCTATCTCTTGGTAGGAAAAGCCCCTTGCTCCAACTGTAGACAGAATGCTGTCCAAAAAGGACAAAGTCTGGAAGCAGTTAAGTCGACAGCCTAGCTCTGCCAAGACAGGGTAGGTAAGTCCTTCATAACCCCTGCTCTACAATCAATGTCTGTCAGAGAAACAGGGCCAAATGACTGAAGATCGATGCTGTAATGTATGGAGAGAAAATGGGAACTGTCCAGGCAGCCACTGGTATGTCATTTCTTAGTTTGGGAAGCTGCAGGCCCTGTACTTCCTATAAAATCAGATATATTTATCTCTCTCAGGTCTCTGAGGTGGTTGAAGAATAGATAGCTAGAGTATCATAATTAAATTTTGAGTTGTTTAGGAGTCAAGAGAGTATTATAGATCTAAGAAGATACTTTTAAAATTATGTTGCAAGTTAGTATGAATGTTGAGTCAGATATAGAACTTTAATCTCATGGAGATGTTTAGATAGTAGAATGTTAAAGTCAGGTACCAAATACATATGGACTGGTCATTGGGAATGTACTTTAAGCCATATAACCCTCATAACTGTGGCCTAATTACCTCTGTTGTACTGTATTTTATTTATTATTATAAGAGATAGAGCCATTTGTTCGACTGAAAGGGGAAACTGTAGGGGGAAATAAGATATACCTTAAACTTAAAATAAAAAAAAAGGGAAGAGGATGGGGGGTTGAGTGTGGGAGGGTGGGACTGGAGGGGGAATAGGGAGGGGACTGCGATTGAGATATAACTTGAAGAAATAAAAAATAAAGGAAAAAAAAGAATGCATTTGTCCCACAGACAACAGTTCTCCAACACTCAGTCTACACAAACATTAAAAAAAAAAAAGACACAGGTGTTAAGTATTAACTGTCTTGTGAGCTAGCAGAAGTGGGGCTTAGCCTGCTGAGCAAGTTTGACTCAGAGGACCTGAGAAGGGCTAAAAAGCCAGACCATAGAGGAGAAGGGGGCTCTACAAAGAAGTAGGAGAAAAGGGGCTACAAAGAACAGAAAGGGCTACAAAGAAGATAGAGGTTGCTGCTCTCTTGGTTGCTGGTGCTCTCCTAAACTGCTGCTTATCCCTCTTGCTGCTGTCTCCTCTGTTTTTTGGACTTCTACTGAGATTGGTATTACCCCCAAAGAATCCAAGGACCCTAATCAGCATGAAGTAGCTTAAAGAAAACTATACCCTCTTTTCCCCTTTAACCTTCTTTCTCTCCTACCTAGTGTCAGGATGTTGGAAGGGAGGTAGCAGAATTAAGTACAGTAAAATAAATTAGAGGGTATAATTAATATCAATAAAAATAATAAAAGCCATCTTGCTATACCTCCTCTCCCACAGGATTTCCCAAGCTCCACCTAAAGTCTGGCTGTGGGTCTATTCATCTCTTTCCATTAGTTGCTGGATGAAGCCTCTCAGATATCAGTTATGCTAGCCTCCTGTCTGTAACTATATTAGAATATCATTAACAGTGTCAGGGGTTGGCTGTCTCTCATTGCATGGGTCTCAAGCTGGGCCAGTCATTGGCTGTCTATTTCCTTAATTCCTGCTCCATCTTTACCCCTGCACATTTTGTAGTCAGGACAAATATGGACCAAAAGTTTTGTGGCTGAATCAGTGTTTCAATCCCCACATTGGAAGTCTTTTCTGGTTATAGGAGATGGCCATTTTAGATTCCATACCCCCTTTGCTAAGAGTTTTAGCTACAGTCATCCTCATAGATTCTTGGGAGTTTCCATTGTTCTACTTTTCTAGCTCATCCCATAGATATGCCCCCATTTCAATTATCTCTCCCAGTACTCTCTCCCTCTGACCTCAGACTTGCTTTCTCCTGTTCCCATTCACACTCCTTCTCTCACCCAAACCCCTCCCTCCATCCACCCTTGATATCTATTCTATTTCTTCTTCTCTATGAAATTCAAGCATATCCCCTTGTGCCCTCATTGTTACTTAACTTCTTTGTTTCTATGGTTTGTAGCATGCTTATCCTATACATTGGACTTAATATCCACTTATAAGTAAGTACATACCATGTTTTTCTTTCTGGGTCTAGGTTACCTCACTTAGGATGATTTTATCTAGTTCCATCCATTTACCTGCAAATTTCATGATGTCATTGTTTTTAATAGCTGAGTAATACTCCAATGTGTAAATGTACCACATTTTCTCTTTCTCTTTTTTTTTTTTTTTTGGGGTGTGGATTGGTTGAGTAACATCTAAGTTGTGTAAGAAAATTTGTATATAAAAACACTTTTTTATTAATATTTAGCAAACATCTATAAAACACCTATATCCCATAACCTTATGCCTAATTCCTAAAACTTAATACCTATGAACACTTAATATCTAAGAACACATAACCAATATTATTTTAACTTTGTTAAAAGGGTATTGCCATTCTTAGCATAAGTTTTTGCAGAATAACTTGGTTTTTGGTAGTCTGGGTATGGCAGTCACTGTAGACAATCCTTTCAAAGCTTAGGTTTCTTTGGGCCTAACTTTACCAGTTCTTATGGCCAGTTTATTTTAACCACTAGATTGTGGCCATTTTATGAGACCAGTCTATTTTAACTGCTAAACTTGATGTTGGCTTCTTCCACCAACTGAGACTCATTTCTGTAGGCTCCTCACTCTGCAAATGCTTCACAGCCTAGTTCCTCCAAACTCTGCCTGCTTTTTCTGCCAGCATTATTAGGGTGACTTACAGCAAAAGGTGTCTCTCTGGCTGACTTGCAACAAGTCTCTGTCTTGGACTCCATCTCAGTTTATGACCACTATGGTCTCAATAGTGACAAAAGGCATACCTTGCTGTGTAGTTCTGCAGCATGCATTGATTTCTCAATCTGTAATGGTGATAGGAAGAGGAGAGCATCACGTGGAACTCTCTGTTTATAAAATGATGCTATATATACCATCATCTCATTAGCTTTGGCCGTCTTGAGGGCTCACAAGATTTCTTGTAATCCAGCAGTCCTGTGGCTTCTCGAAACACTGACATCCTCTGCAGCTTGTAAGGCTTCTTAGCCATGCCCCTTCAACAAAGCATTTTGTGGAACTATGACCTCAACTGGACTCTGCCCATCTTGGTCCAAGTTCAAGGGACACCAAGCTCTCCTTACATACTGCCAGATGTTAGGTTGATTTACATACTAATTTCACTAAAGAAACCTAACTTCTACCCCAAGCTTGTTTCCAGTTCTGACTATTAAGAATAAAGCTGCTGTGAACAAAGTTAAGCAAGTCAGGGTAGTTGCCCTGTATTTTATCTTGAACAAGACACCAAGAGTTGAAAATACCTGACCCATATCCCAACCACTGATAAAGCAAAATAAGCTTTTTTTCTGTTCTGATCTGCAAACCTAGAATGCAAGGCCTTTATTTGCATGTTGAGAATACATTCTTATGCATGTCTATGATATCTCAGAAACAATTCTTCTGCTTTTCAGTCCTAAATATGGCCTGGATCTTAGAGATAGCCATGCTTACAATAAAAAAATGATTTTTTTTCTGTGTCAACGCTCTTACATTGAGATAATGTGGTCTACTAATGAACATAATTTATTGTTTTATATATATGGTATAGTGTATATATTATATAGTTATATATAATATGTATTAATAGGTAAATATAATATGCCATATAATATACATAATATATGTATGTATGTATGTGTGTATTTATTTATTCTAAGTGTGGTGTCTTCTACAACAGGGTTCCACCCTCCACCCCTGGCAGGCAACAAAGGACTAATCACAGATACAGGTAGTCCCTGCTCCTTATAGAATACCTTCTTCTTAGAGAAAATGGAGCCCATCACACAACACTGCAATGGGATACAATGCCGAGAACACTGGGTTTCTGACTTAGAAAATCACAAAGTGATACAGTGTTGAGCCCAATGGCTTTCTGATTTCAGATAAAAAGTTTCTTGTTTTGAAGGGCATTCAACTATATACACAAGAACAGCATCCTCTAAATAGTATGAATTCAAATATTTTTTTCACTAAGGCATATTATATTGTGACTTTAAGAAAAGACTTTAAAGATATTCCGTCATATAGGTACTTTAACAACTTATATCCTCCCACCCAGAACAAAGATTTTCAAGTCAGGATCTACATGTTGCCTAGGGAACTAATCATATTATTAAGTTTTATCTTAATAAAGAAAGTTTTTATCTTAATAAAGGAAGTTTTTTCTCTTGAGAAAGCTGAGTAATTCAGCACAGACATAGTGCTCATGAGTTTATATTCTTCACTTTTACTTGACTCTAACATCACAAAGATTTAAGCACTTCTTACAGCCCTGTTTACAGGCATTGCAATAAAATGCTTTCACAGTTTAAATATATTGACTAATAGCACAGAGCTTGTAAAATGTGGATCTGAAATCCTGGTAAAAGCCTTTATCCAATTTAAAAAGTTTAGAGCTTTGGAAACTCTACTAAATGAAAAGAAGATTTTACGGTATATGTAATTTCTATGAATAATATCTCACAGTGAGGTAGTTGAGCATGACATCAATTAACTTAACTAATTAATTAGTTAACTTAAAAATATATATCAGCCAGTTACTGTTTACAACCAATGGTTCAAGATGTTGCAAAGAATTATTGGACATAGTCAATGCCTGATCATATGTTTTTAGTTTGTTCACAGAGGTGCTGAATATGCAAAAGAAAAATTTCAGGCTTTAGAAATAATGCACTCACAGCATATTATATATTTAAAGGAACTTAAAGCTAAACAGGTATAATGATGGATGTTTTGTATGTGGACATGAAAATATAGTTAAATTTTAAAGTATATATTTTTATCTATTCTGTGACAATTAATGTATCTTGACATTTCAGTTCTACCTCTTACTCTCATTGGGCAATCCCAATATACATCCCCTCCCCACTTTATTTCCTTTCCTTGATTGATTTATTGTAACCTACGGCATCCTGTCAGTTCTTATATTACCAAGAGCTGAGATAAGAACATTAAAGCACAATGTTTGAAATAAAGAAATTGTAAGAGAGAGATGATCAATTAATCAGTACATTAATCTTTAAAGGGTTAACATGAAATACTTTAACCTTTGTGGAAGTTAATATGAGGTTTGGAGTGATTCTCACTCTTTTGAGACTGCAGAGTTGTTTACTGATGTTTTCCCAGGGAACTTTCTGCCCATTGAGATCCTGGCTTTGGAGTTCTGAATTATTCATAAAATGCTTCTCGGCCTGATAGTCAGAAAGACAGAACCTTTTATATGTCAGTTCTAATACTTTTCCTATCTGTAATATGATAGGAATCACTAAAGTAGAAAGATAATAGAAAAATAAATCCCGTAGGACTGCATGCTCTTTTTGGCTAGTTGGCCCAGAAAAAGAGGATGTGTGTGTTCCCAATTCTACTGTTTCTCAAGGATGGAAAGGAAATTGATGTTTTTCCACCACCACCTTTTGCTGCTTTGATAATATTCTCTGATGCAACCAAAAAGTTACTCTTCTATAGTTCTCTTGGTTGAGCAGCTATTTATGTGCCAATGGGATCCATCTATTCACCTTCATTACAGCTTTTCATCCTTGAAGACAATAAATTCAAACAATATGATCTTGAAAAGTCAATATAATTTACACAACTAATGAACTGAAATGTATGGGGGTATTTATTGAATACACTGTTCCCTGGAGACTTTATTAAATTCTCCATAGAGTAGAAAGAAGCAGAAACTATTTTCTTGAGGAAAAATATCAGGTCTGTGTTTTAGCAATCACACTTGAATAAACAGCTAGAAGAAACTGCTGAAGGAAGGCAAAAATAAGAATGTCAAACTATGTATATGAGGCACTATTTTCTGGTTGCTTTTGCTTAACTCCTTGTGACAGGTTATTACAATGGAATTTGATCAAGGTTTGTGGGTTTTGTTCCGTATGTTTGCTTAGCTCAATATTTTTCTGTAATCTTTTCATCCTGGGTTGTCCATAATCTCTTATGTTCCACTTTTGTTGACCAACTTTTGAGTAGCACTCTCCTGAATTTTTGCAGTAAAAAGACAAAGAACAATGTTTTTAAGAAGCATAGGTTCATGTAGGGCTGGAAAATTCATTGAGTCAAAAATTCAAAGAGAAGCTAAACTAAACATGCAGATCTTTTTTCTTTATACTGACCTCATGATTTAGAATAGAACTTCTTAAGCCATCTATATACCAATGACAGAGCACTTTAAATTGCAGATTTGTTTTCCTAGAAACTGGTGCAGATAAAGGCTCCCCAGTTCGAGCCATGATCAGGTATCATTTGTCTGAGACCACACTTGAATGATCAGATTTTATAAATCAAAAATACAAACTTACTTAATTTAACTGGTTGTGAACTTAAAAAATTTCCTAATGAAGTCATAGGCAACTTTCCTGACTCATCTAAAGTTACAGCATGAATGAAAAGTTGGAACAGAATTCTGGATGCTGAATGACTCTGACTACAAACATACTCAAATTCTCCCCATGTTTTAGTGTGCTGCCGTTGATTCATGTTTCTAAGATGTCACTGGTTATTAGACTCATATGGGAGGTGCTGATACATTTTATTTGTTCAGGGTCTGATTATCAATAATTTAGAAGGCAAACCTATGGATTATTTGTTAGTCACTGTAATAACCACTATTTTCAAAAAAGGCTGGGGACAGAATATTGATTTGTAACAGTTGTCACTCAAGAAGCAAAAGAGTATAGTTTATCTGTACTATATGGCTAAACTCTGACTATAAGTAAATAGATGTCATGTGCATCCTTCTGGGTCTGGATTAGCTCACTCAGGATGAGCTTCTCTAGTTCCATTCATTTGGCTGCAAATTGCATGATTTCGTTGTTTCAGTATTCCATTGTGTAGATGTGCCACAGTTTTTGTTTGTTTGTTTTGTTTGTATCCATATTCCTCAGTTGAGGGACATCTGGGTTGTTTCCAGTTTCTAGCTATTGCAAATAAGACTGCCTTGAACATAGATGAGGAAACTTCCTTGTGATTTGGTGAGGAATCATTTGGATGTACACCCAGAAGTGGTATGGCTGGGTCTTGAGGAAGAGCTATTCCAAGTTTTCTATGATATCTCCAGACTGATTTCCATAGTGGTTGTACCAGCCTGAACTCCCACCAGCAATGGAGGCGTGTTCCCCTTTCTCCACAACCTTACCAGCATGTACTGTCATTTACGCTTTTGATCTTAGCCATTCTGACAGGTGTAAGATGTAATCTCAGAGTATACTACAACCAATGCACCAAAGGAAACAGGAACATAGACTTTTTTCCCTGTCAATGAGACTCTTTGCCCTAGTGGTGCTGCCTTGTAGGCCCCCAGTGTATGAGGAGGCTCTTGGCCCTCATATGACTGCTGAACTGGGGCAGGGAACTGATATCCAGGGACATTCCATTCCAGAGGAGAGGGATGGAAGGGATAGGGGGTAGAGGGTTGGGGGGCAGGGCTGGGAGGAGTGGAAAGAGGGCGCTGTGATGTAGATGTAACCTGAAATAATAAATAAACATAAAAAAAAGAAGTAAGAGAGTGTTTCTCAACTTAGCTTTTTGTTAAAACACAAGTTATTGCATTTTACCTCTCTTGGTTTGATTCCACAGGTCGGGTTTATGAATCCGGTGCTCTAGAGTTCTGGTAACAGCCGCTTGCTGCTGCTGTTGCTTTTCCAGGGTCTACAATTTAAGAACCACTTTGCTAGCCTGAAGCAATGATGATTAAGTTGTTAACTTTTAAATTTTTTGACTTTACCTGTATGTTTGATAGCTATAGGCTCTTACTATATAGCTGAAATAATTGATTTGGTCTCCATGTGTTACAAGAAATAACTTTCTAACAAAAGTAGCATGACAAGAAGAATGTTGCACAAAAAAAAAATGTTTGTCACAGTGTACATGTCATTGGCAAAGTGATCACTCTGGATTCCATATGGGGAATTTCAAGGTAATATATGTTATTTGATTCTATTATTCTTCTCTCCTTATGTCAAGAAATTAAAGCTATTCATCAGAGAGAACAAAGAAAATTATCTGATGCACAATGACTTCCTCTCTCATGTATGTCATTCAATGTTTTGAATTATTACAACAGGGCTTCACAATTAGCTGCAGATAGTCTAATTTCAGAGACAGCTATAGTGAGATTTCATAGGGAGCAGTATTATAATCAATGTAATTTCTGATTGTAAATAAAATAGTATTATACTTTGTATTATATAAAAACATTTGTTAAATTCTTTCTCCAAAAAAAAATCTTGAAAAAATGGCAGAATAAATTTTTTTGTATAACACTGGGTCTTTCTTTGTTGTTCCAGCTGGAGTACAGATTACCAAGCTAAAGTCTAAATGGTGATCTCATTAATGATAATTGTATTAGCGCCAATAGTAAAAATGGACATTTAGTTCAAACTTTTTCCCCCTGAAATATCCTGAGCTTGTTATTATCTGATTTGGGATTGAATTCATGCCCAGCGACTTAATTATTTTGTATTAGAGGATTCATATAAACTTCCATGGCTTTAGAAGTGATGTGTGTTAATCAAGACTTCCATAAATATAAAATAAAGTACTATCAAAAAAGCACTCAATGCAGCATTTGTCAGAAATGTGTGTTCAGTAAATGACATCATTCCTCCTCATAAAGTCATCAGGCTTCAACTTGAAAATATTTATTGAGATGATCAGCATCATGAGATTTCATTCCATTTATAGCATAGTTTCTCAACTTGAAACCCTTCTAGCATCTCTACATATTTCAGTCACAATAATATATAGCAACTACAATATATGAAGAGAATAAAAAAGAAACTTTTATATAAATAACAAAGTATTTTCCAATGTAAATTGGACCCAGGCAATTTAAATAAGCAAGAGACCACAATAGACTTCAATTAATAAAGGTAAGAAACTTAAATCCTTTGATATAATAAAAAGTAGTTTTGAAAACTATTACTAGGATAATTAAAAATATTTGGCATACATATTTTGTATGGGATAGGTTGTAGCACCCAGAAACTAACACTAAATATAATTGGCTTAGAAAACGCAGGCATGATTTTTCACATCACACGTACAGTGCAGGGTTAGCTGGAAGATAGGATCTTATTTTTTCCACTCAGATAATTGTTTAGCACTTTTCAGAGTGCCTCTATTGACTGTGCATATTGTGCTATTTAATATCTCCAACTGGAAGTGACATGTTACATTATTTTATATTCTATTAACCAAAGTAATCTGCTTGTGTCTATGAATTAAAGTGGTCATAGTCCTTAGAATGAAAAGGAGATTGATAGGGTTAGAGGCAAGAAAACAGAGATTGCAAGAGAAGTGGGAATAATAGAATGCATTATATATACATATATATGTATATATATATATATAATGCTCACATATCTGCATACATATACCTGTATTAATATTTGTATACACATACATATATATACATATATACATACATAACAAAGAAAAATTTCAGTTAATCATGAAAAAATTGGTGGTGGTGGTGATAAGGGATATCTTGCCATGTTCCCAGCAGTAAAGTATCAAATTCTGTGAAAATCCAAATAACTTTCTTGTGGAAGCTCTTGTTTATTTCTACATGAGGCCTTTATGTTTCTTTTCCCATAATCTCATTAATTTATTTCAATTTTAAACACAGATTCCTAGGCTTAACAATGTTTTTTTTTTTTTTTTTTTGGTTTTTCGAGACAGGGTTTCCCTGTGTAGCCCTGGCTGTCCTGGACTCAATTTGTAGACCAGGCTGGCCTCGAACTCGCAAAGATCCGACTGCCTCTGGTTTTTTTATATTTTGCTTTTTTAATTTTGTAGTAGTGTGAAATTGGTAATGCGTACAGTTTAAATTATGCTTTTAATTTATGGCATCTGACTTTTCTTACTAGTCTTAGCAATATGTGTGGTACTGGCAGAGAGGTGCCAGTTCCATTCAGCCATGTCACTGTGCAATTAAACAGGTTTTACCTACCGCACATTGGCTTAGACCACATCATCAGTCAAATAACCCCTTCTTTGTTTAAAATCATTTTCTCCATTAAAATGTGTTTCTATTATGTTAAATACTATTTTGATCACAGCATGTGAAACTTGGAAACTACTGAGTATTTTGAATAACATTTTCTTATAAATGTGGAAGATAGCATGCTGTAATTCTGTAAAATACGATTAAAATAGAGGGTAACATTTTAGGGTAAAAGAAGACTTTTAGAATTGATTTTTTTAAAGCAAAAGTTTCTTTCATATAGCATTTCTTACAGGTAGTACTAAGATACTATTCTAAACTCTGAAGATATTCTGATCTTTCCTAATATATGTTTCCCTATACTATATCGTATTTTTACTTATCGTGTATTCAATGCAGTTTTCTTTTTCTCACTGCACCCTTTAATGGCTGCTGTTTCTTTTAAGCAATATCACACTATTCCTTGCCAAGTATTTTGTAACTATGACATATATAGTTCAGCACATTGTCTCACTAACAGATGCACCTAGTATTTACTGTAATAATCGAGCATTTCCATTTGTCAGTTTCAAATAAAATGCAGAGTCTCGATGTCAATGCTACTTCCTGTGCTGCTATTCTTTATGTTGTCACTTAATTTTCTTTGAAAATAAACATATTAGGCATGACCTTCCCCTTGTGGAATAAGCCTTAATTCCAAAATCAGAAAGCAGTTGCTTGCCCTATTATATCTGTGACACTCTTGAACCCATGGGGTATCTTATTATGCTGGTTATTATAACTCACAAGGGTTACAGCCAAATTTGCCTCAGGCACCATCAGTCAGAGGTCAGGACGAAATGTCTTCTGTACATAACAAGACTATTGGACTCATGAACTCACAACAGCTGTGGTTTTTGGTTTACTGTACAACTTATAGAAAATCAAACCAGTCACCATTGGATCATGGAGAGAAGAGGGAGCCATAAGTCCTTACTCATAACTACAGTGATAGTATTGAGAGCTTATGGCTTCTTGAGGTCTGGGAATTTGGTTTTTGCTTTTGAGAGTGTGGTCCCTGGTAGGCATAGCATGCTCCAAATGGATGGCCCCACACCTATTAGTATGTGAACAGCACAAGAGAGAGCTAGAAGCTCTAAAAACAAAAACAAACAAAAGTGAAAAAAAAAACAAAAACAAAAAAACAAAACAAGGTTGAGAGGGGCCAGAGAGAAGTTAGGGGGAGGAATGCAGGACATAATATAATCAGAACACAATATTCATGTATACAATTATCAAATAATTAATACAAGTATTACATTAAAAATAAAAGACATGCTGATTTCAAGTCAACTGTTTGTAAATCAACTGTATCTTTCCAAAAAGATGTTGGACAGACAAATGAAAGAAATGTTCATTCCTCGGTGTCAGATGCTACTCTAGTTAGAATGGGGTCTTTACTGAGGTAATGAAATTAAAATGAGGTAATCAGGGTTAAATTCAAGTATGTTTAGTATCATATTAAAAATGAAAAAAAATGCCACTGAGATGGCTTTTCTTTGAGGGAAAATGATGTGAAAAAACACAGGGAGGTGAACATGTGAATGGAACAATGCAACCCAAGACAGAAGATGCCACAGCTTTCCAGCAAAGCTTGGAAACTGGTGAAGTCAGGGACATGATTGTGACCTGGGACAGATGGAGAGAACATACCCAGGTGGTGCTTAGATTCTGATCTCCAGCTTTACAAAGGGTGAGACAATTTATTTCTGTCCTCTTAACCATCCAAATTTGGTTCTTCTTAAATGGAAATCCTAACAAACTAAGAGCCTGCTAGTAAATATCACAATGCTGCTCTCTTCTTCCTCTACACTTCATGGAAGTCTAGTTCATCAGATTCAGTTCACATACACAAAATTCTTTTTTTATTTTTTTTATATAAGTACTTTATTTTTTTTCTTCACTTTAAATCTCAGTCACAAACCCTTCCCTATTCCCCCTTCCTGTCCCACCCTTCCACCCTCTTCCCCCCCAACAGCTTCCCTTTTCAATCCAACAAATGGTTCTTTCTCTTAAAACAGTAAATTCTATACAAAACAGCAGACTTCTCTCTTTTTATTTTCTGTATCCTTCTTTCTCTCCTAAATAGGAGTGAACAGACTTGAGAAAATGGGACATAGTATAGGAAAGATCAAGAAAAAAAGGACAGATTATTGAACATGGCCTTATACCTTTGTACACTGATACAAAATTAATATAACATTTGGCTAAATTGGTATTGATCATTGTATATTAATGCAAAATTAAGATTGTATAGGGCTACATCGGTATTGATCTTTGTATATTGATACAAAATTAAGATTATATTTGGCCACAATGGTATTGACCCTTGTATATTGATGTAAAATTAAGATTGTATTGGGCTACATTGGTATTGATCTTTGTATATTGATACAAAATTAAGATTATATTTGGCCACATTGGTATTGATCTTTGTATATTGATACAAAATTAAGGGTAACGCTTCTTAAAGGTATTGTTTGTAGTAATACTTAAAAATGAAATATCAAGTTTTGACCTCTTGCTACCAACCGACATAAACTGTTTAGGATAATTAAGAAATGGAAACTAATAGTCATGAAAACGTGTCATTTTGTTAGTTACTATGACAGTCTATCACAGTTATTTTCTAAACTACTCAGAAATCAAGTTGCTAAGAGACAAGCAATATTTGCTTATCTAAATATAAGAGATAGATAGGGCATCTTCAAAAACCTCAAGAGATCTGCATAATATGGCATTCAAAGATGTTTTCTTAACTTAAGATTTTTTTGATATCAAGACATGTCAGCTCCTGACAGCACCCCCTATTCTACTCCAAGTAGAAGATGAGCATCGAAGAATCTCCAGAGGGAGATGATTGAATTGGTGGTAATCCTTTCTCTTGGCAAGAAAAACCCCTTGCTTCAACTGTAGACAGACTTCTGTCCAAAAAGGACAAAACTTAGAAGCAGATAAGTTGACAGCCTAGCTCTGCCAAGACAGGGGAGGTAAGTCCTTCATAATTCCTGCTCTACAATCAATGTCTGTCAGAGAAACGAGCCACATGGCTGAATATTAATGCTGTAATGTATGGAGAGATAATGGGAACTGTCCAGGCAGCCACTGGTATGTCATTTCTTAGTTTTGGAAGCTTCAGGCCCTGCACTTCCTATATAATCAGATATATTTATCCATCTCAGGTCTCTGAGGTGGTTGAAGAATAGATAGCTAGAGTCTCATAGTTAAATTTTGAGTTGTTTAGGAATCAAGAGGGTGTTCTGGATCTTAACCACAATTGAATAGATCTTTGTATATTGACACAAAATTAAAGGTAACGCTTCCTAATGGTATCATACCTAGAGATACTTAAAAATAAAATGTGAAGCTCTGGCCTCTTGATACCAACCATCTAAAACGGTCTAGGATAGTTAAGTAAAACAAACTCCTAGTCATGCAAACATGTCACTTTGTTAGCTACTATGACAGTCTATCACAGATATTCTCTAAACTACACAGTAATCAAGTTGCTAAGAGACAAGCAACATTTGCTTATCTAAATACAAGAGATGGATAGGGCATCTTCAAAAACCCCAAGAGATCTGCAGAATATGGCATTCAAAGATGTTATCTTAAATCAAGATTTTCTTTTTTTTTTGTTATCGAGACATATCAGCGCCTGACAGCACCCCCTATTCTACTCCAAGTAGAAGATAAGCATCGAAGAACCTCCACTGTAAGATGGTTGAATTAGTGGCAAGCCTATCTCTTGGCATGAAAAAAACCCTTGCACCAACTGCAGACAGACTGCTGTCCAAAAAGGACAAAACTTGGTAGCAGGGAAGTCGACAGCCTAACTCTGCCAAGACAGGGTAGGTAAGCCTTCATAATCCCTGCTCTACAACAAATGTCTGTCATAGAAACAGGACCCAAAGGCTGAAGACTGATGCAGGAATGTATGGAGAGAAAATGGGAAGTCATTGGTATGTCCTTTCTTAGTTTTGGAAGCTGCAGGTCCTGCACTTCCTATATAAGCAAATATATTTATCCCTCTCAGGTCTCTGAGGTGGTTGAAGAATAGACAGCTAGAGTCTCATAGCTAAATTTTGAGTTGTTTAGGAATCAAGAGGGTGTTATAGATCTAAGAAGATACTCTTAAAAGTGTGTTGCAAGTTAGTATAAATGTTGAGTCAGATATAGACCTTTAAACACATGGAGATGGTTAGATAGTAGAATGTTAAAGTCAGGGGCCAAATATGTATAAACTGGACATTGGGAAGGTATACTGGGCCATTTAACTCTCATAAATGTGGCATATTTATATCTGTTGTTTTGTATAATACTTACTGTTATAAGAGAAGGAACCATCTGTTGGACTGAAAGGGGAAACTTCTGGGGGGAAGAGGGTGGAAGGGCGGGATAGGAAGGGGGAATAGTGAGGGGTTTGTGACTGAGATGTAACTTGAAGAAAAAAAAATATAAAGTATTTATAAAAAAAAAAGATGCTGAGAAAAAAAAAGATAATTCAGTAATTTAGACTCCCTTTTCAGGGGATTATAGCTATATTGGGTTGACAGTTATTAATAGTTATGACAGGTACAACATTCTCAAATAATAAAGTAAAATAAAATATGTAATATACAGTATCTGAAGTTCACAAAAATTTTAAAAATGATTGGAAAATCCATAATAGAGAAATGAAAAGATGAAATACTTTCTAAACATCAGCCAATACAAGTAATTATTGAAAAAGGACTAGGACATCAATTGTGGTTTTAATATATACAAATGGATGGCTGTCAAGGATTAGGTTAGAAAAAAATGAATGAAGAATTATGTCTTAGAATTATGTTGTATATTCTATATTGAATTTGAATGCTTTTTATTCTATGTATCACTAGATATTTACTTCTAAAATATTTACCTGAATTATAAGAGAATCCAGAAAACTTTTTCAGAAGGTATAATTTTACTTTGTTGTTCATGTATAAAATTATATTTGAATTTAAAAAAAAATTATGAGGCAAGTTAGTATGAAAGCTGAGTTAGATATAGAACTTTAAACTCATGGAGATGGTTAGATAGTAGAATGTTAAAGTCAGGTGCCAAATAAATATGGACTGGACATTAGGGATGTATGCTAAGCCAAATAACTCTTATAATTGTGGCCTATTTATTTCTGTTGTTTTGTATTGTATTTATAGTTATAAGAAAAAGAACCATTTTTTGGACTGAATGGGAGAGCTGTTGGCGGGAAAAAAAGAAGTACCTTAAACTAAAAAAAAAAGAAGGGAAGAGAATGGGGGGTTGAGGGGGAGGAGGGTGGAAGGGTGGGACTGGAGGGGGGAGTAGGGAGGGGATTGTGATTGAGATGTAACTTGAAGAAATAAAAAATAAATTATTATAAAAAAATTAAAAAAAGAAAACTGTCAAAAAAACAGCAGAATTAAAAATGCCACATTTATGAGATTTAAATGGCCCAGTATAACTTCCCAATGTCCAGTTCATACATATTTGGCCCCTGACTTTAACCTTCTACCTTCTAACCATCTCCATGAGTTTAAAGTTCTATAACTGACTTAGCTTTCATACTCACTTGCATCACTATTATAACCATCTTCTTAGATCTAGAACACCCTCTTGATTCCTAAACAACTCAAAATTTAGCTATGAGACTCAAGCTGTCTATTCTTCAACCACCTCAGAGAGCTGAGAAGGATAAATTTATCTGATTATATAGGAAGTGCAGGGCCTGCAGCTTCCAATGCTAAGAAATGACAAACCAGTGACTACCTGGACAGTTCCCATTTTCTCTCCATACATTCCAGCATCAGTCTTCAGCCTTTTGGTCCTGTTTCTCTGACAGACATTTATTGTAGAGCAGGGATTATGAAGGACTAACCTACCCTGTCTTGGCAGAGCTAGGCTGTCGACTTCCCTGCTACCAAGTTTTGTCCTTTTTTGGACAGCAGTCTGTCTGCAGTTGAAGCAAGGAGTTTTTACATGCCAAGAGATAGGCTTATCACTAATTCAACCATCTCACACTGGAGATTCTTCAATGTTTTTCTTCTACTTGGAGTAGAATAGGGGGGTGCTGTCAGGAGCTGATATGTCACGATATAAAAAAAAATCTTAATTTAAGATCACATCTTTGAATGCCATATTCTGCAGATCTCTTGGGGTTTTTGAAGATGCCCTATCTATCTCTTGTATTTAGATAAGCAAATGTTGCTTGTCTCTTAACAACTTGATTACTGAGTAGCTTAGAGAATATCTGTGATAGACTGTCATAGTAGCTAACAAGGTGACATGCATGTATGACTAGGAGTTTGTTTTTCTTAACTATCCTAAACTGTTTAAGACGGTCTTATCTTTCCAGGAGAATCAAAGTATCCATTCAAGGAACCCAGGGACAACTGGAAAATGGAAACCACAGCAGAAATCAGAATCAGACACCAAAAGAAGACGAGTGACCCAGATGATTCAGCCTGACAGACTCCCTCAATAGCTGTCTCCATCAAAAGCCTACAACCACAACAACTCAATATCGCTAAGACCGTTCAGCTCTACACAATGCCCCAGCCAGAACCTCAGTAAAGCCTGGAAGTTCAGCTTCTGCCTACAAACTCCTTAAGACATCTAAACAGCTGAGAACAGAAGGAGTGAACATAAAAGGATTGTATTAACATTTTTAACCATTTTTCATTTTGATTTGAAGCAAGGAGTTTTTACATGCCAAGAGATAGGCTTATCACTAATTCAACCATCTCACACTGGAGATTCTTCGATGCTTTTCTTCTACTTGGAGTAGAATAGGGGGTGCTGTCAGGAGCTGATATGTCACGATATAAAAAAAAATCTTAATTTAAGATCACATCTTTGAATGCCATATTCTGCAGATCAGAATGGCTGCATAAACAAGTTTACTACGACCCAAATCAGCAGGAAGTCATTTTAAGAGAGCGACGTCCCATACCCAGAGGGTGGGGAGGGTGTTTCTCCGCCCCCCCCCTTTTTTAGTTATTTGAAGGACAACTGAAAACTCTGTTATTTAGGGGAAGAGATTACAAGTTGTTAAATGGTCCTGTTTAATGGGTTTTGGAGGTTAGACCCAGGGTATTCCTTCTTTCTCTTTTCTGTATCCTTCTTTATCTCCTATGTAGGAATGCACGGACTTGAGAAAAATTGAGACATAGACATAGCACAGGAAGGACCAAGAAGAAGGTCAGATTATTGAATATGCCCTTATACCTTTGTATATTGATACAAAATTAGTAGTATATTTGGCTAAAGTGGTATTGACCATTGTTTATTGTGCAAAAAATAAGATTGTATTGGTCTATGTTGGTATTGATATTTGTATATTGATACAAAATTAAGATTATAGTTGGCCAAAATGGTATTGACCCTTGTATATGGACGCAATACTAAGATTGTATTGGGCCACATAGGCATTGATCTTTGTATATTGATACAAAATTAAGAGTATATTTAGCCACATTTGAATAGATCTTTGTATATTGATACAAAATTAAAGGTAATGCTTCCTAATGGTATTGTACCTAGAGATACTTAAAAATGAAATGTGAAGCTCTGGCCTCTTGATACACAAAATTCTTAAGAAAATTCTCTTGAATTTAGTAGCAACCATTTCAGTCTCACAGTAGCAGGATAATATGATAAATGAGTTTCTAGTCACCATGTTTTCAAAATGACATCTATAAATATCAAAACACAGAGACTCAGATTTTACCTCTTTGTTTACAACTGGCATTTTAGTTTGCTTAAAATTGCTCTAAGAGATAAAGGCCAAATTTTGATTTAAAATGGCATTGATACTATAAATTCCAAATAATCCGTTTAAAAATAATCAATACTAATTTCTAAAAATTATATAAAATAATCTTATATATATATATATATGTATTTGCAACAAAAGCAACTAATAGGAGTTTCTGCTATTTTGTTAAGTCTTTGAATCTATCCAAATACTATTATTAGTAAATGCTTCTGGGTTTGATTGGGTTCATTTTCTTTGTTCTTTCTTTCACAAGGAGATTGGACTTGTCTGTATCTTCCCTAGTATTTGGGGCATTTGGACCTTGAATGGTTTGTAGAAATCTCAAAGATCAAGATTTCCCTTCACAAAATGTAGCACTGAAGTGAGGGTAGTACTGATACATTCTTCCTTGTTAATAACCCCTAGTAACTGTCCTCAGGTCTGAGATAACCCTGAAAATTGAGCTTTCCTGGTACATGTGTTAAGTACATTCTTAACTCACAATTGATAGATTATCAACAAAGCTATAGATCTTTTAAATAGAACATACCATGATTTTTAGTACCTTCTTGGTTGGGCTGATTCAAGTTATGTCTCCATAGAGAATGATAGTAGAACATATCTGATGAAAGTAGCTCTCCTTGACCTACTTCCTAGGGAAGAGATTTCTTAGTAGTACTGATTGAAAGGAGAAAATGTTCTACATCGACGAGCAGGAAAAGAATCCATTCTCTGGGGAGGTTGGTTCCAAACACAGAGACGATGTTCTTGGTTCATATATATTTCCCAAGATGACTTTCATTATATTTAGAGGGAACAGAATTCATGTTAGCCAGACCACTGAACCAGCTCTTTCCCTGGGATCTTAATTTGCCATTATATTTACTATGGTATCAATGGTCACTATTGGGAAATACATTCAGATTAATAAATAGAGACACTCTATACTCATAATAAAATACTATAAAATTCTCATTCAAACTTATGTATCATAGAGAAGAGTGAAGAGGATTTATAACCAATTAAGGACATCTTTGACTCTGTTTCAAGAACATGACATTTGATTATATGTGCATTTATCAGTGCTTCCCTACCTGAATATTATGTGTTCATATTATTGCATGTCAATCATTCTTATTATATTACCTTTAGTGTTTTTCTTAGCTATTTTATCACTCTTTCAGCTTAATATTAGCAATAATCCCCAAGTTAAAATATCTTCTGCTTTGACTAGTATTTGTTCTCATTTGTAAGTCACTTGGGAGAATAATTGATAATCTTGTCATCATTAGTTCACTTTTACAAATAATTTTAAAAAAATTATTTGATTCTCCATGGCCTATTTATTTCTGTTGTTTTGTGTTGTATTTATTGTTATGAGAGTAAGAACCATTTGTTGGACTGAAAGGGGGAGCTGTTGGGGGGAAAAAGATATACCTTAAACTTAAAAAAAAAGGGAAGAAGATGGGGGGTTGAGGGGGAAGAGGGTGGAAGGGTGGGACTGGAGGGGGAGTAGAGAGGGGATTGTGATTGAGATGTAACTTGTAGAAGTAAAAAATAAATTATAAAAAATTATTTGGTTCTTAGTTTTTAAAATAACCTCATATTTTTCAATGATTTTATAACATGTTGACAGGGATGTAGGTAGAAATGACAAGTAACAACTACTGTGTCAGAAATAATCAAAGAGGCTGAATATAGTTACTTGAAATACAATGGAAGTATGTTTTCTGTCTGTAATTAGTCCTGAATTTCATTGATGCAAGACTGCTATGAAGGTTTTATGCTATCATCAATGCTCACTGTACAACTTTTCATTTGTTCTAATATTATTGGTGAGTACCTTCTGCTGTAAGGTCACTGCAGGGTTAAAATACAATGATGCTAAGTACAGCTATACCTTCAGAAAAATTCCTCAGAGGGAATTAAAAGAGTGAAGAGTACAAATACATGCCTTCTATATATATGTTCCCAAAGAGCTTTGCTGAAAGTACTGCACAAGGCCTTCTGGTTATATATGAGGAGGAACCCTTGTTGACAAGTATCTTGATCTCTCTCTCTTACACACACACACACACACACACACACACACACACAAACACACACACACACACAGAGATAGAGAGAGACTCTCATATTTATATAATACACAATAGTTCTATAGAATTGCAAATTAAATAATGTTATAACATTAGCATTTCTATTTTTTCTCATTTTATATACTACAAAAGTTAAACACTGTAATTTACTTTTCAATCACTCCCTGATAAATGCTATTATAAGACATGAAGAACAGTAATGAGTGCATCCACCTCGGAAATGAGGCATCAGTTCTTGTTTTGTAGGTTTTCCTTCATTGATCACTTACCATCAACCTTATTTTTCTTTTATGAATGAAATAAGTCATGACAAAGTGGATTATCAAGAATAAACCTATTCCATATCCAAACATGATATTAAAAGAAATTCAGTTTACCTTATTCTTTTATTGCCGTTTGTGCCACAGATGACTCAATTTCCTCATCACTCAACCATTCAGACTATTGTTACAGATTTTTTCATTTTGTATACATGTACATATTTGTCTGTGACATAGTTATATTCACTTATTAAGTTCCATTCTTATTCTTTTCTTCTAAAATTGAAAAAAAACAGTAGAATACACTATTTGGCATATGCTTTATATTTGTTTTCACATGCGATCTTCCAGTTTGTTAACTATGTGGAATATAGTTCAGTGTCAGAATAATTACCTAGCAGGTGTAAGTCCCTCGATGCCTAGTCCTGTGAAGTTAATGAGAAAATGTAAGTGCACAAGACTGTTTTTCACTTGCAGTTAAGACAGATTTTTATCAGAATTCTGATGGTAGCACAAATGACCCTTACTACAGGGAATTAAATCTTCATAAGTTGGGTCACAGATGACTAAAGACACAAGAATCTACACAGAATAATATGAAATAACCTGGGCAGTTGTTGATCCCAGACACAGATAGGAGGATGCCAGAGATAGTTTTCTTCATCCCCATATTCTGCATCACTGTCAAAGATAAAAAATATCCACCCATCCTCCTCTGTCCTAATCTGTGGCAATAGGGACCATGAGGCCTCAACCCTATGCAAAGAACCATAGGTAACTGAAGAAAGCTGGAGAGGTGGTCTTCCCCAGGGGAAAACACACAAAATGGTTATCCAGTGTCAAATGATCATACCTGAAAACATACATATTTATAAACTCAACAGGTTATATTTGGCATATATATGCATATATAATATATGTGTTTGTGGGAAAAGAAATAATGAAGAGAGAGACCATGAATTTAAAAAAAAAGAAGAGAGGGGTATATAGAAAGGTTTAGAGGCCAGAAAAGGGAGGTAGGAATCTTGTAATTGAATTATAATCCCCATAATAAAATAGTATAAAAGAGGTAACTAACAATAGCTGGGACGTGTGCGATATGCAGATGTGGCTAAAGATAATGCCAAAAGCAAACAGAGATGGAGAAGATAGCATGACTTGTTTTGTTTTTGTTTTTGTTTTTTTTTTTTAATGTTCTGCTATCTCCAATTGCTCATTCATTCTGAATGATATCATGGGCGGAATTCCTACTTTTCCTTTTCTGTATCCTTCTTCCTCTCCTATGTAGGAGTGCATGGGCTTGAGAAAAATGAGATATAGACATAGCACAGGAAGGTCCAAGAAGAAGGGGCAGATTATTGAATATGCCCTTATACCTTTGTATATTGATACAAAATTAGTAGTTTATTTGGCTAAAGTGGTATTGACCATTGTTTATTGTGCAAAAATAAGATTGTATTGGATTACATCGGTATTGATCTTTGTATATTGATACAAAATTAAGATTATAGTTGGCCACAATGGTATTGACCCTTGCATATGGACGTAATATTAAGATTATATTGGGCTACATAGGCATTGATCTTGGTATATTGATACATAATTAAGAGTATATTTAACCACAATTGAATAGATCTTTGTATATTGATACAAATTTAAAGGTAATGCTTCCCAATGGTATCATACCTAGAGATACTTAAAAATAAAATGTGAAGCTCTGACCTCTTGATACCAACCGTCTAAAACGGTCTAGGATAGTTAAAACAAACTCCTAGTCATGCAAACATGTCTCTTTGTTGGCTACTATGACAGTCTATCACAGATATTCTCTAAACTACCCAGTAATCAAGTTGCTAAGAGACAAGCAACATTTGCTTATCTAAATACAAGAGATGGATAGGGCATCTTCAAAAACCCCTTGAGATCTGCAGAATATGGCATTCAAAGATGTTATCTTAAATCAAGATTTTTTTTTTTATATCGAGACATATCAGCACCTGACGGCAACCCTATTCTACTCCAAGTAGAGGATAAGCATCGAAGAACCTCCACTGTAAGATGGTTGAATTGGTGGCAAGCCTTTCTCTTGGCATGAAAAACCCCTTGCACCAACTGCAGACAGACTGCTGTCCAAAAAGGACAAAACTTGGTAGCGGGGAAGTCGACAGCCTAACTCTGCCAAGACAGGGTAGGAAAAACCCCTTGCTTCAACTGTAGACAGACTGCTGTCCAAAAAGGACAAAACTTGGAAGCAGGTAAGTCGACAGCCTAGCTCTGCCAAGACAGGGTAGGCGAGTCCTTCATAACCCCTGCTCTACAATCAATGTCTGTCAGAGAAATGGGGTCAAATGACTGAAGATTGATGCTGTAATGTATGGAGAGAAAATGGGAGCTGTCCAGGCAGCCACTGGTATGTCATTTCTTAGTTTGGGAAGCTGCAGCCCTGCACTTTCTATATAATCAGATATATTTGTCCCTCTCAGGTCTCTGAGGTGGTTGAAGAATAGATAGCTAGAGTCTCATAGTTAAATTTTGAGTTGTTTGGGAATCAAGAGGGTGTTCTAAGAAGATGCTTTTTAAATTGTGATGAAAGTTGAGTTGGATATAGAACTTTAAACTCATGGAGATAGGTCAACAGTAGAATGTTGAAGTCAGGTGCCAAATACATATAGACTGGACATTGGGATTGTATGCCAAGCCATATAACTCTCATAATTTTGGCCTAATTACCTCTGTTGTTTTGTATTGTATTTATTATTATAAGAGTAAGAGCCATTTGTTGGACTGAAAGGGGGAGCTGTTGGGGGGAAAAGATATATCTTAAACTTAAAAAAAAAAAGGAAGAGGATGGGTGGGTTGAGGCGGAAGAGGGTGGGAGGGTGGGACTGGAGGCGGGGTAGGGAGGGGATTTCAATTGAGATGTAACTTGAAGAAATAAAAAATAAAGTAAAAAAAAAAAAGAATCATTCTAGCTGAAAATATTGACATTAAGATTGGTATTACATATTTACCCTTCGCAGGTCTCTGATGTGGTTAGAGACTAGATAGTTATAGTCTCACAGTTAAGCTTTAAGTTGTTTAGGAATTAAAAGGATGTTCTAGGTCTAAGAAGATGTTTTTAAGTTGGTAATGCAAGTTAGGATGAAAACTGAGTTAGGTATAGAACTTTAAATTCATCAAGATAGATAATAGAATATTAATATCAGTTGTCAATTATGTATGGACTGGACATTGGGAATGTATGTTATACCTTATAATTTTCATAACTGTGACCTAATTATACTTATTGTTTTGCATTGTATTCATTGTTATAAAAAGTAATAAAGTGAAAAATAAGTAGGGAAAAAAAAAAAGAATGAAACAAGTGGTGTGACATCACACTGCTTCTGAATACAAAACACACATAGAAGCAACACTCTATAGACTGAGCATATTACACTTAGAAAAAATATATAATTATTTGCATATGATTACGTGTATATAATATATCCCTATATTTAATATGCAGAGTAATGAAACAGAAGGGAGATGAAAAATAGATATACTGGTCTATAGGCAACTGATTTTCAGTAAATTCAGGATTAAGAACACACATTTTGGGAAGAAGACTCTTCATAATATAAAGAAGACTCTTCATAGTATGAATCATGTTGGGAAAGATATGTAAAAATGCAAATGGACCTTTTTCTTTCTCCCTATTTATACCAGCCAACTTAAGCAGATCAAAGGCTTAATTTTGAGACCCTTAAAGTATAGGAAATTATGAAAACAATGACTTCAAATGTAGAGGGAAAATGTAAACCAGGCTAAGCATATTGAATCATAAGGCATCAATAACAAGAGTGAAAAGACAATCAATAGATTCATAGAAAATGTTCACAGAGTTATGAGAAGGGATTTCAAAAAAAGATATGAAAGGAACTTAAAATACTGGAACAGCCCCCCCACCCCAATTTCTAAAACCAAAAGCTCAATATAGACATTTCTGAAAAACAGAATTGCATAGATACACTCAATTATCATTCTAGACCCCATAAATGTACTACTTTTTCTTTTTATTTGTCACTCGGAAATAGCTTAAATATAAAGAACAATCAGGCAAGAAAGTCTAGGAAATGCCTTTCCCTTTACTGAAGTCAAATCCCAGAGAAGGGGGTAGTGAAATACACAGCAAACACACAGACAGTTGTTCTGTGCTTTGCTGCTCCTCCACGGTCGTCCTCTCTTCTTTGTTGCCCTTTTCTGGGGCTGGAGGAGACATCACAATCTCCATCCTGGGTGCCTGTGCCTTTAATTGCAAGTGTGACTCTTACCTATGGAATACTGGGAGAATATGGGAATAGCACGCTATGAGAAAGGGTGACATGAGGAATTATTTTCCTAATTCCTACTATGGCAACCATAATCTAGACCATGACTGACTCTTTTTATCATGGCTCTGGCTAATACTGTCCCCCTATTTCTCATGTGGTGTGTAGAGGTGATACTTCCCAGCTTTCCTGATCCCAAGTGCATACCTATGTCTTCTTACTCTCCTTATTTAAGTGCAGGATTGCACTTCATTAAGTCATCTCTATGTAAAACCTGTCAGTATGGAATCTATGTCCCACCAACTCACATTTGTAAATTGAGCACGTGAGTTTTGTGCTGGTTGTCACTAGAAGCATTCCACAGGAACGCATAGCTGTCATTTCAACATTTGGACATGTTCATCTATTGGCAGCCAAACTTATTTACCAATACATTTGAAATCAAATACTCTATTTGAGGAGGAAATTATTCAGCACAATTCAGTCTTAAATTGCATGCAAATATGAGCAACAGACTCAAATGTCATTGTTCAGATTTGAAACAATGCAAGTTAGAGTCTCAGAGAAACCTGAATCCGAGATTACTAAGAAGATTCTATCTAGGAAAGATGACATCCTTCCATCTTGGAGTTCACTACTAAAACTGTTCCTGGGCTACTTTGTGCAGTTTACATATATTAGAAATTGCATTCAGGGTTGAGCAGACTCAACACCTCCAGAGATTCCAGAGTGTGACTAAATTTTTAGTATGAAGGAAATGAGACAAAAGCAGTGTCCCAACCAGAATTGAGTATTTAAGTATTTTACAAATTATGTTGTCACTTACAGGTAGTTAGGGATTCTTATGTTCTATCTGTATAGTGGTCACGGGTAATCTGAGAGGCAGATTCCTACATACTGAGGTTCCCGAGTTGAAGCTGAAAGAATGGGAGTCTAAAACAAGGGGCTTTTGGGTCCAAATTTGGACAAACAGTCCGTGACTCCAGCTTTTGTTGTGCTAGGACATCCTCAAGGCAGAGGTTATCATCATTGGCTTATGGTGGTTGTTGACTTTTGGATGTGAGACCTCTGCACTCTGTCCTCTGACAACTTTCTCCTACACTTCTAGAAATCAGAACTTACAGTTTCTTTTGACTTCATGGTCTTTGATCTTCCAAAGTCCCAACTTTATTTCCACTTCCCTTCATTAACATAATGACTTTGGTTTTGGTGACTCTGAAACTCCCAGAGTTACCATTCCAAGATGCCTTATCTCTAGATGATCCCTTCAGTCTTACAGATCTGAGCTTTGGATACGGTGGCCTTTATCTCCTGGTGTCTCTCAGGAATTCTTTAGTCATCTTCTTGCTTCCACACTGTCAAGGCACTGCTGCAGATCTATTACCCATGTCTGCTTTCACAGTCCACTTTGCCTACGTTAAAGAGAACACATATGAAAAGATTGTTCCAGATGAGTCTTTTTGGTCCTAATATTGCAACATGAAGAGGTCAGTTCAAAGGCAAAAGCTTTTCAGATCTTGAGAAATATGGGAAAAAAAATCTGCCTGTCTATGTGAAAAAGGATGTGGCACACTTATCCTCAGACTGTAATTCTATAAACCACAGTGCAGCTTCCAGACCCTCTTATCACAGGCCATACATAAGGACCAGTCATAGGTTTCATATAAGTCCACCTACACATTTATTCAGTTTAATGATGCATGCTTAATTGCAGGGCTGGGTATAGGGATCTTTTTCATACTCTCTGACCTCCTTAAAGCCTGTTGTGGTGTTGAGTCGTTGCGGGCAAAGGCCTCTGGAGGAACAAGTGGGAACATCAAGGTTGAGCAAAGCAGAAGTGAAGTAGTAAGAGTCTATCTCTTAATAAAGCTACAAAATAAGAGTATTGTCTTTAACCCTTCCTCTTAACTGGTCTTTATGTTGCCATAACTGTGCAAAACTCTTAGTTTCACATGGCTTTGGCATGGGTAGTGGCAGATTTGACAGAGGCCTTCCTTTCTTGGCATCTTTGTTAATTCAGATACAAAATTTGTTCTCTGTATGCCATCCGATAGACTCATACTCTGAATTTTTATTATAAGTTTTGGTAACCCCAGGAATCATTTTATACCTGAATGCCTCCTGAATGCAATTATTTTCCAAATGATTTTTATATATAGTAGACAAAATTGAGTTTGACAAGTTAAGTCTAACCAGGTTTCATATCTTTGTCTTCCTGACAGCTCTCAGCATTATTTTCACTTCTCATTATGCCCTTCACATTTATTTCAAAGTCCTAACACATCACTTTCCCTCCTCACATGTGGACTTCACATTCTTTCCCTACCACTGCCAGTGAGGAACAAGTTACAAAATAGAATATAGATTAGAGGCCTCAATTGTTGAATGCTTGTGTGTAACCTGAATTTTTATTAAAAACATAGGTAGAAATGTCTGTAATATTAAGATAGAACTAAATTAAATAGACTTCTAGCAAGCTATTTTCAAATACATGAATTCTACACATACACACAGAGAGAGAGAGAGAATATTCACACACACATAACACTCACACAGAGTAAACAGTTGTTCTCAGAATTTTAAATATCAGAGCTTAAAAATTGCACGAGAGCTCTTCACAACTGACCTTCTCTTTACATGCTCAGAAATTGGTGATTTGTTTATAAGGTCAAAGATGATTGACATCATTCTATGATCTTCTAAAATACATGGGCTCCCTTTGATACCCTCCCCCTGTTAACCGTTTCCCCAAACAAAATAACATTGGCACTTTCACTGTTGACTGATATTTTAGTTTGAATTTACGAACTCACCTCTGTTTTCTGTTTTGTCATTCTGTTTTATATAGTGACTGTCTTCAAGGACACTAATTCAGCAATAAGTGGCCATGGCCCTCAAACTAGTTATGCTAAAGGTTTGCTATTCCACACACATATGGAATCATATATATATAACTTATATATATGATATAATTTATTTTACTATTCTCCAACTCACATATTTTTGTTTTGTTTTGAGACAAGGTCTTACTCTGTAGTCCTAGCTGGACTGGAGCTCACTATGTAGACCAAGATGGTTTCACACTCACAGAGATCTGCTTGAATCTGCCTCAGGAGTCCTAGGATTAAAGATATGGACCCCTAAACCCAGCCTTTATTATTTACTTTGTCTGCACCTTACTGGAGCTATTTAGAATGCTCATTGTTAAGTACCTGAGTTCTCTATGCATTATCAGTTCACCATTGTATAAAATTGTTTTCTGAGTCCATACCTTCACTTTTCTTATTTTGTGGAATGCTCATGACTTTATAAATAATTCCCTTATTATATCTTGTCTGCAATTTTTCATTTTTTACACAACGCTAGTAGCTCCCTTATCAATGCAGTTGGCCTTGACAATTTAATATCTTCTAAGAACATTTGTTCTACTCTGGAATGGTCACTCTTTACCTTGTGACAAATTCAAGTTCATTACTCCTATCTACAACTTTATTGCCTTCAATTTGCACCAGTCAGGATTATATTCAAATACAAAATAACAAAACAATGGTTTTTCATGATCCACCAACTTTTTCATTAAATCACAGGCTCCCATCTGCTCTGATTGAAATTCCATTATCTCCTTAGCATTTGTGTGCTGCAAGGCATTAAATGTCAGTCCTTTAGGAGATGATTCCAACTGATGAAAGAAGCTTCAGGTTTTCCTTTTGCCCTTTCATTATGTGTCAATATATAAAATACACAATAAATAAGGAATGGTTATTCAGTGGACATCATATCTTCCAATATCTTGATTTTGAGTTAGCCAGCCTTTAGAACTGTAAGCAAATAAGTATTTTCCAATTTACCTAGTCTTGTGTGGTTTTTACTTTATATTGACCAGAACATACTAAGAAATCTTCTCAAATGTATGAAAAAACATCAAATAATAATGGCTGGAGAATACAGAGTAATCCTCAAAAGTCAAAAGGAGATACCACACTTGCCACACAAATCATGTGAATTGAAGTTGATTCAGAAACCAGATAAAGCTGAGAGGAGAAAACTGACCTTACAAAGTTGTTCATTAACCTCCACATACTACTGTACCATGTGTTCTTGCATCCTACAGTGACAAAAATAATTAATAATTGTGGGAATTTGAATGAGAAATGCATTCTATAGATGGATATTTGAACACATGGTTCCCAGTAGGCGGTGCTGTTTGGGGACCATGGAACCTTTGGGAGGCAGACACTTGCTGGAGTAATATGCCAGTTGGGACTAACTTTGAATGTTCATAGCCTTGCCCCACTTCCTGTTTGTTCACTAGCCATCATAATTGTGGCTGAGGACATAAGAACTCAGCTTCTGTTTATAGCTGTCATACCTTGCTGATGCCATGCTTCCCCGACAAAATGGAGTTTCAAACTGCTGGAACTGTAAGCTAAAACAAACCCTTCCTTCTACAAGTTGTCTTGGCCATGGTGCTCTATCACAGAAGCAGAGAAGTAGCTAATGCAGTAATAAAATAAAAAGAAATAACATATGATAAATGTGGATATGGAGAAAATACCAAATCCTTCTAGCAATAAAAGAAGAAAAAAAAAAAAAAAAACATGTGTTAGTTGTTGATCATATTCCTAACTGGTCAGCTCAGGAAAGCTGGTTTTTCCTTTTTGAGAATACCCGTTCATCTGTTGTCTGATGAGAAAAACAAACAAACAAAAAAAAAAAAACATGGCCGGGCGGTGGTGGCGCACGCCTTTAATCCCAGCACTTGGGAGGCAGAGGCAGGCGGATCTTTGTGAGTTCGAGGCCAGCCTGGTCTACAAAGTGAGTCCAGGACAGCCAAGGATACACAGAGAACCCTGTCTCGAAAAACCAAAAAAAAAAAAAAACAAAAAAACAAAAAAACAAAAACAAAAAAACATGGCTAAGGCTGTGGACAATGTAATCCCTGGAAATTCATAGCTGTCTGCATCAATTCTTGGTGGCTCAAGTATATTATTAAGTTTTGACTCTTCCTATCTGTCTCCCATCAGGCCTATGTGTCTACAGTAGAAGAGTTTTCTCCTCAGGCTTTTTGTTTATATGAGCCTGACCAATTCCACACAATTTTGTCAAGATATAGTATTTCAGAAAAACCTCTGTTAATCCTTGCTTTTATGCTGTGCCCAGACCCCTAGTCCTTAGATATTGGATTGTTGTCCCAAATCCAGTAAAATAATAGTTTTGGAATATGTTACTGACTTCCTGCACAGAAAATTACTCATAGAAGCTTCTAGAAAAAGGGTGAGCGCTTTATTAATTTACTTTTTTTAACCAAATCTGTCTTGCTGCAGCCTTCCTTTATAAATATCCCATTTAGCAATATTGCATCTTTTCATCTCTGAAGATTCCTGGTCAAAGAACTTTAAATCAACAAGACTTACAGGCTGTCATTTTTCCCTAGCAAAGCACTTTCTTCCTTGCTGCTTGCAGGCTGAGTTGCCTGAGCCTGAGTACAACCCAGCCCTTCAGAACTTTGCTAACTGTAACAAGATACTGGGTCACTGCATTCTGCATTCTGACTTCCCTGCAATTCCCTTAAGCCAGTGACCTCCAACTGCCCAGCTCAGGGCACTGAAGGCTGAACCATAGTTTTGTTATAAACAATAACAATCTTTAGTTTTACATCTTGTCATGTTCCTGCCAAAGAGCTTTCTTTTTTACTTACAAAGAAAAAAAATGTTCTTTTCCATGTATAAAAATCTTTAATAGTGAACAATGATTTAGATAACTATAAAAGAAAAAAGATAATAGTAGATGAATCCATTTTGAGTCCATTTATTTCATATCACACAAATGTTAAGTAGACTTAGAACTGTTATGTCATTAGTGTGATGGGTAGTGTCTAATGACATATTTGAGATCACTTCTACTGCAGAATCATGTCCCACATTTCAAGGATGGAACAATGGGATATGCAAAGAGGACAGAATAAAACTCTTCATGATCTCAAGAAATGTTTAGATTCTTCTACAACGGCTAAGCTCAAGTAACACCTACTCTGAATTCCAATCTTGCTTCATATACGGAAAAATTTTAAATGTCTTAGTCTATTTATGCATCAGTTGACACCTTTGCTGTCTGTAGTATTAAGGAAGCTGAACATCAATAGCCAGTAAATAATGAATAGTGGTTTTCTGCACATAGTTTACAACTTTGCTTAGTTCCCTAGCAATTTTGTACTCATGTTGTACTAAAGTTAACTTTCAATGAAAAAAAAACCATCACAACATTTTTTTATTTAATTTATTTTCTAAGAATAGGCAATATTAGCTAGCAGCACCATTATGGAAATCAAATAGGCATTGAACACTTAAAGTATGAATCTATTATCTTTCGTCTTTGATAGGCTTGTTTATGCATTATTAATATCGAAAAGTTGTGTGGGCACATACCATATTCATTTCATTTGCATAGTCTGTGAAAATAGTCATGAGTGGACCAAATGGCTTTCAAGAATGAATTAAATCCCTTGTATACATTCAAATTTTAAATTTTTGGTTAAAAATTTTAATTTTATTTGATTTATATGTAATCATGTTCTACCTACATATATGTTTGAGTACCATGTGAGCACCTGGTGCCTTTGGAAATCTGAAAAGGGCATCAGATCCTCTGAAAATGAAATTACATATGGTTGTATTAGGAACTGAATCAGGGTAACCTGCAAGAGCAACGACTGATCCATCCATCCATTTTATTCAGATTTAGTTTCTTTTAACTGACAGAAAATGCTGGTAATGTGGAAAGCATCACCTAAACTTAATTTATATCTAAGTAAATCCAACTCTTTGCTAATTTATAGCATTATTTTTGCATATTCAAAGTGTCCCACCAGCCAGGAGTGGTGGTGCACACCTTTGATCCCAGTACTATGGAGGCAGCAGCAGGCAGATCTTTATGAGTTCAAAGACAGCCTGGTCTACACAGTGAGTCCAGGACAGCCAGGGCTTGGTACGCAGAGAAACCATGTCTTGAAAACACCCCCGCCCTCCAAAAAGTGCCCCACCTACACGCTCTCTCCTGAGTTAATATTATTAAAACTGCACATTATGTAAATAAACTTTGTCTGTTTTTTCTTGATAATTAACAAATGGCTTTCCCTACTGTAATGTCTCTCATTAGGAAATCCCTGTTTCTATAGGAGAATAATAACTTCCATTACTTGTCCTGACTAGCTTAAGATTAATTATAACAGAGATTAGGAATAGAACAGCAAGTAAATATATCTAAAATCTTCATGTGCACACAGAAGTTACAGAGAGCAAATAAATATCAGAAGAAGGTATTATTCCTCCTGATTTTAAAACTTTTTTACATAAAGAATAATAAATTGTGTGGCATTATGAAAATGGCAGTAAATTGTTGAATGCTGATGAAAAAGTATATGGTGATGTTACTGGAAGGGAAAGATGTTTCAACACACACACACACACACACACACACACACACACACACACACACACA
>CAJQZJ010009649.1:23801022-23819266 GCA_907164525.1 Lophiomys imhausi | reverse complement strand
ACACACACACACACACACACACACACACACACACACACACACACACACATAGAATAATGCATTCTTTTTCTCTCAATGGCCACTTGATGCTCACATTCCCCTTAGCACTAAACATAATAATATTTCCATGGCTTATTTTATGTCTATATTTTCATGGCTCTCTCTTGCCCTAGTTTATTCCACTGATTTTGGTATATTTTTCTCACTTCCCACTTTCCACTCAACCTTTGGAAGTTGTAAACATCTCCCACCTCTGCTAATTCTTTCAGGACCACAACATCAGTGTGCAAGTTTTTGCTTAGACATTCCCTATACTCCAGACATCTGCACTGTCTTGTTTACTGTGTTGTGCTCCTGCTAGTCTATTTTTTTAATTTTCTCTTTTATTTGTTTATTTTCATTATGGGCCATTCTTATAATGATTATTCAAACAAATAAGTTATGCAATATTTCAACCATATTGTTAGTAGAGATTTATCTTTTAGATACAACATTGAGAAAACTTAACAAATCAGTATCTTTAGCCATGAGGAAATGCAAACTAAAACTTTGAGATTTCATCTCATAAAAGTCAGAATAGCTAAGGTTAAGAGAGAGAGAGAGAGAGATGATCACGGGGAAATGCTACTGTCAGTGTAAGGAAAGGAAAATAGTTATCCCTAGCATTGAAAAAAGAAAGGTGGTAGCCATTTTATCATAAATAACAGAACAGAAACATTTTTCCTGTTATTTTCATGCAGGATATTACTTTCTATCCTAGTGTGGCCAGGAATTCTTGGTAATCCTGCTGTCTCAGGCTCTTAAGTGCTGAGACAACACATGTGAGCTACCATGTTCATCTCAAAAATATTTCCTGATTTGCTTCTCAATGTGTATTGATCATCCACTGTTCAGTAGTCTCAGTGACAGATTCTGCAGTTGAAAAGAGGTGGTCCCTAAAGAGAGATGGCCCCTGCCTGAGAGACTTCCGGAAAGGTAGGTAGCAACAACAATAACATAAACCTACAAAGCCAAGTGATTCTTAGGGTTTGTGTGTTTGAATAAGAATGTCACACATAAGCCCATATATTGGAATGATTGGTCCTCGGAGTATAGCCCTATTTGAGAAGGATTACAAATCTATTCGACTAGGTGTCGCCTTGTTGGAGGAAGTGTGTCACTAGGGGTGAATTTTAAGGTTTTAAAAGCCCAGCCTGTCCCCGGTGCTCTCTTTTTCAGTTTGCTACCTACAGATCATGCTGTGGCTCTAGGCTACTGCTCCAACACTATTTGTGCCATCATGATCCTGCCACACTCTCTATCCCATGGTGGTACTAGACCAAGCCCCTGAAACTGTAAGGCAGCCCCAATTAAATGCTTTCTGTTATAAGGGTCATCATGGTCAGGGTGTCTATTCACAGCAATAGAACACTGACTAAGACATATTGTTACTCTCGGTAGAGTGAAATCACAACACTATGAACTGGTGGAAAAGAACAAGAGGTGTTTCAGGCTGGGGAGTGGGAATTGGAGCTGCCATTGGGGATTCTGTCTGTGGGGAGGTCCTGCACCCTAGAGTCTTTCACCATTTTACATTAACCTAGTGTGGCAGGAAGAACAGGGATCCCTGGAGTCTCTTAGAGGATGTCTCCTCAACAACCCGAGGCTTCCCTTTCTTAATACTATCACTGAGGTTAGACTATATAATTACAGTTTATAGGGAAATAAATACAGATGATTCTGACTGATGATGGTCTAGTTTTGGTAAAATCACATAAATCAAAATAAAGACAGAAATGCATTCAGCACACTCATCCTTCCAGACACCATTGCTTAGTAACATGGACCACTCTAGAGTATAGATTGTCCGCTGTCATGTTCATGTGGTTGACTGTATATCCCTAGACTGGGACAAGGTCAAAATTCAGAGAAAGATGTCTTGGCCTACTGGATGCATATTGCTTGTACACAAAGATTTGGGAAAACTTTTCTAAAATGTAAGTTAAAGTCTCTCTACTGTTAGACTAGAGTTATAACATCATACTAAATAATATTCATAAAATGGGAAAATACTTCAAAGGATGCCTAAAATATTTAATATGAAAGACTTAAATGTATAAGGCTGTATCATATGAAGATATAGAGGGATAGGGGAGGAACATGGAAATTGCAATTACATGAAAGACAGCCCTCATTGTGAGCTTGACGTGTCTTTAATGGTGAGGGGCAGAGGGTGAGTAGGAGTTAACGTAGGGAATGCCCTAGTAAAACATGGTGAAGCTTTTATATACTGTCGTGTAAGGTATGCTACTCAGAGTAAAGTCATAGTTCTTGAAGATATGTGCATAATTAGGTACTAACTACAGGACTAATATAGCAACTATTACTAAGAGTTTAAGTGTTACCATACCATTTTATTAAATGCTCATTGATGATTGACAGACAACTTTCATATTAAAACTCCTGTGAAAAGTTGTTGCATAAGGCAAAATCCACATTGTGCTTATGATATATTTTTATTTAAGAGTATTTTAGTCTTGTAGTGAACTCCCATACAGCATACCTCTATCCATTGGATTCAGGCTCTGAGTCTCAATGGGAATATTTTGAGATGACTGTGTAGGGATGCAGAAATGCTGAAGAATTCTGAACAAATCTGAGGCACCATTACTTGATAAATATATATATCTATCAAGCTGGTACAAGATGGTCTGGCAGATGTCACAGAGAAAAGATGAGTCACTTGCAAGTCTAAGTCAGTATTATGAATGAGAGGTGACAAAAATATAGTAGATTTGATTCACTTTTTATTGTTGGGCTACTGATAGGTTTTTCAATTTTCACTCAGAGCCTCTAATATTGTATATTCTTATTGGTATTGAATTGTAATAGTCTTTGGATATAAGCTTTTTTTTCCCTGCAATAACTTTACCTAAGGACAGCTGTGCTTGAGACACTTGCTTATTTCCTATGCTTTGTATTCTTTGGTTGTTTGTTGCTTTGTGCCAGAGTTCTACTCATAGGAATCCATGTTTCCATTCCAATCTCATTTTCATCATTTTAGCCTCATTTACTCATCAGTCTTAGATCAAACACAAGCAATTTCGCTAATGGTGCAGTCTCAGTGTCAGAGAATAAGACCAAGGTATTTAATTACATTCTTTATGATATGTGTGTTTTCAAAAATTTTGTAAAAACAAATAGGACAAAGGATAAAAGAAAATTAATTTTTTAAAAGAGGACTTTTAGCATTTTGCTACTGGATATTTTCAGAAGATAATTTCAAAGGTTGATCATAAATTTACCAATTAAGAAAAAGCTGAATGTTCTAACTCATGAGTTATGTCCTCCATGCTCATGAAAAAGTAGGATTAATATAGCAGAAATGGTAAACCCACCAAAAGCAATCTGAAGATTCAATGCTGTCCCCATCAAAATTCCAACACAGTTCCTCACAAATATTAAAAGTACAATTTCCAGCTTCATATGAAAACATAGAAAAGCCAGGATAGATGAAACAACCCTGAATAATAAAATAATTGCTAGAGATATCACCATCCTTGATCTCAAATTGTACTAAAATTATATTGCTGTATTAAAACAGCATGGTATTGGCACAAAACAGACACATTAATCAATGGAGTGAAATTGAAGATCCACACATAAGTTCCCCAATGTATAGATGCATGATTTTTGATAAGAGGCTAGAAACATACATAAAATCCCACAACATCTTTAACAACTGGTGCTGGCCAAACTGGATCACTGCATGTAGAAGAATCCAAATAAATCTTCTGTACTTATAACCCTGCATAAACCTCAACTCCAAATAGATCAAAGACCTCAAAACCAAGCACACTGAATCTGACAGAAGAGAAAGTGGGAAATAGCCTTGAACATTGTCACAGGAAAAGATTTTCTGAATAGAACACCTCTACACAGGCACTAATATCAACAATTAGCAAATAGAACTTGAGGAAATTGAAAAGCTTTTGCATGGCAAAGGAAACCATCATTTGGGCAACATGGTAGACCACAGAATGGAAAAAACCTTTTACCACTTTACCAACTACTAATCTGATAGAGGGCTAATATTCAAAATGCATAAAGAACTAAAAAACTGGATATCAAGAAAACAAATAACTCAACTAAAATATGAGGTACAGATCTAAACAGAGGAATTTCAATAGAGGAAACTCAAATGGCTGAGAAACACCTAAGGAATGTTCACATACTTAGTCATCAGGGAAATGAAAAACAAATGTTAATAAGTGTTATATCTGTATATGTATATTTGTATTCCCTGCTAATGTGTCTTAATTTCTTTCTGATATCCTAATAATAAAAGACAAAAGTCAGAGACACCCAGCCCCCCTTAGCTGAGAGCTGTGCCCCGAGCACCACTGTACCAACCTTGCCCTGCCAGAGTTACAAGGCCTCATTCATTAGGAGCATCCAGCTCCATCTTCCTGATCCCACCATATTTTGGGTCTCCAGGCCTTCAACTCAACACCCAGGTTAGAACCATCGTCTCCCCTCCCGCTACAAATCTCTGCACTACCTAGTGCTCTGGAACACCCACAACTGCCCTGAGCTAAGTGCTGTCCCCCCAAGTTCCATCTTCCGGACCTGTACCACCCGGGAGTACCACAGACATGCATCCTACGGATCATCAAGGCCTTCACCTCAACACCCAGCTCCATCTTCAGAAACTGCACCACCTGGAGATTCCCTGGACCTACATCTGGCCCTGGGCTTTTTTTTTTTTTTTTTTTTTTTGGTTGGGAGATTTTTAATGACGGTTTCCATTTCCTTAGGGGTTATAGGGCTGCTTAATCTGTTAACCTCATCTTTATTTAACTTTGGTAGGTGGAATCTATCAAGAAAATTGTCCATTTCGCTTAGGTTTTCAATTTTTGTGGAGTACAGATTTTTAAAACAAGACCTAAAGATTCTCTGGATTTCCCCAATGTCTGTTGTTATTTCCCCCTTTTCATTTCTGATTTTGTTGGTTTGGGTATTTTTTCACTCTACAATTTAGTTAGTTTGGCTAAGGGATTGTCTATTTTGTTGATTTTCCCAAAGAACCAACTCTTGGTTCCATTGATTCATTGTATTATTCTTTTTTTTTTCTAAGTTGTTATTTTCAGCCCTAACTTTGATGATTTCCTGCCTTCTGCTCCTCTTGAGAGTGTTTGCTTCTTTTTTTCCAGTTCTTCCAGTTCTGCTGTTAATTCGCTAATATGAGCTGTCACAATTTTCTTTTTGAAGGCACTTAGTGCTATGAACTTTCCTTGTAGCACAGCTTTCATTATGTCCCATAGGTTTGGGTATGTCGTGCCTTCATTTTTGTTGGACTTTAAGAAGTGTTTGATTTCCTTCTTTATTTCTTCCCTGACCCAGTAGTCATTGAATAGAGAGTTGTTCAATTTCCATGAATGTGTAGGTCTTTAATTATTTCCGTTGTTTTTGAAGTCCAGCTCTATTCCATGGTGGTCTGATAAAATATGAGGGGTTATTTCAATTTTCTTGTGTCTGTTGAGGCTTGCTTTGTGTCTAACTGTATGGTCGATTTTGGAAAAAGTTTTGTGCTGTGCTGAGAAGAATGTGTATGGTTTTGAGTTTGGCTGAAACATTCTGTAGATATCTGTTAGGTCCATTTGGTTCATGATCTCTGTTAGGCTCATTATTTCTCTGTTTGGTTTCTGTCTTCATGACCTGTTCATTGTTGTAAGTGGGGTGTGGAAGTCTCCTACTATTAATGTGTGGGGATCAATGTGAGATTCAAGCTTTAGAAGTTTCTTTTACAAATGTGGGTGCCCTTGTATTTGGGGCATAGATATTCAGTATTGATATGTCATCTTGATCAATTTTTTCATTAACTAGTATGTAGTTTCCTTCTCTTTTTTGATTAATTTCAGTTGAAAGTCTATTTTATTTGATATTAGGATGGCTAGTCCAGCTTGCTTCCTGGGTCCATTTGCTTGGAAAAATAGCATCTATCTTTGTTAGTGAGATGCATTTCTTGTATGTAGCAAAATGATGGGTCTTGTTTACAGATACATTCTGTAAGAATGTGTCTTGTTATTGGTGATTTGAGTCCATTGATATTGAGGGATATTAATGACTTAAGGTTGCTATTTCTTGTTATTTTGATGTAGGTGGTGGCTGTATGTTTCTTTTGGTTTAGTGTCAGTGGAGTTTTTTGCTTCCTCTGTTTTCTTGGGTGTAGTTATCTTCTCTGGATTGGAATTTTCTTTCTATTATCCTCTGTAGGGCTTGATTTGAGTAGATACTGTTTAAATTTGGTTTTGTCATGGAATATCTTGTTTTCTCCATCTATGTTGATAGAGAGTTTCACTGGGTATAGTAGTCTGGCTGGACACCTTTGTTCTCTTAGGGCTTGTAGGATGTCTGCACAGGCCCTTCTGGCTTTTAAAGTTTCTGAGGAGACGTCATCTGTAATTCTGATGGGTCTGCCATTATTTGTTACTTGACCTTTTTCTGTTACAGCTTTTAATATTCTTTCTTTGTTCTGTACATTTGGAGTTTCAATTATTATATTACAAGAGGAATTTCTTTTCTGGTCTAACCTGTTTGGTGTTCTGTATGCCTCTTGGAATTTTACCGGCATCTCTTTCTTTAGGTTTGGGAAAGTTTATTCTGTGATTTTGTTTAGGATGTTTCCTGGACCTCAGAGTCTGGCATCTTCTCTTTGCTCTATGCCTATAATCCTTAGGTTCCATCTTTTCATTGAGTCCTTGATTTCTTGGATGTGGTGGGTGAGAACTATTTTAGATTTCTTATTTTCTTTGATTGTTGTACTGATTTCTTCAATCGAATCTTTCACACCTGAGATTCTGTCTTCCATCTCCTGTATCTTATTTTTGATACTCATGTCTGTAGTTCCTCTTTTCTTCACTTGATTTTCCACCTCCAGGATTGTCTCTGCTTGTGTTTATGTTTTCTTTTTTTTTTACTTTATTTTTTATTTCTTCAAGTTACATCTCAATCGCAATCCCCTCCCTACTCCGCCCTCCATTCCCATCCTCCACTCTTTTCTGCTTCAACCGACCCAACCTCTTCCTTTTTTTTTAAGTTTAAGGTATATCTTTTTCCCCCCAACATCTCCCCCTTTCAGTCCAACAAATGGCTCTTTTTCTTATAATAATAAATACAATACAAAACAACAGAGGTAATTAGGCCACAATTATGAAAGTTATATGGCTTAGCATAAATTCCCAATGTCCAGTCCATATGTATTTGGCACTTGACTTTAACATTCTACTATCTAACCATCTCCATGAGTTTAAAGTTTTATATCTAACTCAGCTTTCATACTAACTTGCATCACAATTTTAAAAACATCTTTTTAGATCCATAACACTCTTTTGATTCCTAAACAACTCAAAATTTAATTATGAGACTCTAGCATTCTATTCTTCAACCACCTCAGAGACGTGAGAGGGATAAATATATATGATTATATAGGAAGTGCAGGGCCTGCAGCTTCCAAAACAAAGAAATGACATACCAGTGGCTTCCTGGACAGTACCCATTTTCTCTCCATACATTATAGCATCGATCTTCAGTCATTTGGCCCCGTGTCTCTGACAGACATTGTTGTAGAGCAGGGATTATGAAGAACTTGCCTACCCTGTCTTGGCAGAGCTAGGCTGTCGACTTACCTGCTTCCAAGTTTTGTCCTTTTTGGACAGCATTCTATCTACAGTTGGAGCAAGGGGTTTTTCCTGCCAGGAGATAGGCTTGCGACTAATTCAATCATCTCCCACTGGAGATTCTTCAATGCTCATCTTCTACTTTGAGTAGAATAGGGGGTACTGTCAGGAGTTGACATGTCTTAATATCAAAAAAGTCTAAAGTCAAGAAAACATCTTTGGATGCCATATTCTGCAGATCTCTTGAGGTTTTTGAAGAGGCCCTATCTATTTCTTATATTAGGATAAGGAGATGTTGCTTGTCTCTTAGCAACTTGATTTCTGATTAGCTTAGAATATAACTATAATAGACTGTCATAGTACCTAACACAATGATAGGCTTGCATGACTATTAGTTTGCATTTCTTAATTATCCTAAACAGTTTATGACAATTATTAGCAAAAGGCCAAAACTTCACATTTCATTTTTTTTCTTTACCCCCTAACCCTTCATCCCATTTCTGTGGAGTGAAGTGTCCCTATATAACAGTTCCTCACCCAAGTTCAGAGGTCATATGAGGGCCAAGAGCTTCCTCATACATTGGGGGTCTACAAGGCAGTACCACCAGTGAAAAGTGTTTCATTGCCCAGGAGAGAGAACTAAAAACAAATAAACAAATAAGCAGACAAACAGATAAAAAAAAGAATAAAAATAAATAAATAAAAATAAAAAATAAAAAGTCTATGTGCATGCTCCCTTTGGTGTGTTGGTTGTAGCATCGATATCTTCTACTATATAGCTAAAATCCTACTATGATTGAATAGATGCCATATGCATCCTTCTGAGTCTGGGTTAGCTCACTCAGGATGAGCTTCTCTAGTTCCAACCATTTGGCTGCAAATTGCATGATTTCATTGTTCCTGATAGCTGAATAATATTCCATTGTGTAGATGTACCACAGTTTTTTAACCCATTCTTCGGTTGAGGGATATCTGGGTTGTTTCCACTTTCTAGCTATTACAAATAAGGGTGCTATGAACATAGATGAGGAAACTTCCTTGTGATTTGGTGAGGAGTCCTTTGGGTGTATACCCAGAAGTGGTATGGCTGGGTCCTGAGGCAAGGCTATTCCAAGTTTTCTAAGATATCGCCATATTGACCTCCATAGTGGTTACACAAGCCTGCACTCCCACCAGCTATGGAGGAGTGTTCCCCTTTGTCCACACCCTCGCCAGCATGTGCTGTCATTTGAGCTTTTGATCTTAGCCATTCTGACAGGTGTGAGATGGAATCTCAGAGTCGTCTTGAGTTTCATTTCTCTGATGATTAAGGATGTTGAGCATTTCTTCAAGTGTCTCTCAGTCATTAGGGATTCCTCCTTTGTGAATTCTCTATTTAGTTTCTTCCCCCATTTTTTGATTGGATTATTTGGTTTCTTGGCATTTAATTTCTTGAGCTCTTTGTAGTTTTGGATATTAGCCCACTGTCAGATGTGGGGTTGGTGAAGATTTTCTCCCAGTCTGTAATCTGTCATTTTGTTCGAATGACAGTGTCTTTTGCCTTACAGAAGCTTTTCAGTTTCATGAGGTTCCATTTATTGATTGTTGATCTCAGGTCCTGTGCTGTTGGTGATCTGTTCAGGAAGTTGTCACCTGTGCCAATGAGTTCGAGGGTTTTTCCCACTTTTTCTTCTAGTAGATTTAGTGTGACCGGCCTTATGTTAAGTTCTTTGATCCACTTGGATTTAAGTTTTGTATAATGTGATAAGTATGGGTCTAATTTCATTCTTTTACAAGTGGACATCCAGTTGGACCAGCACCATTCGTTGAAGATGCTGTCCTTCTGGCATTGTGCCATTTTGGCTTCTTTGTCAAAAATTAGGTGGCCATAAGTGTGTGGGTCTATTTCTGGATCTTCAATTCGATTCCATTGATCTACTGGTCTGTTTCTATACCAATACCATGCTGTTTTTACTACTATTACTCTGTAGTACAGCTTGAAATCTGGGATGGTGATAATTCCAGATGTTTTTTTTTTTTTTTATTGTACAGGATTGAATTAGCTATTCTGGGCTTTTTGTTGTTCCATATGAAATTGAGAATAGCTCTTTCCAAGTCTATAAAAAATTGTTTTGGTATTTTGATAGGAATTGCATTTAATCTATGTATTGCTTTTGGTAGGATAGCCATTTTTATTATGTGGATCCTACCTATCCATGAGCATGAGAGATCTCTTTCTTGCTTCCACTTCCACATTCAAGTCTTGAACAATTTTATTCATTTTATATGTTTCATGATCCCATTTGCTTGTCTTTGTCTGCAGATCTTTCAAATCTTTCATTGCCTTGTCTCTGTCCTGTTCATGTTGGACTGAGTTGGCTTGCAGGTCTCTAATGGCATTCTCCATTTCTTTGTAAAATTGAGGATTCTTTAAATTCTTTCAGGGATTTAATTTCTTCTTGTAAGGACTCAATAATTTTCCCAAGTATTTATTTGTCATAATTTTCATGTGTTTCAGCTGTGGTGGGATGTTCAGGAATTGCTGTGTTAACCTCGCTGAATTTTGTTGGAGTCACATTTCCCTGATTTTTGTCAGTTTTGTTCTTTTGATGACCTTTAGCCACCTGGTTGTCCTTGACCACCCCTGAATTCCTGGGATGAAGCCTACTTGATCATGTTGGTGACAATTTTGATGTGTTCTTGGACTTGGTTTGCAAGTATTTTATTGAGTATTTTTGCATCTATGTTCAAAAGGGATATTGGTCTGTAATTTTCTTTCTTTGTTGGGTCTTTATGTGGATTAGGTATCATGATGACTTGCCTTATAGAATGAATTTGGCAATGTTCCTTCTGTTTCTATTTTGTGGAAGAGTTTGAAGAGTATTGGTATTAGCTCTTCTTTGAAGATCTAGTAGAATTCTCTGCTGAATTCAATTGGCCCTGGGCTATTTTGGTTCAGAGATTTTTAATGACTGCTTCTATTTTCTTATGGGTATAGGACTGTTTAATTTGCTAACCTGGTCTTGATTTAACTTTGGTACCTGGAATCTATCAAGAAGATTATCCATTTCACTTAGGTTTTCAAATTTTGTGGAGTACAAATTTTTGAAGTATGACCTAAAGTTTCTTTGGATTTCCTCAATGTCAGTTTTTATTTCTTCTTTTTCATTTGTGATTTTGTTGATTTGGGTATTTTCCCCTTAATTTTGGTTAGTTTGGCTAAGGGTTTGTCTATTTTGTTGGTTTTCTCAAAGAACCAACCCTTGGTCTTGTCAATTCTTTGTATTATTCTTTGTTTCTCAGTCATTGATTTCAGCCCTGGGTTGGATGATTACCTTCAATCTGCTTCTGTTGGGAGTATTTGCTTCTTTGTTTTCTAGCACTTCCAGTTCAGTTGTTAAGTTGCTAATATGAGCTGTCTCCAATTTCTTTTTTAAGGCACTTGGTGCTATGAACTTTCCTCATAGCACTGCTTTCATTATATCCCATAAGTTGGGGTATGTTGTGCCTTCTTTTACTTTGAATTTTAGGAAATCTTTGACTTCCTTCTTTATTTCTTCCCTGACCTAGTTGTCATTGAGTGTAGAGTTTTTTAGTTTCCATGAATGTGTAAGCTTTTTGTTATTTCTGCTATTGTTGAATTCGAGTTTTAATCAATGGTGATTCGATAAGATACAAGGGGTTACTTCAATTTTCTTGTAATTTTATTATATTTGTTGAGTCTTGCTTTGTGACAATATGGGTGATTTTGGAGAAGGTTCCATGAGGTGCTGAGAAGAAGGTGTATTCTTTTGAGTTTGGGTGAAACGTTCTATAGATGTCTGTTAGGTCAATTTGATTTATGACCTCTGTTAGTCTCATTATTTTTCTTTTTGGCCTCTGTCTCAATGACCTGTCCATTGGTGTGAGTGGTGTGTTGAATTCTCCCACTATTAGTGTGTGGGGATCGATGTGTGGTTTAAACTTCAGTAATGTCTCTTTTACAAATGTGGGTACCCTTGTAATTGGGGCATAGATATTCAGTATTGAGGTGTCATTTTGATGAATTTTCCTTTGACGAGTATGTAGTGTCCTTCCCTATCTCTTTTGATTAATTTCAGTTGAAAGTCTATTCTATTGCATATGAGGATGGTTACTCCAGCTTGCTTCCTTGGACCATTTGCTTGGGAAAGCTTTTCCCATCCCTTTACTCTGAGGTAAAGTCTATCTTTGCTGGCGAGGTCCATTCCTTGTATGCAGCAAAACGATGGGTCTTATTTACAGATCCATTCTGTAAAAAGATCTCCCAAGTTGTGGATAGGTATTCAACATAGTAAAAATGGTCATCCTACCAAAAGCAATATACAGATTCAATGCAATTCCCACCAAAATACAAATACAACTATTTACAGACATTGAAATAACAATTCTGAACTTCACGTGGAAAAAACAAAAAAACCCAGAATAGCTAAATCAATCCTGTACAATCAAAAAAAAAATCTGGAGGTATCACCATCCCTGATTTCAAGCTATACTACAGGAAATAATAATAAAAACAGCATGATACTGGAATAGAAACAGATCAGTTGATCAACAGAATCTAATTGAAGACCCAGAAATAAACCCATACACCTACAGTCACTTAATTTTTGACAAAGAAGACAAAATCAAACAACGGAAAAAGGAAAGAATCTTCAACAAATGGTACTGGGATAACTGGATATCAACATGTGGAAGAATGCAAGTAGACCCATATTGATCACCTTGCACAAAACTTAAGTCCAAGAAGATCAAAGATATTAACATAAATCCAGACACACTAAATCTAATAGAAGAAAAAGTGGGAGAAAAGCCTAGAACTCATTGGCATAACTGACAACTTCCTGAATAGAACACCAATAACTCAGGCTCTAAGATCAACAATCAATACATGGGAACTTGTGAAATTGAAAACTTCTGTAAGGAAAAGACACTGTCATTAGAACAAAATGGCAGCCTACAGATTGGGGAAAGATCTTCACCAAACCCACATCTGACAGAGGGTTAATATCCAAAATTTATAAAGCACTCAAGAAATGGCATACCAGGAAACCAAATAGTCCAATCAAAATATGGAGTACATAGCTACATTGAGAATTCACAAAAGAGAATTCTCAAATTGCTTAGAGACACTTGAAGAAATGCTCAACATCCTCAATCATCAGGGAAATGAAATTTAAGAAGACTCTGAGATTCCATCTCACTCCTGTCAGAATGGCTGAGATCGAAAAGTCAAATGACAGCACATACTGGTGAGGTTGCAAAGAAAGGAGAACACTCGCCCATTGGTAGTGGGAGTGCAAAATTGTAAAAACCACTATGGAAATAAGTCTGACAATATCTTGGAAAAATTGGAATAGCTCTACCTCAAGACCCAGCCATACCACTCCTGGGCATGTATCCAAATGACTCCTCACCAAGCCACAAATATATCTCCTCAACTACATGCATAATAGCTTTATTTTTCATAGCTATAAACCAGAAACAACCCAGTTGTCATTCAACAGAAGAATGGATTAAAAAAAAAAAAACCTGTGGTACATTTATACAATGGAATATTACTCAGCTGCCAGATAAAAGGAAATCATGCAATTTGCAACCAAATGGATGGAACTAGAAAAGCTCATCATAAGTGAATTAACTCAGACTCAGAAAGACACATATAGCATCTATTTACTTATAACTGGATTTTAGCTATATAGTTCAGGATAACCATCCTACAATCAATAGACCCAATAGAAGAGGAACATGGACTTTTTTACCTATTAGTGGGACACTCCACTCTATTGGAACTGTCATGTATTCCCCCTGTGCAAGAGGAAGCTCTTAGACCTTATGTGACTAAAGAACAGAGGGGGGTTTTACATGGAGCCACCCCACACCAGAGAGATGTGATGGATGGGAAAGGGGGTAGAGTGTGGGACTGGAAAGTGGTGGAGGAAGGCCACTACACTGGAGATGTAACTTGATGTAATAAATAAATGTAAAAAAAAAAAAAAGAAACCAAAATATTTTCCCACCCTACAGCCCAACAGAGCTAATTCTCCTGAAGAAAAAAAAAAAAAAGCTATTTTGAGCTTTCATCTTATAATCATCAGAATAGTTAAAATCAATAAAACAAGTAGTTACAGTTTATTCTCGAGAGATTATGGAGTAAGGGGAACATTAATCCATTGCTTATGGGGGCACACACTTGTTCAGCCACTATAGAAATCAGAGTGGCAGTTCCTGAGGAAGCTGAAAATCAATCTATTCCTACATCCAGCTGTACCACTCTTGGGATTATACCCAAAGGACACTTTATAATAGCACAGAGAAACTTCCAATGAACCATGTTCAATGCTGCTGCATTCATAATACCAAGAAACTGGAAACAATCTAGGAGTTATCAACAGATAAATGAACATAGAAAATGTGGCATATTTCCACAATTAAAGATTACTTAGCTGTTAACAAATGAAATAATGAAATTCATAGGTAAATGAATGGAACTATAAAAAAATCATCTTGAGTGAGGTAATTCAAACCCAGAAAGACAAGTATGGTGTTGTATTTATTTATATGTGAATATTAACTTTAACTGTTAAATCAATGATATACAAGCTACAATCTATAGACCTACAGAAATTAAGTCTTTATTAAGAGACTGTGGAGGATGTCTAGATATCCCTAGGTTTAAGAAATATAATAGATTATTAGTGATTGATGGAGGTTGGGGAGCTGGATTGGGAGGATCAAACAGGAAAGGGGAGGGAAGAGAGGGATGAGAAAATAAATATGGGGGGAGACTGCTAAAACTAACAGACACTTGAGTGGTAGTGGGGAAACCTAATAACCAATATTGCTTGGTTAACCAAGAACCTAAGACTAGATAGCTCAGAGGCCTAGGGTAAAACCAGATACTGCTGATCTGCAAAAGGAAAGTAGGAATAAGTGACTCAGTGCCATCTATGCTCTTAGATTAGTGCCTTGCTCAGTCATCATCACAGAAGATTCTGCCTGGAGCAGAAGGGAACAAATACAGAGACTCACAGTCAGATGTTGTGCAGAGAGGGAGAGACTGCAGAACACTCAACCCTGAATGGATTGTCTCCATCAAATCCCTCCCCTTAGGGCTCAGGGAACCCTGTGTAAGCGGTAGTAGAAAGAGTATAAGAGGCAGTGGGGATGGAGGACACCTAGGAAACAAGAATTTCTAAACACCACAGGACTGACACACATATGAATTCACAGAAACTGAGGCAACATGCTTAGGGTCTGCACAAGTCTACACTAGATGGGGTCCTTTATCTAAAAGAAACAGACATATAACCCTTTCCCCAATCCAGAGCAATTTATAATTAATAACCAATTGCAAACTTGCAAATGAAAATTTAGTTTTCTCCAAGGGAGACTCAATGGGGAAACAAATAACTCTTAAGAGTAGACTGCCTATTAAGCTGTAGAGAGCCAATCAAAACTAACTCGGTGGCATCTTCAGGAGTTCCTTGTCTCATGATGTAGTGTCAGAGCTTTTTTGTTTTATTTTATCTTCTTTTTTATTTTCATGTTATTTTTTAACCCTACAAGTACATTTCCTATACATTATGGCTTTCAGTTTAGTGTTTTTCTGGAATTCCTGACTGTGAGAATATGTGGATCTCTGTATCTATATCTATTACTTGTGCTTTTTCTTGGACTGTTTTCCTTATGATTGTTTTGTCCTATTCTTAATTATTTATTTTTGTATTATCTTATTATAATTAATTTTATTATTGTCCTTGAGATGCCTGTTTGTTTTCTAATGAGAGACAGAAATGGCATGGATCATGATGGGAGAGAGGTAAGGAGGAACTGGGAGGGGAAGAAGGAGGGGAAAATTTAATCAGGATATATTGTATGAAAAACAATCTAGTTTACATTGAAGAAAAGGAAAAAGGATTAAATAATAAAAATAGAAATCTTGATACAAAATTTAATACCAAAAACAATTTAGTATTTGTATGCACATTTACAAAAATGCCTTTAAATTCACAGCTGTAAGTGTGTTTCAAAAACTGATATAATTTGAATATTACTTGAATGTGATCCCTTCAAGGATTCATGTGTTGAAACTTGATCCTCCTCGGTATGGATTTTTACAAGGACATGAAGTTAAACTGTGAGTTTGGAGGTGTAACTTAGCAGGATTATTAGAACTGTTTAATGTCACTCTTGTCAGACTCCATATTGAACATTAGTAGATTTGTTTATTTTTGTTTAGTAAGAAAGACTAGGGGACACACAGTCACAGAAGAGAGTACAGGAGAATTCTTTTGCTACATAATGTGGAAAAACCTTAATTTTTTTCTACTTTTCTTACTATCTTACAGTTGATTTTATTTCTTTTGTTCTTTTCTTTAGAATTTCATACATGGATACAATGCATTCTCATATTCTCCCCCTGATGCATTCTCACTTCACTTCTCAAACACACTCCAGCCCTGTCTATATCCCCAATCAACACGTCTTTGTTTTCTGTGTTTTCCTTTTTTAATATGTGTATCATACTGAGACCAATTAGTGTTGTCTGTACACACATGGATGTAGGGCAAACAACAGGCACATAGACATACTAAAAGAGGCCATATTCCTGTCAAAAACTGACTCTCCATGAGCTGCTTGTTGCTCCTCAACTAGAAATAGGGAATGATTTCTTCTTCCAACATGCTGTGGTGTTCACTGGTTTGATCTTGTGTAGTTAAAAGCTGCCATAGTGCATGAGAATTTATGGGTATGAAATTTCCATCATTTCTAGAAGACACTAGTACTTAGAGGTCCCTCCATGACACTCGGGCAGGTGTATAGTCCTCTTAGCATCCATCTTCCTTCTTCAAGATGTCATCTGAGTTTTAGTGGAAAAGGTTCCATTTCAGAATTATCAGTCCATAGTCATTCATTTCTCTTCATTTTGAACAGTTGTGATTTTTAGAACTAAACAACACGGACTTCTAAAAGAGCATCTGTGATCAACATTGAGTGCTCTCTAATCAAGACATCTCTCAAATGTGGCTCTCAGGATTGATTTTTTTTTTATTCAATTAGTGGTTTATGTCTTGAATATCTTACCTTCTAAAGCAGTGTACTATATCAAACTTTCCTCAAACAGCTTAATAACTACCTATCTTCTATAAGTATAAAACACTCCTCCCCAGTCTATTAAAACTATTAGTGAAAGGAAGGAACAAGATAATTTATATATATGATTTTCCTAACTTGTGTCACTAAATGGATTTCATGAGATGGCAGTGCATTGTTGTTGTTGTTTTATTATTATTCTCAGGTGCTAAGTATCTGAAAGGAAAAGGCTTTTTTCTTTCTCCAATTTTCATGTAATTCAACCTAATATTGGACTGACATTTAATTTACTTTTACCCATCATTTAATCCTCTAATATTGTCAGATATATAATATATATGAACACAATCATATATACATATATATATATATATATATATATATATATATATATAACCATAAGCATTATACATATACACACAAATACACACATAAATGCACGTGCACAAAATACATATCCTAGATCCTAGACCTTTCACAGCTAGGCTTATTTTGTTTAACATGATCAACTCTAGTTCTCCCTATTGTTCTAATGACACCATTTCATGTCTCAGAACTGAATGGAATCTCTTGCCTGGGCTTACCACATTTTCCTTACTGAATTCATCTACAGTTTTAGAATAGGAAGAATGATGTGTATATCTTCTATTTTCTTCTTGTTCTTGTATTTTACAATCTTCTCAGTGAATAGGAATGAGGCTACTTATACAAAGACTTTAAAAAAATCTCTTTTTTCTTTTATATTTAAAGTGTCCTCAATGCCCTTTATATAAAAAAGGGAAAAGATGTAAAAGTTACAAATGCAAATGACAGATGTGACATTTTTATCATGATACTATTTCCGTATTCTCTTTGAAAGGATATTTTTCTTCTATTCTAAAGATATTTGTCACATAAGAACTAAAATGCTAGGTAAGGATCACTTCAGTCACCTCTAATAGCACAGATACATAGGTTGTTAAACATAGTAATTCCTACATACAAGACCAAGGAGTCAAATTGCATGCTTCAAATTTGATGGAAAATATAGGCTGAGGACTCAATTTCCTGCTATGAAATTTAACCTGTTCTCTTTAAAATAAAAGCAGAGAATCTTCAGTGACAAATTTTCTGCTTCTGTTTCATTTGAAAATTCAATGAATATCCATTGAATGGGTCTGTTCTTTTTTTTTTTTTTTTTTTTTTTTTTTTTTTTTTAAATAATTTATTTTTTATTTCTTCAAGTTACATCTCAATCACAATCCCCTCCCTACTCCCCCCTCCAGTCCCACCCTTCCACCCTCCTCCCCCTCAGCCCCACCATCCTCTTCCCTTCTTTTTTTTTTTTTTTTTTTAGTTTAAGGTATTTATTTTTCCCCCCAACAGCTCTCCCTTTCAGTCCAAATAATGGTTCTTTTTCTTATAACTATAAATACAATACAAAACAACAGAAATAAATAGGCCACGATTATAAGAGTTATATGGCTTAGCATACATTCCCAATGTCCAGCTTT
>CAJQZJ010009649.1:23772518-23795205 GCA_907164525.1 Lophiomys imhausi | reverse complement strand
ACCCATTTAACAAGACCATTTAACAGCTTGTAGTCTTTTCCCCTAAATAACAAAATTTTCTATTATCTATCAAATAACCAAAGGGGGAGAACACCCTCCCCACCTTCTGGGGATGGGACGTTGTTCTCTTAAAATGACTTCCTGCTGATTTGGGACGTAGTAAACCTGTTTGGGGCCCAAATAAGAATGGAAAAATGGTTAAAAATGTTAATAGAATCATTTGATGTTCAGTCCCTTTGTGCTCAGCTATTTAGATGTCCTACGAAGTTCATAGACAGAAGCTGATCTTCAGAACTTTACTGAAGATCTGGCTGGAGTAGTCTGTGGAGCTGAACGATCTTAGCGATTTTGAGTTGTTGTGGTTATAGACTTTTGAGGAAACTGCTATTGAAGAAGTCTGCAAGACTGGATCATCTGGGCCACTCATCTTCTTTGGTGTCTGATCTGTTTTCTGCTGAGGTTTCCGTTGTCCAGTTGTCCCTGGATTCCTTGAATGGATGCTTTAAATCTCCTGGAAAGATAAGAACAGAGCCCTGCCCTAATCCTAACTCTGGGACAATTACCTTTTTTGGGGGGGGAGGGGGTCAGGTAATATTTTTCCTGGAGCAAATTTGGTTTTTTGATAATATATAAAGTATTACCTTTCAATCCGGATTAAAGAAGAAATTATTTTGATATTTTGGAGCTAAACAAACCTTTAGTGTATATATTTTGAGATCTCAAAGGACAATTTGTTTGAATTGCAGCCTGCCTTTTGTAAGTAGCTTTTAAACTTAAATCTTTCCAAATCCTATGTGCCTGTCTCTGCATTCTAAATTTTGGGATCAAAGACATCTGGTTTCCAACTGATGGGATTAAAGATGTGCTCCTCCACCCCTGGATCAAAGTTTTTCTCTGTTTAGAGTTTGTTTCACTGTAAATAAATTAAAGGTGACAGCTGTTCAACCTGGTTTTACAAACCTCCAAGAGTTGAAAAAACTTAGAGCTAAGGTAAAATAATGCATGGTGTTAGCCCATGCCTTTACCTCCAGTAGAGACAGGAGGATCACTATAGAGTTAGTTGTCTTATAAATTCTAGAGTTACAAGAAACAGGGTAGTGATGGTGCACACCCTTAGTCACATCACTGGGGAAGAATACACCCTTAATCCCAACACACTAGAGACAGAAACAGGCAGATCTCAGAGCTCAAGGCCACCTGATACAAAACAAACTCTAAACAGGGTCTGTTCTTTTTTAATCTTCACTAAATTATTTTCATTATAAAATCAACATCACCATGTTTCAGGAAGGCTGAAATATAGAAATGGAAAGGAAATTACAAATAACCTTAAAGAACCGTTTTTCCAGTTTGGAATGTGGCATAGGCTAACAGATACCTTTAATGCTTTTTTTTTTTAAATAATCAGAGATGCTAATTATGTTCTAAAATAAGTAAAAATAAAATGAATTCTAACTTTCCTGAATTACAATAAAATTGGAAGTATGGTATAAAAACATTTACTGAGCTAAACTTATCAAATCTACTTAACGATTTTTTTTCTTTTTTAAAATTTATTTAAAGTGTATCTTTTCCCATCCCCAACATCTCCCCCTTTTAATACAATGAAAGGCTCTTTTTCTTATAACATCTCCTTAGGACAGCTGCCTTGTGGTCATTTTCACTCTTCTTAACTATTAGCCTACAATTTCCCAGTGTTCATCACTTGTATTCATCCTGAAACCTCCAGAAATTGAATCAATAAGTGACTTCTTCTTGACATAATTTTTCAGTGTGTAGACCATATGCAAGAGTCACTTTATGATTTCTCTAGCCTATGATCTCTGGACAAAGCCTGGAACCCTGAGAGGCAGAGAAGCAAATGCGTAACAAGATGCATAGCTGTCCTTTTAGGATACTGAGTCCTATGAAAATAACTTCATCTAATTTGAGTGTTTTAAACAAAAATCCCTTTTTTGTTTTACTACTAAGTAGATTAGTCTTGGTGAGTGGGACTTCCTGTAATTCAAGGCCAAGTATAAATCTTAGCCCTATCACCAAGACTATCTGGGTCAAGAATCCAATGCTAAGAGACTGGAATGTCCAAGAACAGGAACTGAATGACACAGTAGGCAACTGGCTATACTACTGAGTGTATTTTGCAATTCAGTGCCTCTTTGATAGTGAACACCCTCTAGTAATAATTGCCATATGAACATATGCCTTTGGACTCATGTAACACATACACATGTGGCTAAGAAAGTTTATTTTTATTTGCAAATGTTTTTTAAGTCTGAGTGTGGATTTAAACTATTTCAAATTATAATGTAATTATATATATCAATTTTGCCTTAGCTGCCAACTCCTTATAAAAACTATGAAAATCAAGATGCATTGGGATAATTTATGACATTGATTTTAGGGTCATCCCAATGGCATTGTCCTACATTTGCAACCGAGTAGGTTGTCAAATTATCAATCATTAGAAGAGGTTTAAGTTAGCTATTTTATTCAAGTGATGAACTTTCCCTTTCAGAAATCTAGCTTAGCTTTTTTTCTCTCCAGAGATCATTTGTTTTTCCACAAGAGGGAAAATGTTTCTTTATTTTTACATTTTAGTGTCTAACTTTATGCCATATATATATGGCATAAATGCATATATATATATATATATATATATATATATATATACACACACATTGCTCTATTTCCTCAGAGTGTTTGTGAGGACCTCTTTATCAACTAAAAACCCGGCACATGTAGTATCTTTAACAGAGAGGAGTGGAACACCTTCGAATGACTAGACATTTCAGGACACTCTCATATCTCAAGGTTCATCATTCCTTCCCTCTTATGTATTTCATCCAAACTTAGAGTCTCACTCTTCCCAGTCTGAACCCTGACTTCTGTCTAACACGGTTGTCTAAGTTGATAGATATACCTTCTCTAGACCTCTAGAGTTGTGTGTGTGTGTGTGTGTGTGTGTGTGTGTGTGTGTTTATGTATTACTTTAAGTTACATCTACATCACAGTACCCTCTTTCCACCCGTCCCAGTCCTACCCTTCCACCCTCTAACCCCTCTGCCTTCCATCCCACTCCTCTGGAGTGGAGTGTCCCTACATATCAATCCCCATCCCCAGTTCAGCAGTCATATTAGGGACAAGAGCCTCCTCATACACTGGGGGTCTACAAGGCAGCAACACTAGGGCAAAGTGTCTCATTGACAGTTAACAAATTTTATGTTCATGTTCCCTTTGGTGCATCGGCTGTATTATAGTTTTCTGTACTATATGGCTAAAATCCAATTATAAGTGAATAGATGCCATGTGCATCCTTTTGAGTCTGGGTTAGGTCACTCAGGATGAGCTCTATTTCCATCCATTTGGCTGCAAGTAATTTCATTGTTTCTGATGGCTGAGTAGTATTCCATTTTGTAGATGTACCACAGTTTTTTTGTTTGTTTGTTTTGTTTTGTTTTTTTCCATTCCTCAGTTGAGGGACATTTGAGTTGTTTCCAATTTCTAGCTATTACAAATAAGGCTGCTATGAACATAGATGAGGAAACATCCTTGTGGTTTGATGAGAAATCTTTTGGATGTACGTCCAGAAGTAATTTGGCTGGGTCTTAAGGTAGAACTATTTGAAGTTTCTAAGATATCTCCAGACTGATTTCCATAGTGGTTGTACAAGTTTGCACTCCCAACAGCAATGGAGCAGTGTTCCCCTTTCTCCACAACCTCGCCAGCATGTGCTGTCAGTTGAGTTTTTGATCTTGGCCATTTTGACATGTGTGAAATGAAATATCAGAGTTATCTTTGAGTTGCATTTCTCTGATGATTAAGGATGATGAGCATTTCTTCAAGTGTCTCTCAGCCATTATGGATTCTCTGTTTAGCTCTGATCCTCATTTTTTGATTGGATTATTTGGTTTCTTGGCATTTAATTTCTTGAGTTCTTTGCAAATTTTGGATATTAGCCCTCTGTCAGATGTGGGGTTGGTGAAGATCTTTTCCCAATGTGTAGGTGCTGATTTGTTCTAATGATAGTGATAAAATAATAAAGAATAATAGTGATAAATGATAATTATGATAATGATGGTGATAGTAAAATTAGATAAGATAAAAACCAAACAAACCAGAGTAGGATAAAGCAAAGGAACAGAAGAGCCAACAAAAAACCTCAAGATGCAAGATGCATATATATATATGCAAAGGCAGAGACATTCACACATATAGTAATTCTTTGAAAACATTAAATCAGAAACCATAATATATACGTGGAAAGGGCCTGTAAGGAAGAAAATAGTCCTGACAAAATATTATGAGACAAAGAGCCTCCAAAATTGCCAATGAATTTGTTGGACACGTAGAAGATGTGAAAGTTTAACATACCACCACTACACAGAGAATAGGTAAATGTAAGGCAAATTTTGATACCTTGGAAGAATGAAAATATTATTATTATCTGTTTACATATTAATTAGGATATAGAATGCTATTGTGGATGCATTTATTGCCTCTGTGTTTTAAACACTGCCAAGTTATATTCGAACTCCAAGAATGTGGCCTCTGAAATATTCCCTAAATAATCCTGACTTCCTGTACTTCTAATGGTGTTACTGTCTCCTCAATTGTGGATCAGAACTCATTATTAATTTCTAATTAATGCAGCGTGAGAAAAAAGATATGATGCTGCTTTTGACACTAATAAAGAGATTGGCTTCTGTTTGTTACAGCCATTCTTTCTCTTGTAAGGAAACCAGGTGCTATGGTTTCAACTGTATTTTGAGAGGCACAAAAAAAAGAGAATTAATTTATTTCTCCAGGCTACATGTAGTGAGGACCCAAAGCCAGACAGCTATATCAAGAGTGAGGCAAGACGCAGATCTTCTACCTCACCACCTGATCATTCAGGTGACTGGAGCTTTAGTTATCCCTGGAATGAGTCAAGAGAATCCAACTACATCATTCCCAGATTCCTCATCCATGGAAGCTGTGTCACAACAGGTGACGTTGCTGAACTCTCCTAATTGATAGCACTTGACTGTACTCTGTGAAGACCATGTTGGAAAATTAATCCCAGGAACTGAAATCTTAAGAGTTTGATCTTTGATAGATACTTAACCCATCAGGCTCTACCACCACAAACAGATTGTCATTAACTATATAAAGAGCTGTACTGTTGAAATCTATTTCTTGCTTTGTCATCCTATCACATGTGTTATTACCCTCTCACATTTCCTGTGGTGCTGCCACAGAGAAAACATTCTCATCAAAGTACTAACACTATGATGTTAGACTTCCAAGTCTTCTGAACTAAGAGAAATGAATGTATTTTCTAAATTAACTTATTCTGGCACAGATATTCTGTTATATTACTAATAAAATAGACTAAGAAGAGTAGCTGAATTTCAGTATTTCTAGAAAGGCAGGATTATTTCTTTCTACTTTGATTATCTTCTACAGAGACCTATTTTCTAGATATCTTGTATTTTATCTGAATATTTTGGAGCATTTCTCTTTGTTTCTGAGGTTATTGATTTCCTTATTGAACCTTATATAGTTATTTTCATTTATACAGTTGGACATATATTGGAATTTTTATAATGTATTTAATCTGGAAGTTATCTTACATTGCCTCCATTTTAGTTTATTTCTTTGGAAGTTGATAATTTTCATAATTTACGTGTTTATTTTTGGGTTTGTGTGTGTGTGTGTGTGTGTGTGTGTGTGTGTGTGTGTGTGTGTACCTCCAGAAACCACATTAGCCAGTAGAACTCCTGGACTTAAAGGTGGCTGTGAGTCACCTTAGGTGGGTGCTAGGAAATGAATTTGGATCCTCTCTAAGAACAGCCTATACTTTCAAGCACAAAACCATTTATCCAGCCCCAATTAATACTTGTTTTTTAACCACTAAGATTTTGTGGCTAACGAATTTAAAAAGAATAAATTACGTATGATTCTTCTGCTTTAATAACATTTTCATCTTTAGCTAGGGTGACAACAAAATTAAGAGCACCTTAGATCACCAAAGGACTGTGTATAAATAATTAATTAAGTTATTTCCAGTATTTATATTATAGCTAATTGGTTAGCATTGTTAATCCTTAATCAGCCATTATAAATGGTCGCCCACAGACACCTGATGGATTTTAACAAGCCTTAGCCTACATTGTGCAATCTTAGCCCATCTTTTAACTTTAACCCCAAGTAACCCCATAACATATGCATACAACTTCTAGGCTGTTTTTATCCAAGTGATGCGATATTCCTGGGCACGTGAAGATATTATTCTTCTATCTAACCCATGTCATGTCTCCTTCTTCCTTCTCCTGGTTTCTTCTGCCATGGTGCTCTCTGCTCAAAATCCACCAACTTTTTCCTGCCTACCTCTCTTCCACCCAATCCAAGATCCAGTATTTTATCCAACCAATCAACTTTAAATTAGGTAGAGCAAGGTTTAGATAACAAATATATATATATATATATATATATATATATATATATATATATATATGTCTTGTCTGGGTAGCAACCAGATTCTGGGACCAGTAATCAGCAACAAAATACAAACAGCTTTCAGGTTACCCCAACAGGGATATATGGCTATGACTGTACAATCTTATCTCAAGATTTTTCTGCAGATAGGACCCTAAGATTGTATGAATGGTTGCTTAGATGAAGCAATAAGAATGCCTGTGAGTGGCCTTCTTAACATCAAGAACTCAGAGGTGTTGATAGTCTTACTTAGCCACAAGAATGAATGTCTCGATGAATGACAAAATGGGAATCTTATATCATTTACTTTGGATCTAAAATATCAGACATCTTCTATCTTGATTTCTTTGATTTGGGAAGTTGGTGTTCTTCCCTTAAAAATAATGTAACATTTATTTTAAGAGAAGTTTAGGAGAAAGTATAACTACATGGGTATTCTCAGACTATCATCTTAAAAGAACCTATCACTTTACCATATTGAGTGTATGTGTATGTATCGAGAGAGATAGAGAGAGAGGGAGGGAGGGAGAGAGTGTGTGTCTGTATGTGTAGGCAGTCATGTGCATGTGTGCAGGACAAAGGAAAACCTTGGGGTGGTATCTATCTCATTTTTAGACAAGTTATCATTTTACTGGAAATCACCATGTAGACTAGGTTGACTGTCCATCAAGCCAGAGCCCTGTCTATTTCCACCTTCCCTGTATGGTGTTGGGAATACTAGAACTTGCCATGAGTTCTTGGCCTAATTTTTTTTTCATAAATTCTGGATATTGAATTGTGAGTTTTGAACTCAGATCTTTGTGTTTTATTGACTGAACTATCTTTGCAGACCTCAATTATTTTTTCTACAAAATCACCAATATTTATCCAACATGAAATTTATTATTTTTAAATGATTGTACTTATTATACATTCACATCTATAATATTGTCCTTACATTTATTATCTTATTTGATATATTAATATTGATATCTATTCTTGGTTTAAGATTTATAATCCTTCAGGTTCACAATGTTCTACCATTCATCTCTAGGATGACAAGAAATATCAATTTTACCTGTTCTAGTAGTTAAGTGTGGTAATGGGAACGTCATCAAAAAGTTGGCAATATGTATCACTAGCTAAGTAGACTGTAATGATGAATGTATACCTTGATAATCTTCTCAGTGCCTCATTTAAACAAAATTTGTATAATAGAAAACAACTATGTCAAATTTTTGTAATCAAAAATACTTTTTATAACCCATTAATTTTTTTTTTTACCAAGAATTCCCTGATTAATTATTTTTGATACAAACAATGATTTTTAAACCTCTAATGATCCTCTGGCTTACCAGTTGTGTATATAGGGATATAAAACATTTATATGGAAAACATGAGATTTATGTATTATAGAACAAATTCACTTTTCAAAGGACTTGATGAAAGAGAAAATTGGAGAGGATAAATGAAGAGCAGTATTGAAATCCCTAGATAATATGGGATTTTACTATCCAAGGTTGATCTGGTGATTAAGGCCAAGAGATGCTGAAGTAGGGATACATAGGACTTCAGGCTGGAGGCTCAACCTTGTAACATTACCCCTATATATTATATATGGACCACAAGTTCCCTCTGTGATCTACCCATCTTAAAGCTTCAGTGTTAGCTGTATGTGTTTATTTTCATAATAAGAAATCCATTTTGATTTTAACTGTAATATAAAGTGAAAACCAAGTGCCTAAGGACAGATGTTTCCAATGGCAACTGCTATTACTATCCTGTCAAAACAATCTGACCACCAACCTCCCAAAGCTGATGGAGGTGGTAAAGTACCAAAACTGACTCCATGTATCCTACTGATAACTGCTGAATTTCTTTGCACCTTTAAAAAATGTGAAAAAGTTCTCACTCCTTTGGTTAAGAGTCATCATACATGGGATTAATTATGTCGTATCTGTTTCCTGAAAGAGGTTTTTTTCTCATGATTTGGGGATCACCCATGTGTCACTTCTAGAAGATCTTCTCTGCCTTATTCAATATCTAGTGCCCTGGCTGATGTCTTCCAGAGCTGCTGTTTGTCTATTCTTTCTGCCCTCCACAGCAGTCCTCCTTTCATTGGAATTTCCAGGAAACCCTCAGAGAGATGGGATTTTTTTTAGACTTTGCACACAGTGCCATCTCTCTCTTTTTTTTCACTATATGTTGACCTGTAACATTAGATCTGAAAATGTGGTGTTTTCACTTAATTTATGAGGACATTTTAAGAGAATCAATAGTGCAAAATCCTCAACAGAACAAATAAAAATTATGACTAACTGACTTTAAAAATTATGTATAACTGACTTTATAAATCTGGCATTTGGAAGTATTTATGTGAAATCAAACAAATAGATTGTAGAAACTCCAAAAGGACAATTTGCTTTTACTTTTGTTTGAAATTGTTCATGTTCCTTTTGACATCCTTACTTGAATTTCAAATAGACGTAATTTCATAATGTAAATTAGCTTATATGCTATTGTTTCCATTTTTGCGGAACATTTAAATCTAGCACATACCATTCTTTATTATGAAAATACTGCATAAAATTTTAAAAGATTTAAAACCATTAATCAGTAAAATATGTAGAAGTCAAAGGAAAGTTTCTCACGGTCAACCTTGTTTTAAAAATTCATGCTAAGGACACAAGTTGTCTTTGGTTGGCTCATTTAGAAGTAGAGGTTCAATATTTAAAAGTGTGATCTCTAAGCTGACTCTGCAAGACTGCATCTTAAAGAGACACTAGCTAAACAAGAGACTTTCCTGAGTAAAAGGAATCATTACCCCTGCTACCCCATAACACTTTCATCTACCGCATTCAGTTGAGATGAGAACTCCATCATGCTTTCCTGAGAGTGCCATCTGTGTCCAAAGGAGGCTGCTACAATCACCATCGTGTTGTGCTGCTCTAGACGCTTAATATTCTAGAGTAATTTGTCATTGTGAGGAGCACAAGATTTGTCTGAATTTGTGTCAACAGTTATTGGCTAATTGCCACCTCATCTTTCCAGCCCATTTATAAATATGGACATGTTTTGGCAGAAGCTAATGACCTCACTGAGGGAATGTGCTTGCCCAAGTTAGGGAAGTGATAAGTGGTAGAAATATTGTTGTTTCATCCATTACTCAAGGCAGCATTTATTTAGAGGTTAACCAGGAAACACCACTTAACTTTCTATGTCCTGTATTATTTCAATTTTAATAAACATTAAAAATGATCACAACCTTCTTCTATTTCTTACAAAATCCTGTATTGCGATATTACATACAGTAGATTTTAAATCATGATTGTATGAGTGTTACAATCTATTTTCCACAAACTGAAAGAAAAATGTGCTTGATTCCCAATGTGTTTCTATAAATTGATTTTTTAAAAATATTTCTATTGATTTGTGTGTGTGTGTGTATTGTCCTCCTATGTATACACATATTTAATTACTTCTGGAAGTAGACATTTTCTTAAGGAAAATATTTTGACTAGTGAGGAAATCTACAGTCCTATGCTGTTCACATATCTTCTCTCTGAGAGAATATTATAAATGATCTGTCAACAGTATATTTGTAAAGCATGGTAGAGGACCACTCGAGGTTGGATGAAAATATACATTAATTATTCAAGACAAAATAGAAGCTATATTTTAATAAAACACCTGGGGAACTAGAAAATAGATAAATTGCTTTTGATTTTCTCCATTTCAGCTAAGGTCAGAAAAATAATTCATTTCCATTTTTCATACCAGAGCATGCAACTGAAGGTTGTCCATGTGGGAGACAGCAACATTTTAAACCTCTCCCTGCAATTTAGAGCTTTTTATCAGTTTTGATTAATATCGGAAGCTATACCCATGATGACTCTGTGGCATAATGGTCCAAATGTGAGCTGAACAAGGACAGCACTAATGAACATGCCCAGCTGAATCAGAAAAAGCCCATGAGCAATCAATATTACACGAAGAACTATAGGCTACTGAGAAAATCTGGGAATTGGCGAGCTGATCTTCCCCATAGAATTGTACACCAGTTAGTTGTTAAGTGACAAATGGTCAGCCCTGAAAACCAAACAAACAAACAGACAAAAACATAAACTAAAAAATGTAACATATGAACTGAGCAGGTTATATTTAGGAATATGTATGTATAGGCATTTTTATACATACATATATACAAGAACAATGGGTGACAAAAAGAGACCATATATTTGAAGGTGAGTAAGGAAGTATGTGAGGATATGGAGGGAGGAAATGGAGGGGAGAAATGTTGTAATTAAATAATACTTTTAAAAATAAGGCAAAAGCATCCCAAAACATTTCAAATCATACTTTGACTGGTTATATGTTTTCTTTCTATGGAATCTTAACTTGGATGACACACCTATGATAAAAAATATTGCTATCCTTTCATTTCAAGCACCCAAGTGAATGTTGCCTAGATATTTAGTGTGCTCCATCTTTCTTCTTTTCACAGTCAATTGCTATAAGCCACAAAGAGCAAACATTAGACCAGAAGTAATGCAAATGTGTATTATAATTCAAAGTTGTTATGTTGGTGATCAACCCTCCAAACTTCCAACATTTGTGTAGGGCAAACTTCCTATTTTATAACCAATTCCACTAGACATAGCAGTTATGTTTAGATAAATCTGCAGTTTTCTGAATAATGTAACAACAAAGTTTTATTTGTAAACAGTGTTTAGAATGAAGACTATATTAGGCAATTTCAGAAAAAAAGTGTTGAAATCATTTTCTTTAGAAGTCAACCCAAAGAATGTGAAATGAACTCAGGTCTTAGCATATATGGCCAAAAGAAAGAAAGTGAATTACTTACATAAAGAAATTTCAAATTTTTAAATTAACATTTATTTATTTATTTAAGCTGCATCTCAACCACAGGCTCCATTCTTCCAACTCTCCCACCCTCTTGAACCTCTCCCTACTCCTCTTCTACTCTAGTGAGGAGGGTCCCACCTCTATGAATCCCTCTCAGTTCAACAGTTACATGATGGTTAAGAGCATCCTTTAGCTCTGGTGCCCAACATGGCAGCCCACCTAGAGTAAGGTGTCCCACTAACAGTCACCATAGCCCATGACAGATAATGACACCAGCACCCCTCCACTTATTAAGGGATCAATATGAAGGCCAACTTGCCTATCATCTATATGTGTATAGGGGGGCCTAGGTTTGGTTTATATAAGCTTTCCCCATTTTTTTTTTTGTTAGTGTTTACGTCTCTGTAAGTCTCTAGGGATGTATATGGTGAGTTCTGTTGATCTTCATGTGGTGTTCTTGTGTCCTCTGGGTCATTCTATGCCTCCTAGCTCTCTTATACATGACTTAAAAGAGTAACTTTTACTGGCCAAGAGACACGTGAAGAAGTACTCAACATCCTTCATCATCAGAGAAATGCAAATCAAGATGACTGTGAGATTCCATCTCACACCTGTCAGAATGGCTAAGATCAAAAACTCAAATGACAGTGTATGCTGGCAAGGTTGTGGAGAAAGGGGAACACTCCTCCATTGCTGGTAGGAGTACAAACTTGTAAAACCACTATGGAAATCAAAGAGCTCTACCTAATCTTTGGCTGTGTGTCTCAGCATCTGTTTTGTTTCTCTGCTGGGTGGAGTTTCTTGCAGTATAGTTATGCTAGGTTCCTATTCTTTGGGGTCTGTGGGTTGTAGGATCATTTAATGGCTAAAATCAAGTTATTATTGAGTACTCACCATGTATATCTTTCTAGGTCTGGGTAAGTTCACTCAGGATGAGCTTTTCTTTTTTTTTTTTTTTTCTGGTCCTCCTCTCTTTTTTTTTTTTTAAATAATTTATTTTTTTTTCTTCAAGTTACATCTCAATCACAATCCCCTCCCTACTCCCCCCTCCAGTCCCACCCTTGCACCCTCCTCCCCCTCAACCCCCCCATCCTCTTCCCTTCTTTTTTTTTTTAGTTTAAGGTATTTATTTTTCCCCCCAACAGCTCTCCCTTTCAGACCAAATAATGGTTCTTTTTCTTATAACTATAAATACAATACAAAACAACAGAAATAAATAGGCCATGATTATAAGAGTTATATGGCTTAGCATACATTCCCAATGTCCAGTCCATATGTATTTGGCACCTGAGGGTGTTCTGGATCTAAGAAGATATTTTTAAAATTATGAGGCAAGTTAGTAAGAAAGCTGAGTTAGATATAGAACTTTAAACTCATGGAGATGCTTAGGATGAGCTTTTCTAGTTCCATCCATGGTTGCAAAATGCATGATTTCCTTGTTTCTGAATGTTGAATAGTATTCCATTGTGAAAATGTATTACAGTTTTTTTTAATCCATTCTTCAGTTGAAAGGCATCTGGGTTGTTTCCACTTTCTAGCTATTACGAATAAAACAGCTATGAACATAGTTGATCCTATGTCCTTGTGGTTTGGTGAATAATCTTTTGGATATATGCCCAGAAGTGGTATGGCTGGGTCTTAAGATAGAGCTGTTCTAATTTTCTAAGGTATCACCAGACTGATCTCCATAGTGGTTTTACAAGTTTGTACTCCTACTAGCAATGGATGAGTGCTCCCCTTTCTCCACAACCTCACCAGCATATAGTGTCATTTGAGTTTTTGATCTTAGCCATTCTGACAGGCGTGAGATCTCACAGTCATCTTGATTTGCATTTCTCTGATGATGAAGGATGCTGAGTACTTCTTCAGATGTCTCTTGGCCATTAAAAGCTCCTCTTTTATGAATTCTCAGTTTTGCTCTGTGCCCCATTTTTTGATTGGATTATTTTGTTTCTTGATGTTTAATTTCTTGTTCTTTATATATTTTAGATATTAGCCCTCTATCACAAATGAGGTTGTTGAAGATCTTTTCCCAATCTTTAGGCTGCTTGTTCTGATGACAGTGTCCTTTGTTATATAGAAGCTTTTCAATTTTCATGAGGTCCCATTTATTGATCAATGGCCTTAGAGCCTGAGCTACTGGTGTTCTGCTCAGGAAGCTGTCACCTGTGCCAATGAGTTTGAGGCTTTGACCCACTTGTTCTTCTGTTAGATTTAGTGTGCCAGACTTTATGTTAAGGTCTTTGATCCTCTTGGACTAAGTTTTGTGCAAGGTGATAAATATGGATCTATTTGCATTCTCATACATGGTGACATCCAGTTAGACCAGCACCATCTGTTGAAGATGCTTTCCTTTTTCCATTGTACAGTTTTGGGTTCTTCGTCAAAAATTAAGTGACTGTAGGTGTGTGGGTTTATTTCAGGGTCTTTGATTCGGTTGTACTGATCAAATTGTCTGTTTCTATACCACTGTCATGTTTTTTTTTTTTTTTTTTAATTACTATTGCTCTGTAGTACAACGTGAAATCAGGGATGGTCATACCTCTAGATGTTCTTTTATTGTACAAAATTTATTTAACTATTCTGGGTTTTTTCCATATGAAGTTGAGAACTGTTCTTTCAAAGTGTGTAAAGAATTGTGTTGGTATTTTGATAGTAATTGCACTGAATCTATAGATTGCTTTTTGTAACCGAACTTTTATGTTATTATTTAACACTTATTTATTACTAAATTCACTTATAACAAACACCAACAATTTCTTAACTATTAATCCTATAAATTCCTACAACCCCTTTAACCTATCCACTAAACCTATTGATAATCATAAAAACTATTTTCATAACCTTTTAGAATGATACAGTCTCTGGGGCAGGTCCTCAGTCGTCAGGAAACCAGTCTCGGGGGTAGACTCTTTAACGCACTTAGCAGTCCTTTCTCTGGATCTCTCAGACGCAGGTTCGTCAGGGTAAATTGGCTATCGAAGTCTCACTTTAAATAAGGCTTGAGGCTTTCTTCTCTCTGGGAGACCTCAGCGTCTGTAGGCCACCTTACTTCCTTCGTATCAGCAACTCTGCCGTTCTGCCTCAGTCTTTAAAGCTGGCCACAGTTCCGTTCAGGCCACTGTTCGGACAGGTCAAACCCCTCTAGGCAAAAGCTGAGCCACAGGGTTTAGTCCTTGGCCTTTTGCTGTCTTGCCGAGACTTTCTCTGCTCACCAGCTTCCTTCTGCCTCAGGGAGATCTGGCCATTGGTCTACCAGAACTTTCTCCAGCAGGACTCTCGGAGCTCTCTCCTATCGGGGGCCCTTAGCACGCAGCTCTCTGGGCTCATCCACTTGTCCTTAAATAGGATCACTCCTTGTTCCACCTGCTTCAGCTTAATTTGGGCTCTGCCCACTTAGCAGTTGAAAGCAATGCCAGGTCATAAAGTCTTTCCTTGTTTCACCTGGCTTCAACCTTGTTTTTCAGTCCAAAGAGACTCCCCTCATTTCACCTGACTTCTTCCATAAGCTGATAAGCTAATTGCTCACAGCAGTTGATCTTCATGCCCCGAATTAAGAGACTGTATCAGAAACTTAGGTATTCACTAAATCTAACTTATATTAACCTATCAGCCCCTACAGCTTTTGGTAGGATGGCCATTTTTATTATGTTGATCCTACCTATCCATGAACATGGGAGATCTTTCCATCTCCTGATATCATCTTCAGTTTCTTTCTTCAGGGACTTGAGGTTCTTGTCATACAGGTCTTTGACATGCCCAGGCATTTTATATTATTTGTGGCTATTGTGAAGAATGTTGTTTCCACAATTTCTTTCTTTCCAATTTATCTTTTGTGTAAAGAAGGGCTACTGAGTTTTTTGAATTAATTTGTATCCAGCCACCTTGCTGTAGGAGTTCTCTGGTGAAATTTTTGGGATCACTTATGTATACTATCGTATCATCTGGGAACGGGATACTTTTGTTGTTAAACAAGGATAGTATGAAATGGTATGAAACAAATATGTATATCATGAACTTACCCATTTAAATAAAATTGTGAATTTATGATAATTATAGGAACTATGCCAAGATAGTAGAGGACAGAACACTGGGTATTAAATAAGGATATGGAAAATAGTTAGACACAAATATTAATGTTACTTTAAAAATTCCCAAAGCCATTTTTATACATTTGAATATCTTCCTGTTTTACAAGTTCACCTATATGTCAACAAGAAGGAAAGTGAGAAACAAATACACTTTTTTATTTAAACCTCAAGACTAGAGATCTGAAATGAATAAATTTATGCACTGAATATGAATATTGGATGAAAGTACAGATATGTAGCCATAAATTGTATTTTAAATAAATGATTAGGGATGCAGTGATAGTTCAATGGCTCTTTACTGATGTCACTTCCTAATAATTGCTGTGATTTAATACACTGTTAAGATGGGAGCTTGCCATTTAGGTTGTTGGTTCAGGCCTCAAAGAACAAATCAGGTCATAAAAATCAAAATCCATTCCTAAAATAAAGGACAAGTTTGGGTACCCTAGCAACTGCAGCAAGGGCTGTCTGTGACATGGACTCTGATGTCTGCTTTTTGATCACTTCCCCTTTATGGGGCTGCAATGCCTGACCTCAATGGAAGAGGTTGCACTCAGTCTTGATATAGCTGAATGTACTGGGGTGGGATGGTACAGGTATGAGTTTGCTGTTGATTTTTGTTTTTGTTTTTTTTTAATTCAAAACAATTATCTTTTGAATTTCATATCATGAACCCTGTTCCCTTCAATCTCCCACCTCCCCCAGACTCATCCTTCACCCTTGCAATCTGTCCCAGCATAAAAATAACAGCTCATTGTGGAACCTGCAGTGTATCTCAGTATGTCCATAATATTCCCTTCTGTCCACATATTCTGCTTGCAAATGTTCATTGTAATGACACCTTGGTCTGGTACAAGGCCCCTGATTTCCTCAACTCTGTCAGTACTGGAACCTTACTGGAACTCCTCTCAGATATGCTGTACCTGTCCTGTGTCTTGGAGATTCTGCAGTCCTGGGTTATGGAACTGACCTCTTCTTGTATTCCAGCAGTTCATCTATGGGGTAGATGTTGGGGTGGGCCAACTCAAAGTCCTGGTTCTGGACCTGCAACCCCCACTTGCATGGCCATTTCTACTATGGAAAGGTGCAGGGTCTGCTCTCCTAAGTGCTGCAGCATGTGAGAAGCAGGGACAGCTCTCCTGCTCTTGTCACCCCTTCTGGCCCAGATCTCCTGTCAGCCAATGGTGGTGAGGGCAAAAAGGAGAGAAGGGTATTTCCTCCTAGCCAACACCACCACATAGCAGACCGAAGGCAGGGCTGGCTCTCCCACACTCACTCCCTCAGGGCTGGCTCACCCACAACCCCCATATCCAGGCCCAGATGTAGTGTGCTACTCAGGCAGGGTGTGGGGCCTGCTTTCCTGAGTTCTGCAGCATGTGTGGGGCAGGGACATCTCTCCTGCTCTTGTGACCTCATTTGGGCCAGATCTCCTGTTATTCAATGGTAGTAATGGCAAAAGAGAGGGGAGGGCATCTCTCCCTAGCCAACACCACCACATAGCATACCAAAGGCAGGGCTGGCTCACTCACAACCTCCATATTCAGAACTGACTGTAGTGTGCTACTCAGGCAGGGTGTGGGGACTGCTTTCCCGAGTGCTGCAGCATGTGAGGGGCAGGAACAGCTCTCTTGCTCTTGTGATCCAATCTGGGACATATTCCCTGTTGGTCAATGGTGGTGAGGGCAAAAGGAAGGGCAGGGAATCTTTCCCTAGCCTATACCACCATATAGCAGATTGAAGGCAGGGCTGGCTCTCCCACACTCATTCCCTCACAGCTAGCTCACCCACAATCCCACATCCAGGGCCAGGCAGAGTTCTTTTGGTTTCTGATTTGTTTCCTGTCCTGGGAGCCCATCCAGTTCTTGCATGGTCTTGTAGTCATCACAGGCTACCCCATGGTGCCAAAGTGGTGTTGGTATCCAGCTTGCTTTTTTTTTTTTCCAGGAATGTTAGGCTACTATTCATTCATATGTTCATAGATCAGAGCACTGAATATAGATATAGCCTAGCTCATCTCTGCCACCTACTGATCCATATATGCCATAGCAGTCACATCTACAATTCCTCTAGGGGAAGATGGGTTTGCTTTGGTAAGGAGAAGGGGAGAGGGGAGAGGAGAACAGGGAAGGGAAGGTGGGACCTAGAGGAGGGGAGTGAGGCAGCTATGATTGGGATGTAATATCGATCAATAAATAAACTTATAAAATAAAAGTAGGAAATCAAAGTTTGTGATCTATTGTAAGCCAAAGGGGAAGCTAATAGTAAACTTTCTTCATTTTAGTGAAGAAATACCTTGGAATTAAATTAAAAATGTCCTTTATGGCAAAACAATAATGATAACATTCTAATTTATAAGGCAGATATGTTTGTTTTAGACACAGGCTTACATGGATGGATGGATTCATACCCCAAGTTAGCACTACATTTCCCCTATTGAAAAAAAATGCTTTTCTAAAACACTTTTTTTAAGTTTTGAAGCACCTTTGAAGACAACGGTGAAACAAAATGCCACTCATCAAATTGTTTAACAAATACAAATGAATTTACATGAATTCCACTGAGAGTTAAAATCCCTGTTACTTTACTGTAATATTGAAAATATCACAAACTTTTTTATTTTATTGGCCAAAGGTATACATACCAATAATTTCAAATATGGTTACCATCAATTAAGGTGTAGTTATAATTAGTTGGAGTGGCCTTCAGGACAGGCAGTATTCAGTCAGTCTTGCAAGTATACAAATTATTGTAAAGACTTACCTTAACCTCCAAAACTTGGCTTGTTTCCAGATGTCAAGTCTCAGAAGTTAATGTGCTTTTTGAGAAACTAAAGGTGAAGTCAGTTTCTAGAGTAAACTGACACACACAATGACATTTCTCAATACCACAATTTTCTAGGTGAATATACACATTCTGTGCCCTTTGTCTTCAGAATATTCTCACTATTGTGTCTTGCTCTGTACTCTTCCTTATTTGGGGCTCATGGAGCTTTTCCATATTTATAAAATAAAGTCCAAAACAGGAAATTGAGCTTCTCTTGGGAGTGGATTATTCTTATTTGAGAAAAGTAACAATAGAGTTTTTCAATACTATTCCTAGTCTCTTTAGTAATTTAAAATGCATTTTATTTATTTACTTTTTATTTAAAATGGATTTTTAAAAAATTCAGTACATTTTGATTACTGTTTCCCTTCCCTCAACTCTTTAAAGATCCTCCCCATTTCTCCAGAGGACTTACTACTAGTAGTTCATGAAGTACTATTCAGCAGAATAATCCCTTCTGGCTAGGGGAAAGAAGTAGCCTTGGCAAGTGGATGCATGGTACCACTCAGTCATCAGAAATCAAGACCAAGAGAATGGTACAAGTTGCTAAAACTCATCAGTCATGGAATGAATAGAAGCCAGAGATGAATAGGAGGACACTCATAAAGCTGAGAGAAAAGAGAAGACTAAAAAAGATATAGACCCCCATTCTTAGATGAAGATGCTGACAGGGAATTAAATAGGCAACTGATTGAGGGCCACTTAGTAACTAGAATCATCATTACTATGTTCAAAGCAGTTTAATTTGTAATAGCCAGAAACTGGAACCTACCCAGATGTCCCTCAACCAAAGAGCAAATAAAGAAAATGTGGTGCATTTATACAATGGAATATTACTCAGTTATTAAAAGCAAAGAAATCATGCAATTTTCAGACAAATGATGGAACCACAAAAGATCATCCTGAGTGAGGTAACCCTGACCCAGAAAGATACACATGGTATGTACTCATTTTTAAGTGGGTGTTAGCCATATAGTACAGAATAACCATCCTAGAATCCACAGACCCAAAGAAACTAAGTAATAATGAGGACCCAAGGGAGGTTGTTCGAATCTCACTCAGAGGGGAAATAGAAGAGACATCTCAAGTGGAGAAAGAGAGGGAACTGAGTGGGAATGTTTGGGGAGGGGAAGGGGGATGGGGATCAGGTGTGCTGAGAGTGGGTTGAGAGGTGAGATGGCTAGCTAGTGGGAGACCTGCAAAAGCATATGCTTCTGGGAGTATATGGGGGTGACTTTAGCTAAGATTCTTAGCAGCAGAGGAGATGGAGACAGAAGAAGCCACCTCCTAACCTGACAGGACTTCCAGTGATGGAAGGGGGACACAAACCCACCCACCTTCGATTCATAATTTGTCCTGCCTAAAAGTGTACTGAGATAAAGATGGTGCAGTGAGTAAGGGAAAGGCCAACCAATGACTGGCACAACTTGAGACCCACCCCATGGGAGAGAGCCAACTCCTGACACTATTAATAATGCTCTGCTGTGGTGCAGACAGGAAGCTATAATTATCCTCTGAGAGACCTCACCCAATAGCAGATCAAAACAGATGCTGAGACACACAGCCAAACAAAGTGGAGCTCAATGAGTCTTGGAGAAGAGTAGAAAGGAGAATAGAGAGATATGGAGGGGACAAGAATTTCACAAGAAGACTAACAGAGTCAACTAACATAAGCCTCTTGGGGCTTACAGAGGCAGAAGCACCAACCACAATGTATGTATGGTCTGGACCTAGCCCCCCTTCACATGTGTAGCTAATAGACAGCTTGATCTTTTAGTCTTTGTGTAGATTCCCTAGCAAGTGGAGTGGAGACTGTACCTGACATGACCTCTACTGCCTGTTTGTTGATCTCCTTAGCCTAGCTGAGCTGCCTTGTCTAGCCTCAGTGGAAGAGAACACTCTTCATCCAGATCTGACTTGAAGAGTTGGGTGGGTTGATGGGGGAGGGTCAACTTTTATGAGAGGATAGGGAGGAAGAAAGAGGGGAGAAGTGGGAGCGTGGGAACAGGTGGAGAGGAAGGAGGGCTGCAATCAGGACATAGGTGAACAAATAGGTCAAAAAAGTAGATGGCCTGAATTGTTGCATTATAAACTTTGGCCTTCTCTCTAACACATTTATTAATAACATCCTGCACATACACACAAATTTGAAATGAGTGATGTTCTAGTAGGAACATCAGACTAGAGTACAATCATTTTTTCCTTCATTTCTGAAGATTTCCGGGTAGAGATCAAGGCTGGGGAGTTTCAGTGCTTCCACAGAGTTTGGCTGTTAGCTAAAGCAAGGTCTGCAATGCTAGCTAACTCTCATGTGGACAGATATGTAAATATTGGGTATTTTATTAGCCAACTATATCAGAATAGGTACAGAACATTTATTTTTAGCCCAACTTAAGATGCCACACATTTTGTGTAACAGAATTTGATATTTGTTCTGAATTATCAAATGGATTTGAAAAATAAACAAGTGGAATACATACTTATCAAACTGACATCACAAAGAGAAACCTTAGCTCATTACTAGAAACTAGAGTAAAAAATCCTGGATATCTGTAAACTTAAGAAAATATTTCCAGCATATTTCATTTCTCTACGTACAGATAACACTTTCTACATGCCTTTGCTGTTCAGGATTACACCTTTTCTAAATGTCAATAGTTCCTAGTGAAATCTACTTTTATTGTCATGACTATGGCAGATTTGTGATGGTCTGGCTCTAGTTTTCCTTACACAACAGGTATAAATGATGAGCCTTCCTAGTAGGAACATCAGACTAGAGTGACGATCATTTTTTCCTTAATTTCTGAAGATTTCTGGGTAGAGATCAATACTGGGGAGTTTGGCTGTTAGCTAAAGCAAGGTCTGTAATTCTAGCTAACACTCATGTGGACAGATAGGTAAATATTTGGTGTTTGATTAGCCAACTATATCAGAATAGATACAGAACATTTATTTTTAGCCCAACTTAAGATGCCGCACGTTTTCTGTAATAGAATTTGATATTTGTTCTGTTCTATTATTCAACACATGAATATCTATACTTTCATGGGAGATGAGAAGGTTAATTGAGTAAAGAGAATGGGACTTGAGGCAAACATTTAGACAGTTCCTGATCTCTAATATACAATGCCCATGGGCTCGGGGGGAATTTTGGAAGAAGGGCATTGTTGTATGTTAATAGGAGGAGTTACTTTATTCAGGGACCTTCCTTTTGAATTAATTCATAAACTATTATTCTTGCTTTGGTGTGTATAAAAAGAGAAACAAATATAAAAAGCATGTATAAAACTAGCTCAACAATTAAAGAGGTGCATGTCATCTGGACTACAATTTCCCAAAAGTAGTTTAAAAGTAGAGCTCCCTAAGTGGGAGAAATTTAATCATTACTCTTTGATCAGAGTTTAAAATACATTCTTATTTTTCTATTTGTTTTTTTATTGTCAAATGTATATATCTACTATGACAGAAACACTTATCTGTGTTTGCCACACCATTTATTTTGTAGCATGCATACATTGTTTCAAATTTCAACTATTAATCAGATGATCAAAGTTTAGGTTGCTTGGCATAAAATATAAGAGAATAAATTACTGAATATCAGACATAATTACTAATCAAGATGATAAGAGAAAGACAGAAATTGCTGATAAATTAAAGAGTACTTTAGAGTCATATTTATCAATAGAAAAATATATGAGTGTAATATTGCAAGATTTCAATTGATATATCATATAAACACTGTTATTGCCTAGAAATAGGATTAATATTTACTTAAAATGGATTTTCTGTTAGAAAATAGAGACATATGTTCTGTTTTGCTTCTGAAAATCTCTAAATAATCTAACAAGAATTTCATATCATGTCTCTGGTTATTTATATAATTTTTTTAGAAATATGACTTTGCTAATTTCAAATATCCTTTTATAGATCTAATAATTCTACATTAAGACACAGGTATACTTGATACAGAATGTAACTAAAGCTTCTGGCAAGGTATATTGGATGTAAAAGCAGCAATGCATACAGGTAAAGGAAATTGATGATCATTCTTGCACAAAAGGATGATATTTTCAATGATTCAAAAGTGACAATTTTAAAAAATTGTGATGGAGGAGGCCAGGGGCAGTAATGGAAATCATCCAAGGACATGTCAACCAAAATACTGAGTAGAGAATTTCCCGTTGGTTGACTTAAGAGAAGAAATTTGATTGCTTTTGGGAACACATCACAGCTCAGGTAAGATATAAACATAGTCTTCAAGGAAATTCAAGTTGTTCAAACTCAGGGAAGAGGAAAGCAGTGTTCACATGAGCTGCAAGTCTCCTCAGGTGTCACATGACATAGTAGAGAGTGTTGGATTGTGAGAGTCTCCTCAGGTGTCACATGACATAGTAGAGAGTGTTGGATTGTGAGAGTCTCCTCAGGTGTCACATGACATAGTAGAGAGTGTT
>CAJQZJ010009649.1:23753761-23766679 GCA_907164525.1 Lophiomys imhausi | reverse complement strand
TTTTTTTTTTAGTTTAAGGTATTTCTTTTTCCCCCCAACAGCTCTCCCTTTCAGTCCAAAAAAACGGTTCTTTTTCTTATAAATATAAATGCAATACAAAACAACAGAAATAAATAGGCCACAATTATAAGAGTTATATGGCTTAGCATACATTCCCAATGTCCAGTCCATATGTATTTGGCACCTGACTTTAACATTCTACTCTCTAACCATCTCCATGAGTTTAAAGTTCTGTAACTAACTCAGCTTTCATACTAACTTGCATCACAATTTTAAAAACATCTTCTTAGATCCAGAACACCCTCTTGATTCCTAAACAACTCAAAATTTAACTATGAGACTCTAGCTATCTATTCTTCAACCACCTCAGAGACCTGAGAGGGATAAATATATCTGATTATATAGGAAGTGCAGGGCCTGCAGCTTCCAAAACTAAGAAATGACATACCAGTGGCTGCCTGGACAGTTCCCATTTTCTCTCCATACATTACAGCATTAAGATTTGTTTTTTGTGTTATCGAGACATGCCAGATCCTGACATCATCCCCTATTCCACTCCAAGTAGAAGATGAGCATCGAAGAATCTCCAGTGTGAGATGGTTGAATTAGTGGCAAGCCTATCTCTTGGCAAAAAAAAAAAAAAAAAAAAAAAAACCCTTGCTTCAACTGTAGACAAACTGCTGTCCAAAAAGGACAAAACTTGGAAGCATGTAAGTCGACAGCCTAGCTCTGCCAAGACATGGTATGTAAGTCCTTCATAATTACTGCTCTACAATCAATGTCTGTCAGAGAAACGGGGCCAAACAGCTAAAGATTGATGCTGTAATGTATGGAGAGAATATGGGAACTGTCCAGGCAGCCACAGGTATGTCATTTCTTAGTTTTGGAAGCTGCGGGCCCTGCACTTCCTATATAATCAGATATATTTATCCCTCTCAGATCTCTGAGGTGGTTGAAGAATAGATAGCTAGAGTCTCATAGTTAAATTTTGAGTTGTTTAGGAATCAAGAGGGTGTTCTGGATCTAAGAAGATGATTTTAAAATTGTGATGCAAGTTAGTATGAAAGCTGAGTTAGATAGAGAACTTTAAACTCATGGAGATGGTTAGATAGTAGAATGCTAAAGTCAGGGGACAAATACATATGGACTGGACATTGAAAATGTATGCTAAGCCACATAACTCTCAGAATTGTGGCCTATTTATTTCAGTTGTTTTGTACTGTATTTATTGTTATAAGAGATAGAACCATTTGTTGGACTGAAAGGAGGAACTGCTGGGGGGAAAAAGATCTACCTTAAACTAAAAAAAATGGTAGAGGATGTGGGGGGGTTGAGGGGGAAGAGGGTGGAAGGGTGGGACAGGAGGGGGGAGTAGGGAAGGGATTGTGATTGAGATGTAACTGGAAGAAAAAAATGATAATAAAAAAAGAAAAAAAATGCATAAAACAGAGAGAACACCAAGCAAATAGGAGACAGGATTTTAGGATTAAACATCAGTACAGCAACATAGAAGTTTCCAGATTTAGATTAGAAACACATGGATCTTGTTTTCAATTGGATTAATCTACTGTCTGTGAGGCATGGCCCATGAACCTCACAAAATTCTGATGGTATGACTGAGTCTTACTTGGAAAACACTCTGGTAGAAAGACAGACAAAAAAGCAGGTTCTCTTATTCCAGTTCAGCTGAAATAGAGATTTCTTCCAGGCTTCCTGCAAACAGTATAGCAAACAAACATGTCTGCCTCCAGGATTGGGAAACACACAGAACAAGTGGAATTTGGAAGAAATAAAATTGAACATTTGAAATAGAGGAACTGACTCTTTAAATTGATAAACTAGAAGCTGGGTGTGGTGCATGCCTTTAATCTCAGCACTCAGGAGGCAGAGGCAGGCAGATCTCTGTGAATTCAAGGCCAGCCTGGTCCACAAAGTGGGTCCAGGACAGTCAAGGATACAGAGAGAAACCTTGTCTCAAAACAAAACAAATCAAAACAAAACAAAATTAGAAAGGGGTTTTCTGTGTTCAAATCATAGAGTTTTGTTTGTGGATATTTAGAGGAATATCTAAAAATGATAGAGATAGAGAGAATATTTGGGTAGTATTTGGAAATGCGAACTTTGGACCAAATCTATGAAGCATTTGCATGCTTTTTTGTGTAGCTTCTGCACTGAAAGTTTCCCTCATGGAGGGGTGGGGGGAGTTACATAAGACACAGACAAACAATGCAACTTCCCAAGCTGATAATGCTACCAGATACTCAAGGGCCCTTCCAAGGTTATAATCAGTAAACAGTTGCTCCAGAGACTAGATTCTCTTCATTGGAGCTGTCTGCAAGCTGTAGAGAGAGCTGTGGGTATGCAACTTTCCTGACCTGTCACAGGCTCTGAAGGTTTATTTGGTGATCCAGTTACTTTTAAGTCATCCATGCTAATATAGGTAACTCCAGTAAGCCCATTGACCCACCAAGACAGATTTGGGGGTTATTATTTGTTTAGACTGTTGTAAGTGCCCTTTCTGGGGTGAACAGTTTGTTTGATTATGTCACTCCTGGAAAAGTCCCAAAGTTTAAAGGCCTTGAATGATCTCATCAACAAGTAACATTGTCCTACCACAACTGACAGATAAATCAAGCAGGTAAATTCTAGTTAAGATTCTGCTTTGTGGTATTCTATAGTGGTAGACGGGTCTATGTGTACTTTTGAAAAAATATGGTAAGTCTAAATTTTAGGAATTTTTGGTTTCGTTTCTTTAACAGGAATGAAGGCCTCAACCTTCTGATCTGATCACCGTATGCAGATCTTTTCTGGGGATCTGGGATTTGAGGACCTGAAAGAATGGAGTGGACTATAGTCTAATGTCTAATATGTGAATAGTCTTATTTCAGTTTCAGTGAACTTTTATACACAAATGTAACAAAGAAAGTAATTATGCAAGGAAAGTTGTTTGAGTTCAGAAAAACATAACAAAAATGTTCAGAAAAACATATAAGTAAATGCCAGTAAGCACATACTAAATATTATCAGAACAGCTTTTCCCCAGAAGTTTTCCCCAGAACTCAGGACAGAGCAATTGAAACACATTTGCCTGGGTACATACTACAGATTATATCTGAGAAAGCATGAAAGCAAGGCAAAAAGTTATATTCACATTCGAGGTACACAGACCAGATTAGCTTTCACAAATATGTTCTGACATCCAACAACAGTAAATATGTCTCATAAATTGAATGTAAAAGTTTTGTCACGAGATGCATGAAATCACGTCCAAGAACGATACAGGGAACAAAGTGCACCTGAGGTAAAAGGCCCTCTGCCTTTTATCCTGGAGTCTCTCTCACACTTCAAGGTGTTGTTCACCATGTGTTATTCTTTTGGTCATGGTCAGACAGGAAGGCAGTCAAATTATTATTCCTAAAACACTTTTATTTCCATAGATTTGATAATAATCATTCATACAGAACATTTCTCTAAGTATTTCTCTATATAGATTGCCTTGATTCCTTGTCATTTAATATTTTCTGACATTAAAGGCATCCATATGGACATAGACATTTCTTTAGAAGACAAGTACTGATGAAGAATTACATGCACAAAGTATATACAGGGGTAAATAATCATCTCTCAATTGTTGTTTAATAGGATGTTAGTTTCACATTGTACAGATTTTGAGGAGACCAAAGGAAAATTTAAGCCACTCAAGCTGGCTTTATGACATGGTTGCCATTTCCTTGTTTACAACTTGTAAAGCTACATTGTAGAAAAGAGTAAGATAAATTTTTATGGAGTGAAGTTATTCCAGGATTTATCAAAATATTTGTTGTGTAGAGGGCAGTGGATGTGGGTATATATAATTCTTGTGTTCAAAAAATATGTATCATTCATTAAAAAAAATAGAATAAGAAAAAACATACATAGCTTTGGTAGTTTCCAGGATCATTAAGAGTTTGTAATTTTGATTCATCAATTCTATATAAATACAGACTCAATAACCCCCCCCCCACCTCCAGACTGCTTTCTGGCAGTTTTATAAAAAAGAGCTCCTTAGATTCTGCCTCTGACTATCTTATGAGATAATCACCTAGGTTTGATATTTGTGCATCTGCATTGAATGAAACAAATTTGACTAAAGTATAATGTCCCATCCTGACATTTCTTTTTCTTATGTTTTGGGGTGAAGGAGAGGGAAGTGTGCTTTTTAAATGTTTTCTTGTTGATGAAAGCAGCCACTGACTGCTCATAAATTGTTGACAAATGATAGTGCAAATGTACTTAAAGTGATTTATAGATTGACTGAAAAAGCTACCTTATTTGAAGAAAAATATTTTATATGCACATTTATCACACACTTAGCTTTCAGGAGACACTAGTTGCCTGCCGATCTTAATTCTTAAATCTCTACAGTTTAAAAAGACCATTTCCCAAGTTTTGCAAAATCCAAATCAAGTGGATTAAATCAACTCTAAATTGGATATTACGAAGCTTGAAAACCAGACCCCATCTGTCTATGAATTTCCACAGAATTTATGTAAGAATGATGAGTTAAAACTTGCTTCAAAGCCAGTGGAACCATCATGTAAAGCACAAGTTACATCAAGGTGAGACACTCATATTTTATGGCAAATTTCATCCCCCATTCATGGGTAGTTACATGGAGGAATTATCCTTAAGTAACTAAATACATTTAAAATTTTCATCTGATTATTTCCTTAGACAATTTAAAAATTTCTATCTCTCTAAGAGTATCTGTTGTTCCTAAAATTTGAGTCATCAGGACCTCGCAGTGTGAATTCGTACCTGAGGAATTGTCGGAAGTACTATTGAAGAGAAAGTGACCATGGTTATCGATTCCAGGCTCTGACGTTGCCTGAGTGGTACTGAGGGATTTGCTGAAGTTCACTGACTTTTTTCTTCACAGGAGAATTTGACTAAACAGTGTTATGTTATTTTGTTCATAGAATTCTGAGGTTGCCTTGAAATGATACATCAGGATAGTTGATGAACAGAAAGCAGCACAAAGTCCACTTGGCTTTTAATATGTAGCATCAAAGGTCCATTGAAACGTAGAAGTTAGCATTTGCTATTATAATTAAAATGCTATCATTCAAAATTGTTCCCTATCTTCATATAAAATGTATACTGTCTTCTTCCCTACCTTTTCAAGAAGCAGCTCTCAGTCATACTAAATTTTTTGGGTTTTTTTTTTTTTTTGGCTGCTTTTGTTTGTGTTTCATTAATCTCTTCTTGCAAAGAGACAGAATTCATAACCTGTAATTTCTGCTTTAAAATACACACAGCAAAAATTGACATTATTCAATTCACTGACTTGAAAGCATAAAAAAAATGTAAGTATACTAGGTCTGCAGTTTTGTTATTGCAGTGGATTTGATTATTAAGAACAATATCTAATTAAATCTTTAAATAATATATAACTTTATTTTGGTCTCTTCAATGCAAAACTATCCTTGAATCTCACTCAGAAAGGGGAATAAAACAGATATCACATCAGGACTGGGAAGAGAGAGGGAACTACATGGGAAGAGGGGGTGGGGAGGGGAACAAAGGTTGGGATTAGATGTGAGGAGAGTGGGGGTGTGGGGTGAGAAGGCTGAGAGAGAGAAGGGAAATTGATGAAGCATCTCTGAGACAGGATGGAGACCAAGGATGGGGGAGTCTCCAGAGAGGATATGAGGATGACCCTGAGTCTCCTAGCAGCAGAGATATGAAGCCTGAAGTGACCACTTCCTATAGCCAGGCAGGACTTCCGGTGGAGGGAGGGAGACACCAACCTACCCACAAAACCTTTGACCAAAAATGTGTCCAATCTACAAAATGTACAGGGATAAATGTGGAGCAGAGATTGAGGGAATGGCTAAGCAATGACTGGCCCAACTTGAGACCCACACCATAGGAGAGTGTCAATCCCTAACACTATTAAAGATACTATGCTTGCAGGAAAGATACTATGCTTGAGGGAATGGCTAAGCAATGACTGGCCCAACTTGAGACCCACACCATGGGAGAGGGTCCACCCCTAACACTATTAAATTACTATGCTTGCAGACAGGAGCCTAGCGTAACTGTCATCTGAGAGACTTCTTCCAACAGTTGATGGAAACAGATGCTGAAATCTCCCAACATTAGTTGGAGCTCAGGGAGTCTTGTGGAAGAGTTGGGGGAAAGACTGAGTGAGATGGAGGTGTCAAGAGCACCACAGCTAGTAAATAAACTAACCTGGGCCGATGGGACTTGTAGAGACTGAACCACCAGCCAAAGAGCATGCATGCACTGAGCCTAGGTTTCTTACACATATGTAGCTGAGGGGCACCTTGGTTTTTATGTGGGTTTCCTAACAATTAGAGTGGGGATGTCTGTGATGTTCACTCTGTTGCCTGCCTTTGAATTCCATTCCACTAACAGGGCTGCCTTGCCTGCCCTCAGTGGAAGAGGATGCCCTTAGTCCTGATGGAGCTAGATGGGCCAGGGTGGGTTAGTACAGGGTGAGGGGATGGGCTCTCCTTCTCTGAGGAGAAGGGAAAAGGGAAATAGAGGAAGATGGTGGGAGGGTGAGTCTGGGATGAGAAGACTTTGATCTGGATTTAAAATGAATAAATAACGACTCTGAGATTCCATTTCACACATGTCAAAATAGCTAAGATCAAAAGCTCAAATGATAGCACATACTGGCGAGGTTGTGGAGAAAGGGGAATACTCCTCCATTGCTGGTTAGAGTGCAAGCTTGTAAAACCACTATGGAAATCAATCTGGCAATATCTTAGAAAACTTGGAATATCCCTACCTCAAGACCCAGCCATATCACTTCTAGGTATACATCCAAATGATTCCTCACCAAATCACAAGGACGTGTCCTTATCTATGTTCATAGCAGCCTTATTTTTGATAGCTAGAAACTAGAAACAACCCAGAAGTCCCTCAACGGAGGAATGGACAGAAAAAGCTGTGGTACATCTACACAATGGAATACTACTCAGCCATCAGAAACAATGAATCATGCAATTTGCAGCCAAATTGATGGAACTAGAGAAGCTCATCCTGAGTGAGTTAACCCAGACTTATGAGAATGCACATGGCATCTATTCACTTATAATTGGATTTTAGCCATATAGTACAGGATAACTATACTACAACCAATGCATCAAAGGAAACAGGAACATAGACTTTGTTACCTGTTAATGAGACACTTTGCCCTAGTGGTGCTGCCTTGTAGGCTTCCAAAGTATGAGGAGGCTCTTGGCCCTCACAGGACTGCTGAATTAAGGCGAGGAACTGATATGTAGGGACATTCCACTCCAAAGGAGTGGGATGGAAGGGATAGGAGGTAGAGGGTGGGAGTTCAGGCCTTGGAGCAGTGAAAAGAGGGCACTGTGATAGAGATGTAACCTGAAGTAATAGATAAACATAAAAAATGAATAAATAAATACATAAATGAAAAACAACTTTAAATAATATACAAATTTCTCTTCAATGCAAAATCTAGCTGGTAGCACATCACCAAACTCCCACAGACTACCTGAACATAAATTTTTGATCTGGTTTTGTGATGAGAATCAACACAATAATCATTTCATACTTAAAAAAATAGGGAATGGCAGGATGACTTAATCCAGTTATTCGATCCAGGCTCAGTGACTTAGCTTTCCTCCACTCACTGAGTATATAAATATAAGTGTCAGGTTGGTTTTGGCAGACACAGTGGCCAACTATGGAACATCTAATGAAAGGTCTGAAATACATATATCAACAGTACAAGGGAAACCCATTAATTCATTAACTTAATATCTATATACTTATCTCTATTCAAATTATTCAAAATATTACTTCAAAAAGAGCATGGAAGTTTAAGGAATAGCAACTGTTAGACTTAACTCCTATTCAGTAAAGATGCATCAGCGCTAGTCAGGAGGCAGGAAAACAATTTAAAACTTCAGGATTAAGTTACAGAGATTCCTGTCATGCTAACAATTACACTTCCAGAATTTTGAAAGTTGATAAGAAAGTTACATTCAAAGGACATTATGTATTATTTGACATTCAGATAAACATTGACTATGTAGTTGTGGTCACTCATAATGTTATGAACATTGTGATTTAATCATGTACTGAAAATGGATATTAAGCTGTAAAGAATGAATTTTCATTAGTCAGCTAGTTTCCTACGAGTTGCTTTGAATATTATGGGGAGTTTTTAATGGGATGTTTTTAATGTTCAAAAGTATGTATTTAGAATAAAAAGAAGTAAGGAGATAGACATTAATATTATATCAATAAAGATTATTCATGAGCTCTTAACAGATGAACCTTTTCTTTAACATCAGATGTTATCATTGAATGAAGTTATATAGTCCATGTGATGCTAATAGTAGAATAAGGATAGTAATATACCCAAATAAAAACTCCTTTAATAACATTTCCTTTTAGAAAGGTGAGGTTTTAGTTAGAAAGTGAAGTTGGCTAATCAGAAGCTGGCACTAGGAAAATAATTATTCATGATGAAAATCTGTCTGCAAATGAAATAAAATTAAAATGAACTCCATAAATTCATTAAAGAAGTCTGAATCAATTCTCATTTGCATAAATATCAAACTTGTCATCTATTTACTTCCAAAATTACATTATGTTGTGTTTTGGAATGTCAACCTTGAATTGACTGTAAGTGAAATTATAAAAATTTATTCTTAGTTGATTCATTTCCATATTTTATTAAATTTAATATAAATTCCAGACTTGGGCCTAGAAAAACCTTCAAAAATATCAAACTTGAATATTTAATTTATGAATCAAAGACATTTTTTAAATATTAGATTTTATTTATATCAGAAAATAAATATCTGGTTTATGCCTATTGAAATGAGGGAGAAATTAAATAATTTCCTCTTTACAGTAGAGTGGAGGTCTAACCTGACACTTTTATGGAGTAGATGTGAGAATTCCAAGGAGAATTCCAAATCTAGGTATAAACCTTACTCAAACTTATCTTGCTCAGTTTCAGGAAGCATTATATATTATGTAAATTGATTTTATGTTCTACTATAGAAATTGGTAGATCTCTAATGGAGAGAAAATGGGAACTGTCCAGGCAGCCACTGGTATGTCATTTCTTAGTTTTGGAAGCTGCGGGCCCTGCACTTCCTATATAATCAGATATATTTATCCCTCTCAGGTCTCTGAGGTGGTTGAAGAATAGATAGCTATAGTCTCATAGTTAAATTTTGAGTTGTTTAGGAATCAAGAGGGCGTTCTGGATCTAAGTAGATGATTTTAAAATTGTGATGCAAGTTAGTATGAAAGCTGAGTTAGATAGAGAACTTTAAACTCATGGAGATGGTTAGATAGTAGAATGTTAAAGTCAGGTGCCAAATACATATGGACTGGACATTGGGAATGTATGCAAAGCCATATAACTCTCATAATTGTGGCCTATTTATTTCTGTTGTTTTGTATTGTATTTATTGTTATAAGAGAAAGAACCATTTGTTGGACTGAAAGAGGGAGCTGTTCAGGGGGAAAAGATATACCTTAAACTTAAAAAAAAAGGGGAAGAGGATGGGGGGTTGAGGGGGAAGAGGGTGAGAGGGTGGGACTGGAGGGAGAAGTAGGGAGGGGATTGTGATTGAGATGTAACTTGAAAAAATAAAAAATAAATTATATATATATATACATACATACATATATACATATATACATACATATATACATATATATACATATATATATATATATATATATATATATATATATATAAGAAATTGGTTGATCTCTAAAGGATAGATACTCCCTCAGGGAAATGAAAGTTTTGGTCGCATTACACATTTGCACAGGTGTTAAAACACAGAAACCAAATATCCTATATATTGTGCCCTATTAGCAATCCCAGGGACCCCATTATCAGAAAAACAAAACAAAACCAAAAATCGAATACAAAAATATCTCACCAACAATTGTTCTTCGTTTAATGTCATTTCTAAGGCTTCAGGAAAATCAATTTAGTACGTTTGAATCACACTTCTATTTCAGTACTTCCACGTATCTAAGAAAAACAAGCCCAATTGTCTACTTTTGAACACAACTATGTTACCAAGATATCTTTGCATTATATTTGGGTGTGATTGCCAAAGCAACAGAGAAGCAGGGAGTCCCAACAAGCAGTTCTTCAGTAGGTGGCAATATATACCTGGGTCTGCTTGCTTTGACTAACATAAAATACCTGTGTAGAAATAATTAATTAAATTATTTACCTGTATTTATATTATAGTTAATTTGTCGGCAATGTTAATCCTTAACCTACCACTCTAAATAAACACACAGACACCTGATAGATTTTAACAAGCCTTAGCCTGGATTGTGCAATCTTAGTTCATCTAAACTAGCTCTTAGTTCTATTCCCCAAATAAGACCCCAATATATGCATACGTCCCTTTGGACTGTTATTCTCCATGTTATGCTGATGTTCTAGGCCACACGGCATGATCTTCTTCTACCTACCCCTACCCCATTGTGTGTCTCCTTCTTCCTCCCCCTGGCTTCTTTCCATGATCCTCTCTGATCCTCAAGCCCATGCACCTTAGCCCCATCTACCTCTCTTCTACCAAATCGAGACTGCTACATTTATTTGTATCACTTGGTGCACTTATGGGCTGGCATAGCAAGCAGGCCTCTGGGAGCAGATTAGTTAACATTTAGAATACATAACATCACCCCATAATACTACCTACCTCCCAGGATCATCTAAACAAGACTTTTTGTGGTAAGTGGCACTCTGTAGATGAGATATTTAGTTTAATTCTTTAAATTGTCCTTCTGAATAGATCCATAAACTTGTTGAATTGTGTCTGTAATTTTTTGCCATTTCACTTATATCACTGTGGAGTTACAGAGTCCTAGAGTTTATAGTATGTTAGTGTGTAGTCAAATATGCTAAATTTTGGTATAAACTTTTCTCCAAACACTAGTTGTGCATGAAGAATCTGACCAGTTAACTAACGAAATACATTGGAAACACTTTTTCACTCCTACCCAATTTTGATAAAATGGATATTTTATGCAAAAGCAAAGAATTCCTGCTTGAAGTTTGAAATTATAGTTGGAATTGAGAAGCTACTGGTTAGAACAGCTCCTGTTAGAGATCAATTAAAGTAAGTAGGGAAGATTCTCCTTTAATTAGAGGAATTAATAAAAAGAATAAATATGTTAAAATTTCTTTTTTTAATAGAAAGCAGATCCTTCTCTCATACAATACATCTTGACCACAGTTTCCTCTTCTTCCACTCCTCAGAGACGCTTTTTACCTCTCCTCTTCCCCAGATTCCCTTTCCCTCAGTTTCCCCTGAGAAAAGAACAGGTCTCTGTGAGACGACAACCAAGTGTGATAAAGCCAGATACAATAAGACAGGGCAGCAACTCTCAATTAAGACTAGAGAAGGCAACCCAATGGGAGAAAAATGTCCGAGAAGCAGACAAAAGAGTCAGAGACACATACATTCCCACTATTAGGGGTCCTAAAAAAATTAGCTAGGAGGTATAACATGTACACAAAGGACCTATTAACAGTTGCTTACAGATCTCATGCTTGCCGCCTTGGTCTTGGTGAGCTCATATGAGCACTGCTTAATTGATTCAGTGGGCTATGCTGTCCTCATATACTTCATCCTGTCTTTCCTACAACCTTTCCTCCCCTCTTTTCTGCAAGTTTCTCTGAGCTCCAAGGTTAGGGACATACTGGAGACCTCCAGTTCAGACTCTTTCTGCATATAAGGTCTGGATGTGGCTCTCTGCATCCACTCCTGCTTGCTGCCAGAGGGAGCCTCTTTGATGATGAATGGACAAGACACTGATAATATTTGTCTTTTTGGCATATATCACAAGTATTTGCTTAATACATTCCTCTTTATCTACTTATACAGAAGATTTAGTACACTGTCCAAGCTTTAAAAAAAAAAAAAAACAAATTTAAGCCCAAGCATAAAATCTATCCCAATGTAGAATGATAAAAGATGGCTAGGTAAAAAGTGTGTACCATGAAATTAATTCTTCCTAACTTTTCTACTTGAATAGATTGTTTGTTGTAGTTGTTTTGCAGACAATACAGTGACAAAGCTCAAAGCTCCTTTGGGAATCCATCTCCAACACAAAGAGTCTGCCATAAAGCATATTTTAATATTTCTGTCATATTAAAAATTAAAACTTATTGGATTGGATGCAGTAAAATGTAATTATATGAATCCTATAAAAGTAATATTCTGGCATAGACATACCCCTCATGTACTAGTTTCTGCAAATAATTGCATGCAATATCTTAAAGATTTTGAGTTTTAAACATTAGAAATATCTTTTTTCATTACCTCACACCAATGTAAGTTTAAATAGATTTTTATCCTGAGATTTCTTTGAGTTAAAGCCTTGTCTTGTATGCAATATTCCTAGTCTAAGTGGTAGTTCTTAAAACATGAGCAAGTTCATAATTTGGAATATCTAAAAATGAATTAAATGAACATTAAGAGGATTGAAAACTACCAGCAATTTAAAAATATTAAGCTATAGATAGGCATTTTATGGTTATAAATTCCTTGGGGCACATGAATTTTCAAGTTGAACTGGTACTTAAGAGAAATGGACTAAAAAGTATATGCCACACAGATATTAGAAACAGTCCAGATACCTATTTAGTTGAATTTATTGACTTAAAAAAAACTCTAATTCCTTGCATTGCTACCAACAGCAAAATTTTCCACATGTTTTTCTCCACAATTAAATAAAACACCAATAGGTGGAAACTACATTGTCACACATACTGCTCTTATTTTGTAGCCCAAGATTCTGAGACTTTCTATAGATGAAGAAACTAGAATCTCAATCTCTCTCTCTCTCTCTCTCTCTCTCTCTCTCTCTCTCTCTCTCTCT
>CAJQZJ010009649.1:23728790-23753751 GCA_907164525.1 Lophiomys imhausi | reverse complement strand
TCTCTCTCTCTCTCTCTCTCTCTCTCTCTCTCTCTCTCTCTCTCTCTCTCTCTCTCTCTTTTCCCTGCCCATCCCTTCTCTATGTGAAATCATTTTCATTAAACTCTGATCATAGATTGCTAAGAGATGTCTATTAACACTTTCAAACTCCAGTCAGAATATTCTTAGGTTCATTCACTACCATCTAAGAAACAATCAACTCAAGGAATGGGGCCTAGAATGGGTTCATTTTCATTTTGTATTTGGGGAAATAGAAGTGAGAGTATTACAGAATTATGTACACTCCCAAGGTGCCCAGAAAATGAGGCATGGAACAGTGGACACATATATACTATGTTAGTTAGATTTCCCTTGCTATTACAGAATTCCTAAGGCAATCCAATTAAAGGAGGAACAATTTATTCGGGCCATGATTTCAGAGGCTTCAGTCTATGGTTACATTTGTGTCTGAGTAGTTATGTACGACATAGTAGGGAGAGAGCAGTGCAACAGGCTATTTACTTCTTAGCAGTCAGGAAGGAAAAAGATAGATAGATGAGATAGAGATAGAAGTAGATGAGAGAGACACAGATAAATCCAGAGGTGAGGGGGAGGATGAGAAAGAGAAAGAGTATGAAATATCCATTTCAAGAACTTGTATTGAGTTACCCCGTGAGCTAACATTTTCCCACTAGATCACATCTTTAATAGTCCTACCACCTATTAGTTATCTCCTTCACTAGTCACAAGAAGTTTAAGAAATGGGCCTTTGGAGGACACTGAGGGAGCTAACCACAACATACTAATTTATTTTCAATAGAGACAAGTAGATGGAATTCCCTGGACTGTTAATAAAAAATTGGTTAAACTATAGGCCCAATGTTACTGCTTATATCTTTTCTAATGTTAAATAGCATTCAGTGTCTTTCTAACAAAGATGCTGTATTAGTTATTGTTCTTTAATGAAACAGCAACAGTGGGAAATATATAGACAGATCATTATTAGCAGTTTCCTGCAAGTTAAACATATTTAATCTTAGAGGGATGCTCTTTAAGACAGTGAAGTGAAACAAGAGGATACTATAAGCAGGATATTCTATCCTGTAGGAAAACTCCTTAAGCTTGGAAAATAAAATTTAAAATAATTAAATTAGCTTCAGGAAGTCCCTGAAACTGAACAGATTCACTAGGCCCCTCCTTTACTGACTATACATAAGCAGTAAAAATTGATGAGAGATACTCTTGGACAAGCTGAGTTGTGAAGAAGAGGTCCAGAGCAGCTGAGCAGCCTGGAAAAAGTAAAGACTCTTTAAGCTGCCCAGAAAAGATTCAGCCCAACTGTGACATTGACTGGAAAGTAACTTGTTGGCCATGTCATGCACTTCAGATTCCCAGCTTTGATGAGCTATCACCCAAACTGGGGTGTGCTTTATGACACAGCTGTCTTTGTCCCATTTCTTCTCATGTCACTAACTTTCACCCCTATTCCTGCAAGTAAACTAAAGTAACAAACTGATTACCAATTTAGATATAGGAAGTATCTGTCCACATTTTGGTCAGTCAGTTCTCTATCTGAGGGGAGTGGACTTTTTTTTTTTTTTAATTTCTCCCTGGCAATAGAGTCACATAACATGGGTTGGCATAAGAGGAGATTTATTATAGGATTGGATTATGGGTGGGAAAACAGTGTGCACATTGGCGGTTGATGCCTTAGGCAGAAATCCTGTACTTCCATTTAAGCTTCTGTGATCCTGTGACTCATAACTAAAATACCACTTCACTGTAGCTATTTCAACCTATGTTCCAAAAGAAGATAGATGGAGGAGATGTGAACCCAAGAGGAAGCCTTAAGTCTAGACAATCCTGGCTGTGCCATGTGAAGATCAATGAACCTGCAGTAGGATCTGTACCTGAGGGAGATCATATATTTGCTAGTGTAAGCTACTGAGGTATTTACATTGTTATTCAGCAAAGTATATATGATAGAATTCCTAAATATTTTTCAGGAGACATTTTGATTATTAAAATTACATAATTTTAGTAAATTCTGTAGAGATGAGTTTAAAGACTAGAGATGTCATTTGACTATGCTTGTTCAAATTGAATACTCTTCTGTTTAATGCTGTGTGGTACACTAAACTGTATTATGCATGTCAAGCTCATTCAACTTTTCAGCTGCTTTTTGAATACTTACTAAGACTAAGTTACAGAAATATTGGGTTTAAAAGGGAAAGTTGGACATTTACTAGGATGTAATTCCAAATTTTAATTCAAAGTGAAATGCCAACAAATGACTAGTAGTTTTAGAAATCTGTGCCCAATACTTTAAAACAGAATAATGCAAACTTTATATCAAAGTTAATGGAACTACTATATTATTATTAAATACTTTAAAAGAGAATAATGTAAACTTTATATCAAAGTTAATGGAACTACTATATTATTATTATTAAACTAATGTAAGAACATGTGATTTCAGTTGCTACGAATTTACTAGGTATCTGTAGAGAGAACCATAAAAGAGTCTGTTGTCTTTACTTATGTGTTTTTGTATAATTAGTATAGAATTGCTATAAATACTGTCTCTTTCAGTTTGCTACAGTAGTTCTTAGCTTTAAGTGTCATATGACATACAATACCCTACTGTTACAACACATATTCTAGCTTAGTAGTTTCAAGGTGGAGCCTGAAGGTCTAAATTTCTAATAAGTTTCAGATTATGCCAATTCTCCAAGCCATTGAATAATAAGGTCTTAAAATATTTCTGGTACAAGTTAGAAATAGTATGAAATACTGATGATATTAAAATTAAATACCCTTCATTTTATACAATAGATCATATTCAAATGTTTGAAAATAGAGCTTATCAAAAATACATTTTAATTAATTACTCATTAGTTTTTTTTTTTTTTTTTGCTTTGGCTTTTGTGTGTGTTTGTTTTGTTTGTTTGTTTTTTTGTTTTTTGTTTTGGTTCTTCAAGACAGAATTTCTCTGTGTAACAGAGCCCTGACTGTTCTGGCCTCGCTTTGTAGATAGACCAGGCTGGCCTCGAACTCACAGAGATCTGCCTACCTCTGCCTCCCAAGTGCTGAGATTAAAGGCATGTGCCACCATACCGGCACATTACTTATTTGTTAAATTCATATAATTTATTGTATAATATTTGCCACAACCTCCTTCCCCTATCTCCTTACAAGTCTACCCTATCTCTGTACCTCTAAACTCCATTTATTTGTAACTGTGGGGATGTCCACTGTAGTGGTGTACTTAACAGGGCTAAACCCTTAAAACAACTGACTCCTCCTCTCCCAGTGGTTATTGACTGTGGTTGTCCATAGCTTCCCAGGTAAAGGTGAACTTCATGATAATCTCCCCATTCCATACCGGGGTTTTATTACACTTGAGACTGACACAGGTCTTATGCATACTGTTATAACCACTATAAATTCACATGTGGAACTAATTGTATTCTTTCACAGCATCTGGGTCTTACAATATTTCCAGTATGATCCTCAATTCTTGAGGGTGTGTGTGTGATGTAGATGTCCTATTCAGAACCAAGAGAAACATTATTCCCTGCATGTTGACCAAAATCCCTGTTTTATTTCCTACTATTGAATTAAAAAGCACTAATGTATGAGGTAACGATAATTCATTAGGAGCCTACTAATGAATTAACTACATCCATTAATAGGAGTGGGTTCTCTTCTAAGGTATATAGTCACAGGTTTTTGTCCCATTAATGTCACCAGAGGTGTGTTAAATTTTGTGGAATGGTTCTTAAATTCAACCTGAAAGTGTTTCGTTACTCCCAAGACATTCCTGAAACTAACACACAAGCAGGCATTTCTAATCTAGACAGATATTATCTTGCTCCCAAGATTCAGAGCTGATAATGATGATAATTACCATTCTCCTTTCATGGCATGCATGATACTTTCCAGGACTAACTAACTGGTTAGTTAGGATATTTTTGATAGCTTATGGTATCTATGGAGGTATACACCCATTATAGGGCAACTTCATTAAAACTATGTATTCATATCTTTGAGGAAGCTCTACAATATTAGGTTTATATATGACTTTTTGAAGGTCTTTAGAGTTAGATATCATTCATTCCATACTCCCTCTTTCACTCTGCCTTCCTTTAAATTAAATCATTCTTGCTCTAATATTTCCTTCTCCTCCTTTATACCACTTGCATTCTATCATTCCTTATTATCCTCTTCTCATGGTCCCTTACTAGTTTTATGACATCTATGAGTATTCCACTTTAAATATACATACATGTTATATCTACATCTGTATATCTATAGCTATACATTTCAACATATATTCAAATCTAAGGTCCTTATATGAGAGAACAGGCAGTGTTTCAATTTCTAGTTCTTAGTTAAATCACTAGGAATGATTACTTCTATACATTTGACTGTGAATTCCATAATTTTGTTTTTTCATAACAACTGAATAATATTCCATTGTGAAAATGTACAATATTTTTATTATTCAATTGATAGAATCTAGGCTTTTTCTATCTCTTGACTATTGTGAATAGATCATTGGTATACAAGAATAAACAAGTGTCTCTTTGATAGGATATACAGGCCTTTGGATATGTGCCCAGGACGGGCTGAAATAGATACAACAGTACACCTATTTCTGGCTTTTTTATGAACCTCTACAATGATTTTGACCATGGCTACACCAGCCTGTACTCTCATCAACAGTGAATAACTGTTTCTCTTTTCCTAGATCCATGCCAGCATTTTTGCTATCCTTTTTTAAAATCAGTCATTCTGAATTGGGTAAAATGAAATCTCAAAGTAGATTTCACTTGTATTTCTTGATAACTAAGAATGCTGACAATTTTCAAAAACTATTTCTCAGTCATTTGTATTACTTTTTGGGAGGACTTTCTGTTTGCTGTTATACCCTATTTGTTCAGGTGTGTTCTTTTCTTAATAAACTGCAGCAGTCATTCTGAAGAACTGTGTTTGTTTTCCTCAGTACTTCAGAACTCAGCCTCCTAGTGCCCAGTGTGGACACTGAGACTTACAACTGAGTGAGGCCAAGTCAAGTGCAATGACAACACCTCTTCCCTCCCTAGTTTCTCTGTATTTTGAACCCCCTATGTCTTTATGAACCAGCCTAAGTAGATGTTCTGAGACTGCCCCATCCCCAAAAGTGTTGCTGACTCTCAGGAGCTCCTGAACTGAGAAATAATGTGAAATACATGGTGTTGACCAAAAGCAATTAAGACCTCTATTTCTAAGAGTATTAAAAATAGGTTTTGAGTCTTCATATAATCGAGATACTAACCCTCTCTCAGATGTATGTCTGATAATGATATTTTTCTCAGTCTATTCAGTTAAATGGTGGTATTCTTTTTGTTACACAAAGACTTAATATCATGAAGTTCCATTTATCGACCATTGGTCTTACTTCTTGTCCTACTGAAGAGTTTCTGATACTTTAACTATCTCTAAATTTAACTATCATTGCTCCTCTATAACTAAATGGACAAGAAAAATGGGCAGAAGCTGACTCAAACTAAAAATATGAAATATGAAAACTTAAATTAACTTCTCTCCTTTGTAAACTGTTTTTTCTTAATAGCTAAAGATTTCATACCTACAACTATAATTCTCAAGGAATAAATAAATCATGTTAAAACTTAAAAGCCACCTTCAAAATAGTTACAGATACTAACTATAACTATTTTCTGTGTGGATTTATGAGCATGCTTGCTTGTTTAATATGCTAGAAAATAGAAAATAAAAGAATCAGTACAATATAATATGGTTTTATAGAAAAGTAATCAATTGATGACCAATTTTAAAATGTTTTATAATTTTAGATGACAGGGCAAATTTTTCAGTAGATAAACTCTTTTTATTTTATCCAACATTGTATTTTATTACACATTTCATTATGTCTAGAGAACAGTCAGTTATAAAAGGAAGCTTTTCCACCCTTGTTTGGTTCTTTTGCATCCTTCGTAGCTCCAACAGTATTTGCTTGGCTTTCATCCCTAGAAAAATCAGGGTCTCTCTGCATTCTTTTTTTACTCAGCATTCACAAAAAATACGTACTCATGAGACTCATGTTCCATAAAACAAAGTAAATACCTGAAAACATCCTTTTCCATGGTCTTTTCAGATTTCATTCTGTTGTTTACTTTCTGTTACTCTTCATTAGCATCTTTCTCTTTGCCACACATTTGGTGCTCAGGTGACCACAATCTTGTGGCATATATATGCATGACTAAAAGTTTGTAATTAGAGGTCACATTAATAATATGGGTTGTTTAGTAGCCCTAGGTCTTCTCTTAACATTTTGTTTACTTTGCTTCATTGCAGATGTCTTCCTACCTGGGATGTGCATTGTCTCTAATCATTTCCACTTGATTTTCCCCTTTATGAACACAAAGCATCCTCTCCATCCTCATCACCCATCTGATGAGAGTTAAACCCTTTTGATATTCTTCTCTATGAATGAATAATAGTTTGCTTGTCTCGATTCCTAATCTCACTGTCTTAAATCTTGCTATCCTTTATTTCACATATAAGATATATCTATCATGCCTTAATATTTCAATTTTACTCAATAATTCTTCACACAAATCTGATCATGAGAGTACTCTATTAAAATTGTTTCAGTACTTCTTGCTTCCTGAAGCATAAAAATCCACATTTTCTAAATGATATAATTTAGATGTGTTTATCTTTTTATTATCTTGTTACCAAGCTCAATTTTCATTCCCTTCCACTCATATACTTTCTACAACTATAACAGAACAGTTGTAAGTATATAATGAGAAAGATAACTTTATAGCTCAGAATCATCTTTAAACTATAATGATTAATTCTTTAGCAAAAACAAAAAAAATTTTCTGTTTTTTATTTATTCATTTTGTTTCAGTAATTAATAAAATTAATAAAATTAATAATTAATTAATCATTCTTCTCTTATACATTGCATGCTGACAGTAGTTTTTCCCCCCTCCAGACCTTCCAGTCCCTTCTCCTCCACTTCTTCTCCCTTAAATCCACTTCTCCTCAGTTTTCCATTAGAAAAGAGCAGGACTCTAAAGATATCAACAGAACTTGCACAAGTTACATTATGACTAGGCACATAAATACCATCATATAAGACTGGAAAAGGCAGCCCAGTAGAAGGACAAGGGTCCAAAGACCAGGCAAAAGACTCAGAGACAACACCTATTCCCAACTTTAAGAGTCCTACAAAAACATGAAACTATACAACCATGACATATATGCAGAGGACCTACCTTACACCCTACAAGATCTCTGATTGTTGCTCCAGTCTCTGTAAGTCCCTATGAGCCCTGCTTAGTTAATTCTGTAGGTCATATAGTCCTAGTGCTCTCTACTCCTCTGTCTCTTACAATCCTACCTCTCCCTCTTCCTATGGATTCTCTAAGCTCTACCTAATATTTGGCTGTGGGTCTTTGTATCTTCATCTGTTTCCATAAGTTGTTGATGAGATCTTTTCTAATACAATTAGGTTAGGCTCCAGTCTCTGAGTACAGCAGAATACCATTACAGGTCATTTCCTTGACTTGATTAGTGCTCAGGGAATTGCTCACTTCTTCTCATAGTCGAGTTTGAATATAATTCTAATGCTTTATTCTCTGAGCACACCCCTTCCCATCTCAAGTGAGCTACATGTACCTGGGCTAATCATTGACTCTGTGTGCTTGACTATAATTATTCTAATTCTAGAATTAGGTTCCCTTACTTGAAAAGAAGACATAGTGGATTTATAGCTCCTTGGTTACTAAAATCTTCTATATCCATAGAAACTAAGTTTGTTTTAACTGCTACTTTCTGGAATTCTTGTACCTCAATAGGGGTACTCCATATAATAATAGTGAGCTTTAAGACCATATTTCTTCCAATTGAGAGACCTAACAGTACTTACTTTCATCATAAAACTTACCTTTTACTTTTTTGCTTGACAAGACCTACTTTATGTTTCATAAACCGATGTAGTTACTCACCGAGACTGCTCCCAGTCCTTAACCCAGATGACTTTGAACACTGTGAGAACATCGCATGACCCTTGAATTCTCTCACAAATTTGTTATCTAGTCCTTTTCTCATTAGCTTTTGTACTTTTATGATTGCAGTTTAAGCCTGAGAAAAATAGGAACTGATATTCAATGAAACTCTGAGTAGCTCACGAATGGTAGAGGCAATGAATAAGGAAAGATACAAATGTCTGCTATCTACAAGAAAGCTCACACGGGAATGGAGACAGCACTATTTATAGATGTCAGATAACATTGCACATTCAGAAAATGTTCCTCACAGCATGGTGTAATTTCAATGATTCTGATTTTACAGAGATATTTATTTGCGCCCTGAAGAGTGTGGTGCTAGCCAGAAGACATCTCACAAATCGCAGTGAGACAAAGCTTAGCTTGGGAGTAAGCTGACAGCTGTTTCATTCAGCCACTTGTGCCGATTAGAAACAGATTGGAAAAATAGCACAGCCCACTTTGGAGTCATCAATTATTTGTCCATTCTCAAAATCATCCAAGGGAAAGCCAGTGTAAAGTAAGGGATTATGGAGAAAAAATTGACACACATGATTTTTCCTCCATTTTAAATTTTAAATCAATGTAAAGAGTCATGTAATATGCTATATGTTGAAAGTTATAGACTGAGGTGGCAAAGGCTTTGCATAACCTCTTAACATTTTTCATTGTACTGTAAACATAAGCCAAATTGTAGAATAGGCAGTAAAATACCTCTTATTGGAATTAAATTTCCATAGGCATATTATTGGAAGTTAAATAGATAAAAGAGAAACAAGTAACTGGTAAGATTTTATTTTTATTGGTTAATGATTAATAATATAAATTTCTTTTTATTAGTTTAATTATACTAACCAGTCTTCTAAATGTTTTATAACATAGGCAAAATCCAAGAGCCTAGCAAAGAAAATGATACTGTGTTTAGGTACTTCTCTATTGGAAGCCATTGGCTAGACAAAGGATCCATGAATATCCAAGATATTACCTGTTCAACAAAATGCAAACTCATAAAGGCAAATATGTTACATATTTACTTATATGTGAATATTAGTTTAAAAATCAATGATAATCAATTTACAATCTTTAGAACTACAAAGGTTAATTATAGCGTAATGAACTGTGGGTGGTGGTGATAATAGATCTCACTAGGAAAGGAAAACAAAATAAATAGTTATGGATGGATAGGAGAGACTGAAACAGGGGTTTCAAGGGGGCAGGGTAAGGGAAGATGGAGACAAGGGAATGGATGTGGGAAGAGTGAGCACAAATTAAGGGCCATTTGAGGGGTCACATGAGAGATTAATACAGTAGAAACATCCTAAAATACATAAATATATAAAGACTATTTAAATGAGATCACCAAACAGTGGGAGACACAAAGAAATCCTCAATAGCAATCTTTTGTCACCAAATGAAAATTCCACTACTGGGATTGATCTGTTTTTAATTGAGTTGTTGTCCAAAGGGGTCACATGGGAACCCCCAAATGATCCAGGCTGTTGACAAGACTATAGGTTGTTCAATACAAACTGACACCAAACCTCTATTGTTGACGACGACCCTCACACAACTCACTAAACATGGAGAAGTCAAGCTGATGCCTACATAGAGCCTTCACCCCCTACATGAAAGTATTCTTCGGTACAAGAAGATACTCTGTTTGCTACCAAAAGAGATACATAAATACCAACACAGCCACAAGTCCTTTTTGATCTACAGTGGTGTCCTGTCTGCAAGATATGCTAGAGCAATAGTGGAATAAAGTTTATGGGGACTAACCAACCAATTCTAAATGTAAAGATCATTTTTCTTTTTATTACTATCGATAAAGTAATTCAAAATATTTTAAGTGATTGAAAACATGAGATAGTCATGTGCTTTATAGTTTAATTTATACCATTTCCATTCTGCTCTCCTGAAATTCTATAAAATGTACTGTGTTGAGTTACTACCTTTGTAGGTATCTTCAGCTTCTCATCCCTGTCACTTATGGATGTGAGGTGTTTTTTTTTAATAAAAATAAGATCTTTGAAGATCTAATCCAGTAGAAATGAGACTATATGATTCATAAACAAGCTTTTGAATGTATACATTAAATTTTTCCAAAATCTATTGGTAAAATTTCCCTCTTTCTTTGTGGAGAATTTCAGAGAGGAGAATAAAGGTCAGTGGTATTTATGTTGCCAACTAAAAGCTCACCCTATAAAAGTCACTACCATTTCCCCATTATTGCATAGAACAAATATTTTTGTCAAATATTCTCTACATTCTCCACACATCCCAAGAAGAAATAAGAACCAAAAGTAATGAGCCAAGAGATCTTATGATCATAGTTTCCATCTAAGTTAAGAAGTATGTATAACATAATGAAATACAAAATATACTGTGTGGTGAGATTCTTTCATGGGTTTATCACGTGTCTCTAAAGAAATATTGCAAGCTAATATGTTTACAATATATTTTTTAAAAGAATTCTAAGTAAATGTAACAAAAAGAAAATCCCTAGTTTACATTGAATTCTGTCAGTTCACAGATACACAAACTTTAAAAGGTGTTTTTTTTCTTGGTAGACTTACTAAAATAATTCATTAGCTTTTAATTAAAATATACATTTATAAATATTCCCATGAATTCCAAAGACAAGTTATCCACTTCACTATAGCTTGTATGTTATAAAAATAATTCTATTATTTCCTCCAAGTTCTATGACTTTTTATTTCTGATTATTTTCCAATGCATTGAACCCTACTCCAGACTCTGAATATTATTCAAAAGGGAAATAAGTTGACTGCAACTATGCTTAAGTAAAACATTGCTCCAGTTTTGAGGGATTCCTTTAGGATACATCTGTTATTGCAGCATGATGTTGCATTTCAGGAGCAGTAGACAGTAGATGGTATGGAATGGCCATCCACAACTGAGGTGGAGTGGCTTGCTCATTACGGGAGGGGAATGTCAGTATCCATCAGCTTTTGTTAAGTTGTCACCCAACATGACATTGTGCAGTCCACTGTATTAACTCCATTATTTAATAAAAGGTATAATATCTAAAGGTGACTTACCCATGGATAAATGAAAAAAATGCCTAAAATATAGTTGTTACTATGAAATTGTAAACCATAAAAGTCAGTGATGGTGTACAAATTAAAAAAATTTTTCAAAAAAATCAAACAAACGAAAAACAGAAAAAAAACATAAAAATTCAGAAGCAGCAAAAGCAAAACAACACTTGTCTGGTTGCCTGGCTTTCACTTTCTACATTAAATCATCCATCAACTTTTGATGATTCTTCCTTTACATTTTCTCATAATTACGCTTTTCCTTGTACAGTTCTGTTGCTATTATCTCTTTCATATCTATATTCCATTCTACCAGAACTATTACTGTAAGGATATGACTATAAGTAATGTATACACTTAATTTGACAGGTTAGATTTAGTATCTTCTTTCTTTTTTTTTACCATGTAAATCATTTTATTTGTAATATAAACATATTTTTGAATTTTTTTTAAATACTTTATTTTTTTTCTTCAAGTTACATCTCAGTAACAAACCCCTCCCTATTCCCCCTTCCTGTCCCGCCCTTCCACCCTCTTCCCCCCAGAAATTTCCCCTTTCAGTCCAACAGATGGTTCCTTCTCTTATAACAGTATTATACAAAACAACATATATAAATATGCCACATTTATGAGAGTTAAATGGCCCAGTATACCTTCCCAATGTCCAGTTAATACATATTTGGCCCCTGACTTTAACATTCTACTACCTAACCATCTCCATGAGTTCTGACTCAACATTCATACTAACTTGCAACACACTTTTAAGAGTATCTTCTTAGATCTATAACACCCTCTTGATTCCTAAACAATTCAAAATTTAACTATGAGACTCTAGCTGTCTATTCTTCAACCACCTCAGAGACCTAAGAGGGATAAATGTATTTGCTTATATAGGAAGTGCAGGGCCTGCAGCTTCCAAAACTAAGAAAGGACATACCAATGACTACCTGGACAGTTCCCATTTTCTCTCCATACATTCCTGCATCAGTCTTCAGCCTTTGGGTCCTGTTTCTCTGACAGACATTTATTGTAGAGCAGGGATTATGAAGGACTTACCTACCCTGTCTTGGCAGAGTTAGGCTGTCGACTTCCCTGCTACCAAGTTTTGTCCTTTTTGGACAGCAGTCTGTCTGCAGTTGGTGCAAGGGGTTTTTTCATGCCAAGAGATAGGCTTGCCACTAATTCAACCATCTTACAGTGGAGGTTCTTCAATGCTTATCTTCTACTTGGAGTAGAATAGGGGGTGCTGTCAGGTGCTGATATGTCTCAATATCAAAATAAATAAATAAATAAATAAATAAGAAAATCTTGATTTAAGATAACATCTTTGAATGCCATATTCTGCAGATCTCTTGGGGTTTTAGAAGATGCCCTATCCATCTCTTGTATTTACATAAGCAAATGTTGCTTGTCTCTTAGCAACTTGATTACTGCATAGTTTAGAGAATATCTGTGATAGACTGTCATAGTAGCTAACAAAGTGGCATGTTTGCATGACTAGGAGTTTGTTTTACTTAACTATCCTAGACCGTTTTGGACGGTTGGTATCAAGAGGCCAGAGCTTCACATTTTAATTTTAAGTATCTCTAGGTATGATACCATTAGGAAGCGTTACCTTTAATTTTGTATCAATATACAAAGATCTATTCAATTGTGGTTAAATATACTCTTAATTATGTATCAATATACAAAGATCAATGCCTATGTAGCCCAATACAATCTTAATATTACGTCCATATACAAGGGTCAATACCATTGTGGCCAACTATAATCTTAATTTTGTATCAATATACAAAGATCAATACCGATGTAATCCAATACAATCTTATTTTTGCACAATAAACAATGGTCAATACCACTTTAGCCAAATATACTACTAATTTTGTATCAATATACAAAGGTATAAGGGCATATTCAATAATCTGCCCCTTCTTCTTGGACCTTCCTGTGCTATGTCTATATCTCATTTTTCTCAAGCCTATGTACTCCTACATAGGAGAGGAAGAAGGATACAGAAAAGGAAATGTAGGAAGTCCCTGGGGCTAACCTCCAAAACCCATTAAATAGGACCATTTATCAACTTGTAATCTCTTCCCCTAAATATCAGAGTTTTCAGTTATTCTTCAAATAACCAAAAAAAAAAAAAAAAGGTGGAGAAACACCTTCCCCACCCTCTGGGCATGGGACATCGCTCTCTTAAAGTGACTTCCTGCTGATTTGGGTCATAGTAGACCTGTTTGGGGCCCGAACCCAAATGGAAAAAATGGTTAAAAATGTTAGTACACTCCTTTTATGTTCAGTCCTTCTGTTCTCAGCTGTATAGATGACCTAAGGAGTTTGTAGGCAGAAGCTGATCTTGCAGGCTTCACTGAGGTTCCGGCCGGGGCATTGTGTAGAGCTGAAAGGTCCCAGTGACATTGGATAGCCATGGTTGCAGGCCCCCGATGGAGAAAGCTATTGAGGAAGTCTGCCAGGCAGAATCAACTGGGTCACTCATCCTCCTTGGTGCCTGATTCTGCTCTCTGCTGAGGTTTCCGCTGTCCAGCCGTCCCCGGGCTCCCCTAATGGATGCTTCGATTCTCCTGGAAAGATAAGAACAGAGCCCTGCCCCAATCCCAACCCTGGGACAATTACCCTCTTTTTTTTTGGGGGGGGGAGGCTAGGTAGTACTTCTCCTGAAGCAAATTTGGCCTTCCGACAACATACAAAGCATTATCTTTCAATCAGGTTAAAGAAGAAATCATTCTGTCACCTTGGAGCTAAACCAGCTCCAGTGTATATATTTTGAGATCCCAAAGGACAATCTGCCTGCATCGAGAAGGCCTTTTGTAAGTAGCCTCCAAACCTAGGGCTCTCCAAATCCCATGTGTGTGTCTCTGAACTCTAATTATTGGGATCAGAGACCTGTGTTTCCCATCTGAAGGGATCAAAGATGTGTTCCACCACTCCTGGATCGAAGTCTTTCTCTGTTTAGAGTTTGCCCTGCATCAGGCTGACCCTGAGCTCCGGGATCTGCCCGTTTCTGTTTCTGTCTCCAGTGTGCTGGGAGCTGGGACCAAGGGTGTACTCTTCTTGAATGGTGGGACCAAGAGTATGCACCCTCACCACCCCGCTCCGTATGACTCCAGAATACATAAGACCACCAACTCTACGGTGCTCCCCCCATCTCCGCTGAAGTCAAAGGCATGGGTGAACACCATAATTCTCTTGTATTTTACCTTAGCTCCACATCTTCTCGACACCTGGAGGTCTGCAAAACTAGGCCCAACAGCTGTACCCTCTATTCCATTCACAGTGTTTCAGCCCTGCCACCTGCCATTTTTTTTTTTTTTTTTTAGTTAATAAATTTATTTGTTTGTTGCTTCAGGTTACATCCTTATCATACTGTCCTATTTTCCGCTTCCCAGCCCCACCCTCCCATGCTCTACCCCCTGACTCTTCCGTCTTGTTCCTCTGGGGTGGAGTGTCCCTGCCTAACAGTCTCTCACCACAGATCAGGAGTCATATGAGGGCCAAGAGCCTCTTCATTCACCGGGGGCCTACGAGGCAGTACTGCCAGTGAATGCTGTCTCCTTGCTACTGGGGGAATACTAAAAAAAAGACTAACAAACACACAAACCCACAAAAACAAAGAATATCAACAAAAAAAAGAGAGGAAAAAGAGAAGGGAAAAGGAAAAAGAAAAAAGAAAAAAAGAAGGAAAAAGAAAAAGATAAAAAAAAATTTATGTCCATGTTCCTTTTGGTGTTGTTGGTTGTAGTACAGATATCCTGTAAGATATAGCTAAAATCCTACCATAAGTGAATAGATGCCATGTGCATCCTTCTGAGACTGGGTTAGCTCACTCAGGATGAGCTTCTCTAGATACATCCATTTGGTTACAAATTGCATGATTTCATTGTTTCTGATAGCTGAGTAATATTTCATTGTATAGATGTACCACAGTTTTTTTTAATACATTCTTCGGTTGAGGGACATCTGGGTTGTTTCCAATTTCTAGCTATTACGAATAAGGCTGCTATGAACATAGATGAGGAGACTTCCCTATGTCTCCGTGAGAGGTCCTTTGGGTGTATACCCAGGAGTGGTATGGCTGGGTCTTGAGGCAAGGTTATTCCTAGATTTCTAAGATATCGCCAGACAGACCTCCATAGTGGTTGCACAAGCCTGCACTCCCACCAGCAATGGAGTAGGGTTCCCCTTTCTCCACACCCTCGCCAGCATGCGCTATCATTTGAGCTCTTTATCTTAGCCATTCTAACAGGTGTTAGGTGGAATCTCAGGGTCGTCTTGAGTTGCATTTCTCTGATGATTAAGGATGTTGAACATTTCTTCAGGTGTCTCTCAGCCCTTAGGGATTCCTCCTTTGTGAATTCTCTATTTAGCTCCATCTCCCATTTTTTGATTGGATTATTTGGTTTCTTGACATTTAGTTTCTTGAGTTCTTTGTAGATTTTAGATAATAGCCCTCTATCAGATGTGGGGTTGGTGAAGATTTTCTCCCAGTCTGTTGGATGCCGTTTTGTTCGAATGAAAGTGTCCTTTGCCTTACAGAAGCTTTTCAGTTTCATGAGGTCCCATTTATTGATTGTTGATCTCAGGTCCTGAGCTGTTGGTGTTCTGTTCAGGAAGTTGTCACCTGTGCCAATGATTTCGAGGGTTTCTCCTACTTTTTCTACTAGTATATTTAGTGTGGCCGGCTTTATGTTAAAGTCTTTGATCCACTTGGATTTAAGTTTGGTACAAGGTGATAGGTATGGGTCTAATTTCATTCTTTTGCAAGTGGACATCCAGTTGGACCAGCACCATTTGTTGAAGATGCTGTCCTTCTTCCATTGTGTGGTTTTGGCTTCTTTGTCAAAGATTAGTTGGCCATAGGCGTGTGGGTCCATGTTAGGGTCTTCAATTCAATTCCATTGATCCACTGGTCTGTTTCTATACCAGTACCATGCTGTTTTTATTACTGTTGCTCTGTAGTACAGCTTGAAATCTGGGATGGTGATACCTCCAGATGTTTTTTCATTGTACAGGATTGATTTAACTATTCTGGGCTTTTTGTTGTTCCATATGAAGTTGAGACTAGCTTTTTCCAGGTCTATAAAGAATTGTGTTGGTATTTTGATAGGAATTGCATTAAATCTATATATTGCTTTTGGTAGGATAGCCATTTTTATTATGTTGATCTTACCTATCCATGAGCATGGGAGATCTTTCTATCTTCTAAATGCCTCTTCCATTTCTTTCTTCAGGGGCTTGAAGTTCTTGTTATATAGGTCCTTTACATGCTTGGTTAGAGTTACCCCCAGGTATTTTATGTTGTTTGTGGCTATTGTGAAGGGGGTTGTTTCCCTTATTTCTTTCTCAGTATATTTGTTTGTTGTATAAAGAAGGGCTTCTGATTTTTTTGAGTTAATTTTGTATCCAGCCACCTTGCTGAAGTTGTTTATCACCTGTAAGAGTTCTTTGGTGGAGTTTTTGGGGTCCCTTAGGTATACTAACATATCATCTGCGAATAGGGATAATTTGACTTCTTCATTTCCAGTTTTTATCCCTTTGATCTCCTTTAGTTGTCTTATTGCTCTAGCAAGGACTTCAAGTACTATATTGAAGAGATATGGTGAAAGTGGGCATCCTTGTCTTGTCCCTGAGTTTAGAGGAAATGCTTCAAGCTTCTCTCCATTTAATTTGATGTTGGCTACTGGCTTGCTGTATATTGCCTTTATTATTTCTAGGTATGGTCCTTGTATGCCCGTTCTCTCCAGAACTTTTAGCATGAAGGGGTGTTGGATTTTGTCAAATGCTTTTTCTGCATCTAGCGAGATTATCATGTGGTTTTTTTCTTTCAACTTGTTTATGTGGTGAATTACATTGATAGACTTTCATATATTGAACCATCCCTGCATTCCCTGGATGAAGCCTACTTGATCATGATGTATGATACTTTTGATGTGTTCTTGAATTCGGTTTGCTAGTATTTTATTAAGTATTTTTGCATCTATGTTCATGAGGGACATTGGTCTGAAGTTGTCTTTGTTGGGTCTTTGTGTGGGTGAGAGATTTTTTAGCCTTCTCATTTTCTTTGGATGTTGTACTGATTTCTTCCATCGAATCTTCCATGCCTGAGATCCTGTCTTCCATCTCTTGCATACTATTTTTGATACTCACATCCGTAGTTCCTGTTCTCATCCCTTGATTCTCCACTTCCTCTTTTAACTCTGACTGTGTTTTCTTTATTGTTTCTATTTCTATTTCTATTTTCATGTCTTGTATGGTTTTGTTCGTTTTGTACATTTCCTTCTCCAGCTTGCTTGTTTTTGTATGAAAGTCTTTCATTGCTTTGTCCTTTTCCTGTTCAAGCTCTGTCACCTTGGCTTGAAGCTCTTTAATGGTGTTGTTCCTTGTTTTGACTTGTAGAATTGTGGTTTCTTTGAATTCCTTCATAGATTTAATTTCTTCTTGCAGGGACTCTATCACTTTCCATAATGCAGAATTGTCAATGTTTTCATGTGTTTCTGTTGGTGTGAGGTCATCCGAATTGGATGAGCTAGGATAATTCTGCTTTGTTGGAGTCATATTTCCTTGATTTCTATTTTTTTTTTTGGACCTTTGGCCATTGGATGCGTTTAGCTGTCTGTTCTTTTCGTTTTCTGTGCTTGGATCCACAGTGGATGCTTTGGTGCAGGGGACGAGTTACTTGGCTATCTGTCGTTGCTTACAGGGGGATTTCAGGGTCACTGTGGTTTTAATCATCTGAGGCACTGTGAGCTGGTGCAGCCTGTTCCCAGGTTGTGAGTAATGGACTGGGATTGTTTCACTGCTCCCAATTCAGACTTCTCTATGTTGCACTCTGAGTTATCAGCCTGTAATGGTTCTGATGGTATGGACCTGTTTGCCCAGGCACAGATTCTGTGGGCTTTGTTTGTCGTCACGGAGGCTGACAGGGTCTGGCTCCACACCTAATATGTCTGGATTTTCCAGAATACAGCTATGGTCCCCTGATTTCTGGTTTCTCACTAGGCTTCTCACCACAGGGCTGACCTCTGTGCTTGATTCCCTCCCTGTCTGTGCAGCCATGAGTCTCCCTCCCTGGCTGCTCGGCCGTGGGTGCACCGAGCCCCGGATCCTCTGGCCGCCTGAGTGGGCCTCTCACCCCAGCAGCTCAGCCGTGGGTGCGCAGATCCCTGGCCCCGCCCACGCCGGTCTCTCTCCCCAGTTGTGCTGCCGTGGGTTCGCGGGAATTTGGCCCTGCTGGCGCCGGGCTCCCTCCCCAGCTGCGCTGCCATGAGTCCACGGGGATTCAGCCCCTCCTGCCTGCCTTTGGCTTCCCGGCTTCCTGCTCTCTAGGAACCCACTGAGCTCCCTGTTTGTTCCTTGCTAAGACTTCCACTATCTCGCAAAGTTTCTTAAGTGGGTATAAGTTCTTCCTGAGGTTTGGGGAGCCCAGTAGGTTAGTGATCGATCGCCAAGTGGCCTCTGATTCTGCCTGCTGTGAGTTGGGGTCGATCTTACCAGGCGCCTCTCCAAATGGGAGTTCCCGAATCCCGGGTTTAGTGGCTTCCGTGTCTGCGAGAGATGGGGGGAGAGCCTTACCCTGGGACTTTTAACAGTCCCTTGGGAGCTGTGAGTGTTCCGGGGGGGGGTCTACCCCCTCCAGTTTTTTCACAGTGCCCAATAACTCTGTGTTTTTTATGGCTCTTTTTTCCCCCGCATTCAAAATGCGTCAGTGTAGGTCGCTGCCATCTTGGCCCCCCAGTATCTTCTTTCTTATTCTAAGATTCCTTGTTGACTATTTTAGGCTTTCTCTGTGGCAGCAATACTAATTTTGGGGAAGAGGACTGGGATTTAGGGCAAGATTTTGCTTTTCAGGGTAATTTAGAGAACACTACTGGACAAATGTTTTGTGTTGGTACCAGATTTGATAGATTGCACAGAGTTCTCATTACAAAATGACAAATATACTGACATTTTGAATTATTTTTTACTATTTGTTAAAAACAAACTATGTGTATTTAAATCTGTCTAAAATTCATAATTTTCATAAGAAACTATGAAATATTTTTATAACTTCTTATACAAAATGAAAGTACCAATAACACTAACTTCCACACCTAATAAGAGTTTATTGACAAGTGAATATTTTTTTAATGTTTATTTATGACTTCAGGTTACATCTCCATCACAGTGTCCTCTTTCTGCCACTCCTAGCCTTCCCCTCCCATTCTCTACTCCCTATCACACTCCTCTGGGGTGGAATGTCCCTACATAACAATCCCCTTCCCCATCTCAGCAGTAATTTGAGGGCCAAGAGCCTCCTCAAACACTGGGGGCCTACAAGGCAGCACCACTAGGGCAAAGTGTCTCACTGACAAGAAAAAGAGTCTATATTCATGTTACCTTTGGTGCATTGGTTCTAGTATAGTTTCCTGTACTATATGGCTAAAATCTGACTGTAAGTGAATGGATGCCATGTGCATCCTTCTGAGTCTGGGTTAGTTCACTCAGGATGAGCATTTCTAGTTCCATCCATTTGGCTGCAAATTGCATAATTTCATTGTTTCTGATGGCTGAGTAGTATTCCATTGCGTAGATGTACCACAGTTTTTTAATCCATTCTTCAGTTGAGGGAAATCTGGGTTGTTTCCAGTTTCGAGCTATTACAAATAAGGCTGCTATGAACATAGATCAGGAAACTTCCTTATGATTTGGTGAGGAATCATTTGGATGTATACCCAGAAGTAGTATGGCTGGGTCCCAAGGCAGAGCTATTCCAAGTTTTCTAAGATATCGCCAGACTGACTTCCATAGTGGTTCCACAAGTCTGCACTCCCACCAACAGTGGAGGAGAGTTCCCCTTTCTCCACACCCTCACCAGCATGTGCTGTCATTTGAGCTTTTGATCTTAGCCATTCTGACAGGTGTGAGATGGAATCTCAGAGTCCTCTAGAGTTGCTTTTCTCTGATGATTAAGGATGCTGAGCATTTCTTTAAGTGTCTCTCAGCCATTAGGAATTCCTCTTTTGTGAATTCTCTGTTTAGCTCTGTTCCCCATTTTTTGATTGTATATTTTACAAGATTACATAATTAACAACTGTTATATTTTGACATTCATAAAGGCATAAACAATAATGTCTGACACACACTTTTATTCAGATTCATCGCTCAAATGTCAATGATTTCCTTATATATAGTAGTTTCAGACCAAAACACATAAAATTTCCTAATGAATTAAGTTCGTGATAGTTACCAGTAGTTCTTTATAATTATTGCTCAATTTTTTAAATGTATTTTAGAATAAAAGAATTAACCCAATTTACCTCATTAATAATGGAGTTAAATTATCTAAATATTACAGGTGAGAAGCTTCTTAGATACCTCACATAATTAAGCTATTTTACTTTTCTTGTTCTTCAAAAATCCCTTCATATCTGACACATTCTCTATAAACACCATATTTCTGTTTAGTTTAATTCCTGTTTACTTGATGACCTAACTTCTTTTCCTACTATATCTCCCTCAGAAGATTTGTTCCTTAAAGCCAATCTTTTCTGATTTATCTGACTTTCAGCAAGGGATCTTTATCATTAATCTTCAAGACTGTGAATTAGTCACTTAAATCAGGCATGTATCCCTTCTTTTTTGTCTGTGTCTTCCAAATCAATTTTCAACTTCTGGAGGATGGAATAAGATGTAGGAGTTTCTTCTCTGACTTCTTTATCTCTCTCACGATGTTTCTATATAAGATATTCAGGTATATTTGTTGCATTGATTTGTCTTGTGACTAATGTATATCTCATTTTTTATCAAAGGACTCCATCGAGGTGACCTACAGGATGTAAAATGAAAATAATGACATTGTAGCTCAGGTCTCTCTGCTCTGGTTTATTGATATAAAATGTGACTTCACCTTCTAATTCATTTAAATGATAACTCTTATGTCTGTCTACAAAATGAATATAGCTGCCCCTCCTACGTTATTCAGCATTGGTAAAGAGGGCTATCTAAATGTGACTATCAGTTATCAGAAAATTCAGGTAGTGTAAAATGTAATGTTGATCCCTTGCCTCTGTTGAAGATGTTGTTTAGCTGAGTTTTTGTAAAGCAGCATCTTTTATTATATTAAGGCAGCAAGAATAGTAAAGAATTTCATCTCTTATAATCACTTCTATTGCACAATCTAATTTTAGTTGCCAAAGATTTGGAGAGTTCTTATAAATCATTAGAAAAATAAAGTGTTAGTTGTATTTCATTTGAAGTATTCATAAAATTTCCATAGCCATCAAAACATTGTACTTTTCTTCTTTATTTCCATAAATACATTATTGGTTGAAAATTTAATCATAAGACTGTACAATAAAACAGACAAAACAAAGCAAGTATATTCACAAAGAAAAAAAACCTGTCTTTAATTTCCCTTCTTTTAATACTATCAGTTTAGCCTCAGAAAGAAGAGATGATAATTTATGCTTTGTTTTAATAAGCATCCCTAATGTTGACATGCAAATATTATATTCTTGATTTCCTCCTTACCAAGATGTTATCTAGGAATAAATATGCATTTGTAGGATTCTCTTTTGTTTTGGATATCTCATAAAATGAATGCCTCTATCTGAGATCACATTTGGATGTTTAGCTTGGCAATTGTTGGCTACTTTCTTCTCCAGTTGAACACACAGTCAGGTATTTTGTATTGACTGAAAATTGCCTTGCTGCAATTTCTTGGTATACACTGTTTGATTGGGGTTGGATGGGTAGGAAGTAAGCTTCCTGACCAGGGGAACCATCTGAATCACAGTGCTATCTGTTCATTTATGAATTTTTGAGCACCTCTTTGTGTCAGGTACAGGTTTAGGTACTGGAGAAAAAAATGGGCATCAAAATAAACAAACTTGCTACTCTCATGAAATTTACCATGGAGAAAGAGAAAACATAATCTATTTACTTGATAAAAATGTCATGTTATGTGAATATCCTGAAAAATAGCCAAATTAAAGTTGTAGTGAGTAATAGTGACTGCTCTTTTAAATAGGGCACCAGGGAAAACCTCTCTGAGGAGAGAGGTAACATTTACAAAGGGAGAAGTAAATCTCAGACAGCTAGAAATTACAAGTGTGACCCAGAGCAGGGTGTATATTAAAAGATGATAAAATAAAAGAACAAACTGTTCTGTTGGGGGCTCTGGGACTTCTCAAATTATTCATAGTGGAGTAGAAGGAAATGAGGCCAGTAGAGTGGTTACAGTACCATGTCAAGAAGGTAAGTATGAGAAGGGGTTGGGAGTTTTCATATTGGCCTCTTCTTCTTTTTTTAATTTATTTTGTTATTTCTTCAAGTTACATCTCAATCACAATCCGCTCCCTACTCCCCCTCCAGTCCCACCCTTCCACCCTCTTCCCCCTCAAAACCCATTCTCTACCCTTTTTTTTTTAATTTAAAGATATATCTTTCCCCCCAACAGCTCCCCCTTTCAATCCAACAAATGGTTCTTTCTCTTATAACAATAAATACAATACAAAACAACAGAAATAAATAGGCCACAATTATGAGAGTTATACGGCTTAGCATACATTCCCAATGTCCGGTCAATATGTATTTGGCACCTGACTTTAGCATTCTACTATCTAACCATCTCCATGAGTTTAAAGTTCTATGTCTAACTCAGCTTTCATACTAGCTTGCATCACAATTTTAAAAATATCTTCTTAGATCCAGAACACCCTCTTGATTCCTAAACAGCTCAAATTTCAACTATGAGACTCTAGCTATCTATTCTTCAACCACCTCAGAGACCTGAGAGGGATAAATATATCTGATTATATAGGAAGTGCAAGGCCTGCAGCTTCCAAAACGAAGAAATGACATACCAGTGGCTGCCTGGACAGTTTCCATTTTCTCTCCATACATTACAGCATCAATCTTCAGCCGTTTGACCCCATTTCTCTGATAGACATTGATTGTAGAGCAGGAATTATGAAGGACTTACCTACCCTGTCTTGGCAGAGCTAGGCTGTTGACTTACCTGCTTCCAAGTTTTGTCCTTTTTGGACAGCATTGTGTCTACATTTGAAGCAAGGGGTTTTTCTTGCCAAGAGATGGGCTTGCCACTAATTCAACCATCTCACACTGGAGATTCTTTGATGCTTATCTTCTACTTGGAGTAGAATAGGGGGTGCTGTCAGGAGCTGACATGAGGAACAAGGAGGGAGGGAGGGAAGGAAGGAGAGAGGGAGGGAGGGAGGGGCCAGGAGGAGAGGAGAGAGGAAACTATGTTCTAGAAGTAAATAATACTTTTTTAAGAAAGAAGTTAATAAGCTTAAAATACATAATAAAAATACAATACAAAAATTTCAAACTATAATTTACCAAAGGCATAGTTGCCTTACTGGCATGAAAGGAAAATGGCCTTAATTTCAGATTAGAATATTAGATGGCAGGTGGCCACATAGATTACACAAACTTGATAGCAGTTTAAAAGTTCTTTTTTTGTTGTTGTTGTAGAGGTATAGGATATTTCCATGGTTTGGCATTAAAAAGCAGGTAACAGGTTTAAAATACTGTAAATAAATTAAAGGCTACAGCTGTTCAACCTGGTTTTATAAACCTCCAAGAGTTGAAAAAACTTAGAGCTTAGGTAAAATACATGAAATGCGTGGTGTTAGCCCATGCCTTGAACTCCAGCAGAGACAGGAGGATTACTATAGAATTAGTTGTCTTATAAATTCTAGAGTTACAAGGAACAGGGTGGTGATGGTGCACACCCTTAATCCCATCATTTGAGAAGAATACACCCTTAATCCCAACACACTAGAGACAGAAACAGGCAGATCTCAGAGCTCAAGTTCAACCTGATACAAAACAAGCTCTAAATAGAGGAAAACTTTGATCCAGGGGTGGTGGAGCATATTGCCCTCTTCTAAGGATTAAACTCTGCATGGAATTGCATTTGGGAGCCAATATTTTATCTTCACAGGTTCCTGGTCATTCAGGGCATTTTCCACTAACAGAACTCAGGCTGTTTCTTCTATTTTGATATAACTACAACTGGAAGAAATTTTATGTGCCTATCTGGGGAAATTGTAAAACAACAATTCCTAACAGAGAAGCTTGACCTCCATGATACTACCATGTAAGCAGTATGGCCCCCAGTCAATTCTTTCCATGCCGAGTTTTTATGCCCTCTAGTTTGCTCATCAATAGCCAGGTCATGAACTCCATGCACAATGCACTAGAGGACTTTAGTCCTTATTAAATAAGAACTTACTTTGATATAGCTCTCCTCCCAAATGGATCATTCATTGCACGTGATGTTTTCCTCAAGCACATCAATGAAGATCTACAACAGGCATTTAGGTAGTACTTGTTAGATGATTTAATCATGGCCCTATATGTTTGAATAAATAAAACATGTGGCTTCCATAGTCATGATTAGTATGTGTAGTGTTACTCAAAATGTATTCCCTATAAATTCTATTTAGCAGGATTCCTGTGGGGAAGAGGGAATCTTGATACAACACACTTACAACTGCATATGTTTTGCTATCAAATATATCCTTGGCTAAAATTTATTCCATTTCAACTATGTATTAATAAGTAAAAAAATCTTCTTAAAATTCCACATGTGATGATTGAACAAATTATGTGCAAATCATCTTGCTAAATAAAAAAATTTATGTATTAAGTTGAACAGAGGTTAAGTGAGCAGGAAACAATTTCTAAATCAGAGTCTCTAGTGCCAGTGCAGTTTCAGTTCAACTCCATTCCATGAGCAGGTTATATTTATACTTAGAGAAAATGATATACTAGAAGAAGAAGAAGAAGAAGAAGAAGAAGAAGAAGAAGAAGAAGAAGAAGAAGAAGAAGAAG
>CAJQZJ010009649.1:23699722-23728780 GCA_907164525.1 Lophiomys imhausi | reverse complement strand
AGAAGAAGAAGAAGAAGAAGAAGAAGAAGAAGAAGAAGAAGAAGAAGGAGAAGAAGAAGAAGAAAGAGAGAGAGAGAAGTGCTCAATGCTCAACTCCATTGTTGGAGTATGTTTCATACTGACAAAGTTCATGTCCAAGTTCACACCAATATGAATGTGGATAAGCTCTGCCATGGTCTTGGGAAGAACTTATGAAAGCCTGGAGGTCAAAGAACCTATGATCACTCTGGAGCACACACACCTTTGGCTGCTTGGCAACAGCCTTGCTCATGGGATGTGACAATAAGAAGTGAAATTGTTCCTCTTTAAAATTTCACTAGCACAAGGAAATCCTGCTATTTGAAATAGTGACCAGCAGAGATTTTATTCTATTACATAATCAACACAGCTGGAACTTTTTCTCACTCAGGAGTCAGGGGACATTAATCTATTCAGTATATTTTACTGATGAATGTGGGTCTAAAAACTAAACTAGATTTGTTTCCTTTTATTAAATACAAGTAAGCACATCTGATGCTGTGGGTAAGGAAGGAACTCTTATAATTTGTAAAAAATTTTCATCTATTCTCAGTAGTGATGGCTCAATGAAAACAATTTGATATAAGAGCACAATTTATTTATTAATTAGCTAGTTAGCTTACTTAATTAATTAAATAGTTAATCTAGGACAGGGTCTTTCTATATATCAAGTTGCTTTGAACACAGTAGTTTACCCTGACTATGAATTTGTAACCCTTGCCCATGCTTGGATTACAGCCATAGGCCAACATGAATGGCTTAGAATACATCAAAATCTGAGAAATTAAAAATATGACAAGTATCTTTGCAAAGAGATTTTTAAACTTTGGATGGTCACAGCTGAAACACATGAAAATGATGACAAATCCATTTATACTTTGGAAAGTGAAAGAGTCCTTAAGGGAAGACATTAAATCTCTGAAAGAATTCAGAGATTCCTCAATTTTTCAAATGAAAGCAATGGAGAATACGATTAGAGTCCTTCAAGGCAAAGTGGCTCAACATGAATGAGAAAGAGGTGTGGGATGGAAGGGTTAGGGGGTAGAGGGTGGGAGGGCGGGACAGGGAAAGGGCATTATAATGGAGATGTAACCTGAAGCAATAAATAAATAAATTTTAAAAAAAGAGAGAGATAAGGCAATGAAAGCTTTAAAAGACTTGAAAGATTTGCAGAAAACAAAACAAGCAAATAGGAGCAGGAAACGTCTAAAACGAATAAAATTGTTCAAGGCTTAAAATTGGAAGTGGAAGCAATAAAGAAAACACAAGCAGAGGTAATCCTGGAGGTGGAAAATCAAGGGAAGAGAGCAGAAATGCCTTAGTGTGTGTGAGAATAACATTCTTTTTTAAAAAATATAATTTATTTTTATTTCTTCAAATTACATCTCAATCACAATCCCCTCTCCAGTCCCACCCTCCCACCCTCTTCCCCCTCAACCCACCCAACCTCTTCCCTTTTTTTAAGTTTAAGGTATATCTTTTTCCCCCTAACAGTTCCTCCTTTCAGTCCAACAAATAGTTCTTTCTCTTATAACAATAAATAAAATACAATAAAACAGAAATAAATAGGCCACAATTATGAGAGTTATATGGCTTCCAATGTCCAGTCCATATGTATTTGTCACCTGATTTAAGTTTTGGATTTGAATAGGATCTCAAAGAGATAGTTAAAAAGGAGAAAGCTTGGAGTCTTCTTTGAAATACAGGGATCTTCTAAAATCAAAGTGTCTTTGGAACATTATGTCCTAAATCAGCATTCAATAAAAACAACTCATATTTATGAAACACATTGTAAGTACACACAGCAACAAATTATGACCACCATTACTACTACATGTCTATTCCTTACTTTATTTAATACTGCAAAACCAACTTAAGTTGAGCTTAGAGGTGAAAGCTTCTAGGGTCTCGAGACAGTAATTGTTCTCTGAAGGTGTGGCCAGTGTTTAGTTTTCCATGCTTTTGAGGGTTGTTCCACATTCATTCACATACAGGAAGTACTGAGTGAACTTAATAGGGTATCAAAGAAGAACTTTCTTTAAGATATGAAGTTTGGAGGGAGTTGCATGGAGAGGATATACTGTTGGGAGAAGGTATTTCAAAATATCACTACATAATTAAAAATAATAGTAAAAAGCATTTACAAGATATGTCCTGAAAATTTTAATTTATTCCCTCATTTTCTATGATCAAAACCTTATGTCATTTTCATCATGCGTTATATAACATAAAACTCAAAGAGAGATTATATTTCACATATTATCATAGTAATTTTTCAAAGTTGTCCCCAAGTACTAGGATTCAAATAACCAAAAATTTTCAACTTCAAAGCCCACATGACATTTATAATAGATACCCTCCACAGTTATGTATATTCCATTGAAATGTCAATAGTATGAGTTAAAATGTGCTTTATATAAACAATTAGATAAACTTGGTTTCTATCTACCTTTTCTCTGTATGTTTCTATTTTCATAAGGCAGAAATATGTCTTCCTGCACAAATAGATATTCTGCTCCTTCTTTATGTTAATGAGAAAAGCAACACAGAAAATGACCTGCACTGAAGTAAGTGCTTCTCATTCTAGCTTTCATGCACTGGGATCCCAGGAGATCACTGTGAATTCTGCAACACCAGTCTGGGCAAGTACAAAGACACGGACTTTTAAAAACCACCCTTTACCTTTATCAATGACATCTTGACAGTTCAATGATTTCAATATTTTAAAAGCTTCAAGGTATAATGTTTTCTGAGTGCTGAGTAGATTTGATGAGACAGAAGAATGACAGGGACTGGAACATCCCTTTAACATTTTAGCTGTTGCCACTTGAGGGGATGATCCTGAGAGCCAGTGAGAGCCACTTTCACAGCACGTGAAAGATACCTATTTCCCTGTCAGTTAGCTAAAAAAATTACTAAAGGCTACTCCCATAACTAACAGCCATTTTCATAGTGAAAAGTCATATCTAGCAAGACAGCAGTCTCCACTTCGAAAATCATGCCTAATAAACACTCTCTCCCTGTAGATGTTTCTTAAGTGTTATTTTATTATAGTTCTGAAAATATACTTATTATATAAATGTAATCTCAAACAACTATGAGCCCTACATAATCCCTTTTTTATGTTTCTGTATCACAACCAACAAATCCGAAGCAAACTCGTGGCAAGCATGTAAAATTTATGGTTTGACAAATGACAACACTTTTAAAGATAGCTTTGTCCATCCCACAAATTCAGATACTCCAAGAATTTGGGGCCATGTAGGCATACATGTCCACCACTTTTCTGTTTCCAAGACATTTTAAAGAGTAATTAATATTGGTCCTTCCAGCTTTCTATATTGTATCCTTTCCTGGTGGCCTAGTGCTTCCTTGATATGTCCTCATTATTCCCAGATCCACCACCATATTGTGCAGAACAGATTCACCAGGTGTAAAAATCAAATTGTTTCTAGATGGATTCTCCTCGTGATTCAATTCTGTTAGAATTTACCTTTAGGCATACCTTGCCCTAAGTTATTCCAAAAAAATTCTTACCTAATTTAAAAATCCCTGACACTGTGCCATTGACGTATTAGACGCATAGCTAGGCACTTTCAAGTCTATTTAGTATTTTAATACCTATAGACATTTTAGTCCTATGCCCCAGTGTTGCAGTAAAGATAAATAGCATTCACACAGATTGTGAGCTTATACTTTTGTCTTAATGTTAGTCTTCTTTATGACTAATGTCACACATATGCCATATTATTGAGCTTTATTTAAAAAACATACAAAAACCTCGTTGATGAAAAATGGCTCAGTAGTGGTTATTGTACAACCAGCACCCATATGAAAACTTGGTGTGGTGGTGTGTCTCTAACCTCAACACTGGAGGAAAAGGCAGAGTAAGGTATATCTTCAGAGTTTGATGGCCAGCTAGTCTTTGCAAAATATTAAAATAAAGTCCAATGAGAAACACTATCTCCAAAACTAAAGTGAGGAAAGTAGGAGACCAAAGGCATTCACCTTTGACATCCACATACATATGCATGAGTGAACACATACACACACACACCTCTAGATTTATCCCTATCACTAGATAATTGATTTGAATTATATTTTTAGAAAGTATTTTTGTGTTTTTATAAAATAAAATTTTTACACTATATTTTTGTGAGTGTAGTTTTTATTTACTCAGATGAGGGGATGAAATGAGAGCCATTCCTCAGCCTTTCTAGTTCTTTCTGAATTCTGGAAAGCTGGTCCTACTCAGCTCTTCTGGCCCGAATTTCTCTCCAAGCCAACTGATTCAAATTGGCTTCTTTTGGCTTCTGACTAAATTGCTCTGTCTGGCCTTACACAAATTCTGGCAATATGTTTTAATCTTCTGGCCACTTCTCATTCTCTGGCTCACACCATCTTCACATGTGTCTAGGTTTTTCTCTCTGGAAACTGTCTTTGTAAAACTGTCCCAGTAAAAATCTCTCATTAAAAAAAAAAAAATTGGAACTCTTGGTAAAGCAAAAAACAAAACAAACAAATCCCAAACCCTTTCTCTCCATGTGCTGCCCTTAAGTAGCCTCTCTTTCCTGTCCTGTTTTCATGAAAGTTGGATATATCCTGTTTCTGACTCATTCTATCAAACTCTTCTCTGATTCATCACTTTGTCTGCTCCTCAATTAGACTTCACTTTCAAATATGGCTGTTTCCTTCTATAAACTAACCTTACTTTCACTGGGTGGGATTAAAAGTATGCACTAAGGGTGTTTTTCTATTCCAGTCAGATCATACTGTAATCCAGAGTGCATTCCAACCATAGAAGGGAGGATTATTTGGGGCTTACAGTTAAAGAGGTATAAGATCTCATGGAATGGAAGGTCTTTGGATGTGATCCCTTGCCAGAGTAGCCGTGTTGCTGGACTATAATTCCTCTACATATTTTAATCAGCTTCTTCCTCCTCCTCCTCTAATGCCTCATAGATCCTCCCTTCCCCCTCATCGATCCAACTTCATGTTCTCCCTCCCCCTGTCTCTCTTTCACTCTCTCTCAAACCAAAAATTAAAAAATGAAAATCAAAACAATAACAACAAAAAACAAGTCAAAAAATGTTAAAAAGAAAAAAAAAGAAACAACAAACAAAATGCCCATAATAAAACCATACAGTTCATTTTGTGTTGGCCAAACTGCCCCGAGGTCTAGCTGAGGTACTCACTGACACTCCACAAAAGATTTTCCCTTTGCCAGAAAGTATCAATAGACCTTATTTTCCTAATATTTTAGGTATTATATGATATTGATGCTGAAGCAGTCAGTGAGCCACTTGCAGGATGACATGCCAAAGTTTTATTGTGACACTGTGATACATAACTTACTCTTTTTGTTTTGTTTTGTTTTAATTTATTTATTTATTGCTTCAGGTTACATCTCCATCATAGTGTCCTCTTTCCACCCTTCCCAGTCCAGCCCTCTCACCCTCTCTTTGAGAATGATACACTGCCTTGGTACAAAAAAAAAACAAAGAGAATGTGAAGGATTACTAGCAGAAACGAATGAAAGCATGTCCAGAGGCTGACTGATCAAGCACTGCTTGTATTTCTGCAAGCTAAGACAGCTTCAACTCCCTTATCTGATCCATTCAGGGGGTCATAATTACACCAACTTCCAGCCTCTCAGAGCATTCTAGCCCTGGTATGATTGCAATACTCCTGTGAGAGAGCTCCCATGATGTCAATGATGGGTTCATTCCCTTAGGGGATTTTGTCTGTCTTACTTACATTTTAATGATCTGATAAAACACCATGACCACAGCAACTTATAGAAGGGAGGGGTATTTGGGGCTTACAGTTACAGAGGTGTAAGAATCCATCATCATCATGGCAGGGTGCATGACAACTCATGGTAGGCATGGCCCTGGAGCAGCAGCTGTAAGCTCACATCCTCATTCCAGATGAGAATCAGAAAGCAGACTGGGCATCATTTGAAACCACAAGACTTATCGCAGTGATTGATCTCCTCCAACAAGGTCTCACCACTGAATCCTTCCCAAATAATTCTGCCAACTAGGGACCAACAATTTAAAGATATAAGCCTCTTGGGGTCATTCCATTCAAACTTTCACAATGCCCATGAGACTTGTTCCTCCAATGAGGTCACCTATGGAATACATGTTTATTATGTGCAGGTCTCCAATGATGAGTCCTCCCACTAACTGTATAATGGTGCTCACTGCCTGGCATATCTTGAACATATAGATAAGGAAGAGCAGAGATTTTTTTATCAGTTTTGTATTATTTGTTCTATTTTATTGGGGGATCACAGTGTTTTACCTGTTTTCTTGTGGACAAGAAAGATGTCTTCTGCTTCCTAACAAAAAGAATAGTGTTAGGGAGCAGAAGTGCCACAAAAATTGTGTTTGTATCATTAAATATGAAATAAATTAACTCTTTTAGTTAATAGAATGTTACCCCTTTCCTTCACTCTGCATTCTAATTGTATTGTGGTAGAGCTGAAAAAAATGAGATAATAAGATCTAGTTCTTTACTTTGTCATAGGTGAGATTGATGCATATTAATTATAATGTTGTTACTAATACATTGAAGTTTTAAATATAGACTCATCAGTTTTCATTATATGAAAACAAATATTATATGTTTAATCTTATAACATACTGGTATGACTTTGAACTGAGGATATTTCTTCCTTAGCCTCTCAAGTGCTATGTTTATAGTTGGAAACTATCATCTCCAGTACTATTATCTAGTTATTAAAGCCTAAGATTAAGAATTTAAACACTTCCTCTACTTGTTTTTATCCAATATACTCTGACACTGAGAACAAGTATCAAGGGGACCTGGCTGATGCTAGTGTGAGCTCAGTGCCCATAGCAGGAATGCAGTAATACTTGTGAACTACCTCAGTAATCAAAAGAGGACTGTATTCATGCTAACGTCAATCGGCCAGTTACTTACAAGAGGACCAGGAGGACCATTTCCATGGAGTGTAAACTAGATCAGTACTACCAAAAGGACTGTTCATGCTACTCTGAACTGGCTCAGTACTTACATATGTTGTAGTGTTGTGAGTGTGAACTGATTCATGATTTATGTTGTGACTATGTATCAATTCCAGTGTAAAGCAACTTGATTCTCACTCTCAGCAGTACTGTTCTATTGTACATGAACAAAGATACTTCAGGACTGTGATAGTAGTCACATGATTATGCCTGAGCCAAAATAAAGAAAATTGTGTAAATAATGGAAATGCTCAAACACCATCCTGTCTTCACAATGGCTGATACTTTCCCAAATTACCAAACAAAAGCCTTGAGAAACCCATGCCTGCCTATTCTCACTAAGAGGCCCTACACTCTCCAGAGTATACACTCTTTACCATTTCAGTGAGTCCTTAAATCCAACTTTACTCAACTACAGATATTCCTAGAGTGGGTTACAGCTAGAAGGCACCTTCATAGTATAAGTTTACACTCAAAATGGTCAACTCCAGGCTTCTTACTTGGAGTTTTGGCTAGTTAGAAATTTACATATTAGTCTTTTCTTTCAGTTCTTTAATTTTCCATATCTAAATATTGATTAATTGCATTTCCTCTATAATAATCTTTAACTAAGTTCCCATCATATATAATTTACATATTCTTTGGCACAATAACAGCTTCCCACACACCCCTTTCATTTCAGACACTTCTTCTCAACAAGTATGATTATATATCACCTTTGTTTATTACTTTTCAGTAAGTCCAGATGTTCTTAAAATTTAGAGTAAAATCTTTAACATGCTCTGTGAGTAGAAATATCATAAATTATTATTTGTCTTTGATAGTCTTGATTTATTCCCAATGTCACAGAAAAATTAATGACTTCATGTTTTCCTTTGAGAGGTACTAACACTAGGACAATAAGTTAAATAATCACCATTTCCACAGGGACTCACATATTTTCTTCATATACACATCTGCAGTATCATTGTCTCCTCTTCCCATGTATGTCTGTGTGTTTGTGTGTATGCACATGTGTGTGTCTGTGTCTTAACACACAACTCTAGAAGTCCTATATCCTCGGACACTCATCTTTTGCCTTCTTCTGCTGTCCCCTTTTTCATTGCTTTGAAATTTATCCATGATCGTTTTCATAGTGTAGAAATGATGGTTTATTAATTCAGAGATTAGTATAAAATATCACAAGTTCCGTCTTAGGTGGTGCTATTAAATTGATCAAAATGGTCTCTGTTTATTGGCTCTGATAGTGTTTACATTTTACAAGAGTAGGGCCATTGACTCTAAGCCTGAACAGATTCTTGAACATTTGATTACTTTAAATACAGCCTAACAGAGCATCTATTTAGCAAGCTAGAGTCTATCTGCTTTGCTACCCCATTAAACTTCATTCAACATCTGCTAAGCAGAAACAGGATTAAGCATACAGCTAATGCCATCCAACTGCAGTTGCTGTTCAGAACTCAGTGATCCAGGTGCCATAATTGATGGTGAATGACACACAATGGAGAATGAAGTCGCCTCTGATTCTTCTTTTTTCCCTTGCTCGCTTCTACTTCTTGGACATGGCTACATGCTTCTATCTCCAGACAATGTCCTTCTCTGAAGACTTCCCTTCATACAACTGTGTTCAAGTGCCCCTAAGAAAGTCGGTTTTGAAGCACTGTCATTTGGTGGACTGTTCTTTTTCCTCAAGGTACCTTGAAACTATAAATGACTTCAGGTTTCCTCTCTCATGTCTTGCTTTTAGGAATCTCATGTTTTGTATGAAGGGAGTTGTTAACAACAGTTCTATGGAAAAGTCCAATGGTGAGGAAATGACCATCCTGTTAACACTCAACATGGGACTGAAGTCTCCTACCAACCATCAGAGTAAGGATGCAAGCTGGTTTCCATCCCCAGTGAATCCTGAGGATGATAAATGACAGTTCAACTGCCATTGTGGGAGACCCTGAGTTTGCCACTATGCTGTCATGCAAGGAGTGATTACTCATAGAATATTAAATAAATTCAGATAAGCCTGCTATCTGGGATACAGTCATCTCAGAGGTTGAAGAAGCCTGAAGAAAGTTCACATGTGTGTAGTGGGCTGTGAATAGATGACAGTCATTTTGGTTTTACATGCAAATTACCCAATTAAAAATTTAAACCTGTTGTACACATCATGTTTTCTTTGTTAATAAATTTAAGAAATATTGAAGTTTCATCAGTGAGGTATGGGAAGAATGAATTGTGTCTCATTATCTTTTCATATTTTGTATGTCATAGGTGGAAAGAAATGAGATAACAATTTATATGTTTTACTATTTTCTTCTAGGATATTTACTAAAACATTAACATGGTAATTATAGTTCACCCCAGGAAGAATTAATCACTTTCCCTGCCTTAGCTTTACTAAGAACACTTTCCACTGTTACGTATTTGACACCTTCTACTGGTTTATGTTTTTCTGCTTGCTTTTATTTTCTCCTCACTTGGGGGGTGGTGTTTGATACAAAATCAAACAGTGGCATGATGTTGAAAAAATAGAGATTTCAATTCATTTCCAGTAACATTTTAGTTTCTTTTAATTATTGGGATATTCAATAGGAATACAGGCAAAACAATAAAAATTTCAGTTAAATATAATTGCTATAGTAGAATTGGAGTAAGACATAGCCTTTCCAAGTATTCACTTCTCTCTAACAAGAACTGTCATGTGTGAAGTCACTGAGATCATGACAAGAGTTGGTAGGGAGAATCTCTGCTTGTGAAGAGCTTGAAATCTAGTAGGAAGAGCAATGATTTAGGAGTTCTTGATTCAGTGAGACCTACTGTGACATCCTCAGTCAACTCCTAAGGCCTTGACTTGGGACCACATAGCCCTCAACACCCTACATCTTAAAAAGAGCAAGGAAATTGACAGTGTGTCAATGATGACTCCTTTCTGAAGCTTGCTGTTATGAAGGGCAGTAGAGTCATATAGTTAAAGGAAGCAGATCTGCAGGTATACAGCTGATGGACAATTTGGTCTTCATACAGATCCCTTAACAAGTGGCAGTGGGGAATGTCTCTGACAAGGACCATGTTGCCTGTTTGTGAAACACCTTATCCTAGCTGGGTTGCCTTGTCCGGCCTCATGTGACTTGGACTTGATGGGTTTATATGGTGGGCGGGGGTCCTACCAACAGAAGAGGAGAGGAAAGAGAGGAGAAAGAGACTGGGGGATGGGACTGACTAGAGAGGAGGCAGGGGGCTGCAATAAGGATGTAACTTGGATAAATAAATAATTTTTTTAAAAGGTGGAATCACCAATTCTGAGTGGGACAATCACATACCTATACATTAATTTATGTACTCATTCATTCTTTAAAATGTATGAATCATCCTAACATCTCTGCCATTGCTCAAAATGAAGAGAATAAAATGAATGAGTGGATTATGTTTTCTGTCTTCAGGAAATTTTTTATTTCCAGGTGACCTTGAAAGCAATATGCATTCTAAAATCCCTAGGTGCTGGCTGCAGATTCTAGATGAAGGAGGAACAATATGAAATGGGTCTTTTACTACTGAATGTTTGATAAATTGATAAAGAAAGGCCCCAAAGGGGGCTTTGTGACTGTACAGTTGATTCTTACAGAATAAGAATATGAAAATATCTGTTTCTAATATTACCAGAGAATAAAATAGTTCTCTCAATTATTAAACTGATTGGTATGGATACATTTTTTAAATGTCAAGATATATGTTTACTGTACAGTGGCTTCATTCATTAGTTTTTCTCATTTATGTAGAGACATGATTTACATAAAAGCATAGAATTCATAGATTGGATGTCTGCAGATGCTTCCAGTGAAGGAGGTACTCTCAAAATTACTTAGATTGGCATCTAGAAGGATGTCTGGCTTCAATTGTGCTGTGAATACATGTTCACAAAGTGGCACTGCTTTGCTAGTGACTATAAGAACTTAGGAGTCTTCCTAGGAGAAGTAAGTCAGTATAGGTAAACATTGAAGAACACAGTCTTGTCTCTAAGTCCTCACACTGTCTCCTGATCCACCACCATGGGAATGACCACCTACTACATGGGTACCACCATGTATTTTGTCATTCCTTAACCACCGTAATAGTTTGAATTCCCTTTGAAATTATGAAACAAAATAAATTATCCCTCTCTTAGTGTTTTTTGTTTGTTTTATTACAATAACTCAAAAGTAGCTAATAAAGAGAATATAGAAACATAATTCGAATTTTTAAAAAACGTTACTTGTGGCAGAATGGCTCTTACATTCACACATATGAGGAACTAAATCAAGGCTGCCTCTTCTGGATGGAGTATGTCTTGACCTCTCTCTCATCAGCTGAACAGTCTGATGTACTTGATTCCATAACCTACCTGATTACCATCAGCATTAAAGTTACGAACCCTGATCAGGTTTTGGTTCCTATATTAGTTTTATATGTCTCTAATTTTGTGATTTCCTTTATGCTTTCTTATTTTGTAAAACAATGTTTTATCATTTTTGATACAGAAACATCCAGACATCATTTTCTACTTAGTATTATTATAAAATAATCATGAGGAACAAATTTTATCACATATGATCTTCCTTTATACCAATGTTTATGTCCAAGCAGTACAGACATTGTTATACACACAGTATTTATTGATTGTAAAGGTTATTTGAGGAATAAGAACTGAATCAGTTAGTCTAATTAAGACAAGAGAGGAAAAAACCTACTTCAAAGGAGATGAAGGAGCAAAAAACCCTATTGAGCTTGTTTCCATGACAATGTTCATACCATCATGGAAGAGATATTTAGGTCAAGAGCAAAAACATGACTGACATGATTGAATACTGCTGCTGCTGAAATTTTACATAGATTATCTCATTAGTAGTTATTGTCACTTACTTCTGATTGATACACGGATGTCACAAGTATGGAAAGTGACTTCGTATACAAACTGACATAGTTAGGTGTAGTTACTTTCTACAATACACTGGGATATTTCATTAAATTTTAATCACATTCATTTTAAAGTCCAATCACTATCATTCAAAGAATGTTGTAGTTACTATATGCAATAATTTATTTTTTTCTCTTTCAAGGTGTCAGTAATTTAGAAGTAAAGAAAGTTTTCATCTGTTCTTCACCAATTCCTCTGTCCAGTTGCAAAAAGTCTTGAGATAGACACACAAACGAATGAATTTCACATTAAAGACACAACCCACACCTCTAAATGCTATGCTGGAGTTGTCTTCAGTCATGTTAATCATAATTGTAATAGCCTTATTGCCAAGTGGGTAGAGACAGATAGATCCTGAATCCAGTCACTTTGCCACCAAAGTTATGAAGATATAAGATTTGTGGAGGAGTGAAGTTCCTTATTAGAATTCATATTCTCTTTAGCCATCTGTCTATAGTTAAATGGAAATCTGCTATCTGACTGAAATCCACTTCCAGGTTATCAGAGTCTGCTTGTTTAATTTAATATATAATTGTGAATGTAACATGGTATGAATTTTGAATGGTTTTCTTTGTATTAGTAATACTGTGATCAATATCAAATTACAAGGCATGTTTTTACTCATAAATTTATTTTTATAAATATGTTGTTTGGAAGAAAGTCAGTGAAGCATCCTCTCTGGCATAACTTATTGTACTTGCATCTCAGACAACTTATTTGTAATATGTTGATACTGTGCTTGGAAAGTATAAGGTTTATCATTGTAAAAAAATCATGTCTTCTGGTATTTTTGCAAACAATACCTTAATTAAAAGTGCATATTATGCAGTACAAGGTATTCCTTGGAGCTTTTGTTAATCATAACGTTTTGCTAATTAGCATATTTTTGTTTCCACTAGAGTGTGCCAATTAGAAGAATTCTATTATGTTATCATTTTGTTGATATTCTTTATCAATCAACATCAACTCATCAGCATTCTTGATTATAGGAATGAGTGTCAGAAGAATCTTTGAAAAGACGACCTCATTGAAATGATTTTCTGATTCTCAAAATTATTCTCCAAGATAGTATTTGTAATGGAGTTTATTCCTTTGTTAAATAAATTAGCATCTAGTGTGAAGTATTATTTTGGGAACTGTTACATTCTTAGGTTCTTACGTCTTTATAGAAATTAAAGGATAAATTCTAAAAATAACATAGAATAAACAGGAGAAAAATGTTTGATTGTGGGTACTTTTCTTTTTCTTAATTTTTTTATTGATTAAATTATTTGTTTATTTTCCATACCCATCACAGTTTCCCTCCCTCTTCTCCTCCCTTTCATCACTCTTTTCCCTGTAGAAAAAATAGCTAATTAAATTATTTACTAGTATTTATATTATATTTAATTGGTTTGGCAGTTGTTAATCTTTAACCATCCATTATAAATGGCACACAGAGACCACATGGATTTTAACAAGCCTTGGCCTGAATTGAGCAATCTTGGCCCACCTAAGGTAGCTCTTAATTCTACTACCCAAATATGACCCCATAAATACATACGTCCCCTTGGACTGCCATTCTCCCTACTATGCGGATGTTCCTGTCCATGTGGAATGAGGTTCTTTTTTCTAACCCATGAGATGTTCCCTCCTTCTTCCTGCTCCTGGCTGGAATGCCTTAATCCTCTGTATAAAGTGCAGGCTTCCTCTTCTAAATCTCAGGAAGTCCCACCTTTCTGTGTCTTTGCCCAGTCTCAGGCCTCGGCACTTTATTTAACTAATCAGAGTCAATGTCAGAAACAGACAGCAAGCAGGACCAATTAATTAACATTTAGAATGCTTAACACTACCTCATCAATTCCCTAATTCCCTCCTTTTGTCTAATAAAAAGGCTAATTTTTTTTATTCATATAGTAAAAACAATAAGAACAAATATGAAACAATCAAGAAAACCACATATAAAAGTTATGCACATAATGTTTAGCCTGTTGTATCACGCAATCTTGAAGAAGAAAAAAATATTTATCTTGGTGTGTCTAAAGGTCTGAACCTAAATAATTTCTATCATATCCTATATTTATAAACCTAGATTTTAATTAGACTTGAAAATATCCTTTTAAATTCTAAACAATTCAAATTCAATTGAAATTTTATAACTATTATGCCTTCAACCACATCAAAGACATAAGAAGGGATAAAGTTATTATTTGAGTGAGTAGGAAGCATAGGAGAGCAGCTTCCAAAATGAAATATGACAGTTTGTTGCCTAAACAGTCCCAAATATCTCTTAATATTGCTGGAGCATCATCTTCAGTCTTCTGGCCATGCATTTTTCACAGACTAAATTGTGAAGCAGGAAATAATAAGTATTTTCCCACTCTTTCTCTGCAGAATCAGGACATCGACTTCCCTGCATTTAAGCTCTGGTCCATCTTTGCACTGTATATAGTCTGTTGAGAGAGCAGGGGCATTTTTGCCCAATAGGAATTATCTCCTGATGGGAGGTTTCTTTTTGAGGAATTATTTCTTGATGGGAGATTTCTTTCTGATGTTCATTGTCTGCTTCCAAGTCAAATGGGAGCTGTCAGGAGCTGACTGTCTTAAGTCAAACAATTCTTAAAACAATAAAAAACATCTTTAAATGCTATTTTTGTATGCCTCTGAGGGTTTTGAAGACATCTACTATTTTATTTATAAATCTATCCATCATCTATCTATCTATCTATCTATCTTTGAACAAGTAAACTGTATATTTTAACCTTTACTATCTGTTTAACCTATTAGGTCTATTTTGTGATAAATTAAGACGAGTATTTGAAATGACCAGAAGATTGACTGGCCAGCAATCAACCTGTATTACCCAAACTCCTAAATAGATTGCAATAGCAATCCATAAAAGGATTGGAAGTAAACCTGTACTTTTAAATGAGTTGTATAGGCACAATATCTTATATAAGAATTGAAATATACATAATGTGTCAAAATATAAAATTCTATACTAATGAATCAAAATTAATCTTATTTTTATCAATACTTCCCCATCAACCTCTCCTCTTCTTCTCAGAAAAGGGGAAAGCTCCTGTGGATATCAACCAACCTTGGCAGATTAAGTAAGTCTAGGAGTATCCTCTACTGAGGCCAGATGAGGCAGCCCAGTTTTGAGAAAGGATTTAAAGGCAAGCAGTGAAGTCAGGGGCAGCCCTACTCCTGATTTAGGAGACATCATGAAGACCCAGCTCCACAACAGTTACATGTGTACCAATAGCCTAGATCCGTCCCATGCATGCTCTCTGGTTGGCAGTTTAGTCTTTATGAACCATGATTGTCCAAAGTTAGTTGATTCTGTAGATTTTCTCCTGGTGTCCTTGACTCCTCTGGCTTCTTCTATCTTTCCTCCCCTACTCCACATGATTCCCCACGTTCCACTTAATGTTTGGCTGTGGATCTCTGCATCTGTTTCCATCAGTTGGTGGGTGCCACTTCTCTGATGACAGTTATACTATGCTACTATCTGCAAGTATAGCAGAATATCATTAATAGTGTCAGTGGTGGGTTGCCTGTCATAACATGGATCTCAAACTGGTGAGTCAAATTCAAACCAGTCATTGGTTGGCCATTCCCTCAAATTCTGCACCATCCATGCACTACTTTTGGGCAGGACAAATTGTGAGCCTCAGTTTTTGTGGTTTGGTTTGTGACCTAATCCTTTGATTGGAAGTCTTGCCTGTTTACAGATGGCCAGCTCAGGTTACATATCCCCCATTGTTAGGAGTCTTGGCTAGGGTCACCCTCATGGATTCCTGGGAGTTTTCGTTGTCCTAAGATTCTATCTTTTCTCAGAGATGCCCCTCCCTAATCCAGTTGTATCTCCTAGTACTCTCCCCTCCATCCTCCTCCACTTGATTCCTCTATTCTGATCCCCACCCTTCCGCAGTCCAATCCCCTCCTTCCAAATACCCCTGATGTCTAATCTATTTCCCTGTCTCATTGAGATTAAAGTGTTCCCTCTTGGACCCTCCTTGTTCCTTAGCTTCTTTAGGTCTGTGATTTGTAGCATGGTTATCCTGTACTTAATTACTAATGTCTGCTTATACCATATATGTCTTTCTGGGTCTGGATTACCCCATTCAGGCTCATCTTTTCTAATTCCATCCATTTGGCTGCAGAATTCATGGTGTCATTTTCTTTAAATAGCTGAGTAATACGCCATTCTGTAAACATACCACATTTTCTTTATCCATTCGTCAGTTGAGGGACATGTAGGATGCTTCTAGGTTCTGACTATTAGAAATAAAGCTGCTATGAACATAATGGAGCAAGTGTCTTTGTGGTATGGTGGAACATCATTTGGGTATATCCCCAGTAGTGGTTTTGTGGGTTTTGAGGTAAATTAATTATAAATTCCTGAGAAACTGCTCATTCATTGATCATTTATCTTACTGCCTGAGCTGTTGGTGTGCTGTTCAGGAATTTGTATTTGTGCCAATGAGTTCAAGGCCATTCTCCAATTCCTCTCCTATTAGATTTAGTGTATTCAGCTTTATGTTGAGGCCTTTTATCCACTTGTACATGAGTTTTGTGCAGGGTGATAGATCTTGGTCTCTTTGCATTCTCCTACATGCAGACATCCAGTTATACCAGAACCATTGGTGAGTATGCTTTCTTTTCTCCATTGTTTAGTTTCAACTTCCTTGTCAAAAAGCAAGTATCCGTAGGTGTGTGAATTTATTTCTGGTTCTTTGATTCAATTCTCTTGACCAACTTGTCTGTTTTTATGCCAGCAACATGCAGTTTTTAATACTATTGCTCTATAGTACAGATTGAAATCAGGAATGGTGACATCTCCAGAAGTTCTTTTGTTGTAAAGGATTGTTTTAGCTATCCTGGATTTTTTGTTTTCCATATGAAGTTGAGTATTGATCTTTCAAGGTCTGTAAAGAACTATGTTGGAATTTTGGTTGGAATTATATTGAATCTGTAGATTGCTTTCAGTAGGATAGCCATTTTTACTATGTCATTCCTACTGATCTATGAGAATGATAGATCTTTCCATTTTCTCATATGTTCTTCAATTTCTTTCTTTAAAAATTTTAAGGTCGGGCTGGAGAGATGGCTCAGCGGTTAAGAGCACTGGCTGCTCTTCCAGAGGTCATGAGTTCAATTCCCAGCAACCACATGGTGGCTCACAACCATCCATAATGAAATCTGGTGCCCTCTTCTGGCTTGTAGATATACCTGCAGACAGAACACTGTATACATAATAAATAAATCTTAAAAAAAAAAAAATTTTAAGGTCTTGTCATACAGGTCTTTTACTTTCTTTGTTAGAGTTGCGTGAACATATTTGTATTAGTTGTGACCATTATGAAGGGTGTTGTTTTCCTAATTTTTTTTCTTAGTCCTTTTATCATTTGTGTATAGGAGGGCTACTGTTCGGGGGCTGTTTGTTTGTTTGTTTTAAAGTCAATTTTGTATCCAGTCACTTCGCTAAAGGTGTTTATCAGCTGTAGGAGTACCATGGTAAAATTTTGGAGGCCATTTATATATACTATCATATAATATGTAAATAGTCATGCTTTGACTTCTTCCTTTCTAATTTGTATACCCTTGATATTCCTTAGTTGTCTTATTGTTCTAGCTAAAATTTAAGTAATATATTGAATAGCTAAAGAGAGGTGTAAAATATATATATATATATATATATATATATATATATATATGGCTAATTAAAGTATTTACCCAGTATTTATGTTATTGTTAATTGGTTCGGTGGCTAATCCTTAACAAGAGATTATAAATGAGTACACACACAGACACCATTGGTGGATTTTATCAAGCCTTGGCCTGAGTTGTGCATTCCTGGCCCATCTAAGCTAGCTCGCAATTACCCAAATATGACTCTCTATATACATACGTCCCCTTGGAATGCCATTCTCCATGATATGCCGATGTTCCTGGCCATGTGGAATGAGGTTCCTTTTTCTAACCCATGGTGTGTACCTCCTTCCTGCTGCTCCTGGCTGGAATGTTTTCTTCTTCCTGCTGCTCTAATCCCAGGAAGTCCCACCTTTCTCTGTCTTTGCCCAATCTCAGGCCTCGGCATTTTATTTAACCAATCAGAGTCAATGTAAGTAACAGACAGCAAGCAGGACCAATTAATTAACATTTAGAATGCTTAACACTACCCCAACAGAGAGGGCAGCCTTTTCTTGTCCCAGATTTTAGTGGAATTATTTTAAGTTTCTCTCCATTTAATTTGATATTGGCTATTGGCTATTGCCATTACTTTCTTTAGACATGTGCCTTGTATGACTGATTTCTCCATGACTTTTTTCATAAAGGGATGTTGGATTTTGTCAAAGGCTTATGCAGCATCTAATGAAATGACCATGTGGTTTACTTCTTTCAGCTTGTTTATAGGTGGATTGTATCGATGAATTTTCCTATGTTGAGCCATACCTATATCTCTGGAATGAAACCTACTTGATCATGGTGGCTGATGTCTTTGATATGTTCTTGGACTCATATGTGAGTATTTTATAGAGTATTTTTGCATTAATGTTCACACAGGAGATTCGTTTGAAATTCTCTTTCTTTGTGGCATCATTGTGTACTTTGGGTATCAGGGTGACTACAGCCTCATAAAATGAATTTGCAGTGTTCCATCTGTTTCTATTTTGTGGAATAATTTGAGGTTGTATTGGTATTACCTCTCCTTTGAGAGTCTGGTAGAATTCTTCACTAAATCCATCTAGCCTTGGGCTTCCCTCCCCAACACTCTCTCACCCCCTTATTCCCCCACCCCCTTGCTTTGGAGACTTTTTTTCAATTTATTTATTTTTTTATTTCTTCACATTACATCTCAATCACAATCCCCTCCTTACTCCCCCTCCTCTAATTCCACCCTCTTCTCCCTCAATGCCCTCATCCACTTCCTTTTTTTTCTTTTGTTTTTAAGTTTAAGTTACCTCTTTTTCCCCTCAACAGCTCCCCCATTTCAGTCCAACAAATGGATCTTTCTCTTATAACAACAAATACAATACAAAACAACAGAAATAATTAGGCCACAATTACGAGAATTATAAAGCTTAGCATACATTCCCAATGTCCAGTCCATACGTATTTGGCAACTGACTTTAACATTCTACTATCTAACCATCTCCATGAATTTAAAGTTCTATATCCAACTCAGCTTCCATCCTAACTTGCCTCACCATTTTAAAAACATCTTAGAATCAAAATGCACTCTTAATTCCTAAACAACTCAAAATTTAACTATGAGATTCTAGCTATATAGTCTTCAACCACATCAGAGACCTGAGAGGGATAAATATATCTGATTATACAGGAAGTGCAAGGCCAGCAGCTTCCAAAACTAAGAAATGACATATCAGGGACTGCCTGGACAGTTCCCAATTTCTCTCCATATATTACAGCATCAATCTTCAGCCATTTGACCCTGTTTCTCTGACAGACATTGATTGTAATACAAGAATTATGAAGGACATGCCTACTCTGGGCAGAGCTAGTCTGTCGGAGTACCTGCTTCAAAGTTTTGTCTGGTTTGGACATCATTCTGTCTACAGTTGAAGGAAGGGATTTTTCTTGCCAAGTGACAGGCTTGCCACTAATTCAACCATCTCCAATTGGAGATTCTTCAATGCTTATTTTCTACTTGGAGTAGAATACGGGGTGCTGTTGGGAGCTGAGATGTCTCAATATCAAAAAACCATAAGTTAAGAAAACATCTTTAAATGTCATATTCTGCAGATATCTTGAGGTTTTTGAAGACCACCTATCTATCTCCTATATTTGGATAAGCAAATGTTTCTTGTCTCTTAGCAACTTGATTTCTGATTAACTTAGAAAATAGCTGTGATAGACTGCCCTAAAAACTTCAGAAGAAAACAGATCAGACACCAAAGAAGACAAGTAGCCCAGATGATCCAGCCTAGCAGACTTCCTCAAGAGCTGTTTCCTCAAAAGTCTACAACCACAACAACTCAAAATCACTAAGATTGTTCAGCCCCACAGACTGTCACAGCCAGAACTTCAGTAAAGCTCTGAAGTTCAGCTAATGTCTACAAACTTTTTAGGACATTTAAATAGCTGAGCACAAAAAGACTGAACACCAAATGATTCTATTAACATGCTGAACCATTTTTCCATTCTTATTTGGGCCCCAAGCAGGTTTACTATGTTCCAAATCAGCAGGAAGCCATTTTAAGAGAGCAAAGTACTACCTACAGAAGGTGGGGTAGGTGATTTTCTCCACCTTTGATCATTTGATGGGTTCTAGATACTTGTAGTTATTTAGGGGGAAAGATCACAACCTGTTAAATGGTCTTGTTAAATAGGTTTTGGAGGTTAGACACAGGGATTTCTCTCTTTATCTTTTCTGTATCCTTCATTCTCTCCCATGTAGGCATGAAAAACTTAAAAATGGGATATAGACATAGTATAGGAATGATAAAGAAAAAAGGACAAATTTTTGAATATGTTCTTATATCTTTGTATATTGATACAAAATTAAGATTATATTGGGCTACATCGGCATTGATCTTTGTATATGGATACAAAATTAAGGTTAACTCTTTGAAAGATATTATACCTAGGTAACACTTAAAATTGAAATGTGAAGTTTTGGCCTTTTGTTAGTAACTGTCATAAACTGTTTAGGATAATTAAGAAATGCAAACTAATAGTCATTCAAGCTTGGGAGATTTTTAATGGCTGCTTCTATTTACAAAAGGGTTTACAGGTCTATTTAGATTGTTTACTTGATCTTGACTTAACTCTGGTGAATGGCATATATCAAGAAAATCAACAATTTCAATTAGATTTTCCAATTTTTTTTTCAAGTGAGATCTAATGATCGTGTATTTCTTGGTGTCTATTGTTGTGTTCCCTTTCTCATTTTTCACTTTGGTAATTTGGTTATTGTTGTTAAGTTGTATGAGATAGCTCCAATTTCTTTCTGAAGGCACTTATTGCTATGAGCGCTCTTAGCACAGCTTTTATTGTGTCCTGTAAGTTTAGATATGTTGTGCTTTTGCTTTCATTAAATTTTTTGGGAGTCTTTAATTTCTTTCTTTATTTTTCCCCTGATCCAGAGTTATTGAGTAGAGTGTTGTTCAGCTACCATGAGTTTTTAGGCTTTTTGTTATTTTTGTTATTGTTAAAGTCCAGCTTTAAATCATGGTGATCTGATAAAATGCAAAGGGTTAATTTATTTTCTTGTATTGGTTGAAGCTTGTTTTGTGACTGAGTATACGGACAATCTTGGAGAAAGTTCCATGAGGTGCTGAGAAGAAGGTATATTCTTTTGTGTTTGGATGAAAAGTTCTGTATATACCTGTTAGCTCCATTTAGTTCATGACATTTGTTAGTTACATTATTTCTCTGTTAAGTTTCTGTCTCATTGACATGTCCATTGTTGAGAGTGGGGTGTTGAAGTCTTCCACCATTAATGTATGGGGTTTGATGTGTGAATTAACTTTTAATATGTATTTTGGGCATAAATGTTCAGAATTGGGATGTCTTCTTGGTGGTTTTTTCCTTTGATAAGTATGTAGTGTCCTCCACCCTTTTTGATTACTTTTTGTTAAAAATTCTATTTTATTAGAGATTAGAATGGCTACTGCTGCTTGTTTCTTAGGTCTGTTTGCTTGGAAAACCTTTTTCCAGCCTTCTCCTCTGAGATAATGTCAATCTTTATTGCTGAGGTGTGTTTCTTGTATATAGCAGAATGGTTGATCCTCTTTTCACATTCCTTCTGTTAGCCTATATCCTTTCTTGGGGGAATTGAGTTCATTGATGTTGAGAGAGATTAATGACCAAAGATTGCTGATTCCTGTTATTTTTTATTTTGCTGGTGGTGGTGGTGGTGGTGATGGTGGTGTGTGTGTGTGTTTTCCTTAATTCAGATTTGTTTGTGAGAAATAACTTATTTACTTATTTGCTGTATTTTCTTGGGTATAGTTACCCTTCTTATGTTGGAGTTATACTTCTAGTATGCTCTGTAGGGTTGGATTAGTGGAAAGATATTATTTAAATTTCTTTTTGCCATGGAATAGCTTGCTTTTTCCATCTATGGTGATTGAAAGATTTATTGGGCAGAGTTGTCTGGGCTAGCATCTGTGGTCTCTTAGAGACTCCAAGATATCTTCCTAGGCCATTCTGCTTTTAGAATCTCTGTTGAGATTTTGGGTATAATTCTAATATGTCTACCTCTATGTTTCTTGACCTGTTTCCCTTGAGACCTTTAATAGTATTTCTTTCTTCTGTATACGTTCATTATTATGGGGCTGGAGGATTTTCTTTAATGGCCTCTTTGGGGTTCTGTAAGCTTCTTGTATGTTTATAAGCATCTTTTTTTGAAATTTTTTTTCTATGATTTTGTTGAAAATATTTTCTGAGCTTTTGAGCAAGGAATCTTCTTCTTCTATTCCCATTAGTTTTATATTTGCTCTTTTATAATGTCCAAAATTTCCTAGGTATTTTGTGTCAGAAACCTTATAGATTTAACATTTTCCTTGACTGATATACCAATTTCTTCTACTTTATCATCTATGCTTGATAGTCTTCCTTTCATCTTTTGTATTATGTTGGTGATGCTTGAGTTTTTTATTTCTCTTCTCTTACTTAGGTTTTCTATCTCTGTGATTGCCTCAGTTCATGTTTTCTTGATTGCTTCTATTTCTATTTTCATATTTTGAAAAATTTTATTAATTTCCTTCATCTGTTTGATTCTATTTTCCTGTATTTCTTCAAAGAATTTATTCATTTCCTCTTTAAAGGCCTGTATCATGCTTATTAAGTGTATTAATTTTATTATTAATTAAGATAATTTTCTTGTGGTCCAGCTGTGTTAGGATATTCACAGCTTGTTGTAGTAGGATAGTGGGCTCTGGTGGTGCCATATTGCCCTAGCTCTTACTGATTTGTGTTCTGCTGACCTTTAGTCATCTGGTGCTAGCAGGAATTCAGTTAGAATTGGGGCTGGAAAAATGCAGTGCAGGGGACCAGGTGCCACTGTGTGCTACTAGATGTGCCCTAAGGGGAACTGGAGGTCAAGAGGCCTAGGGTGGAGTCCTACTTGGTTGTCATTAGTGCCTCCAAGAATTCTGGCGGAGCCATGGGCCAGAAAATGGAGAGCAGAGGACATCGGGCAGCTCACAGCTGCTGGGCATGGCCCAAGGGGACCTGGCAAGCTGTGGATTCATGGGTACATTTTCTTATATCCTTTATCTGTAACTGACTCACTGTTCTAGTTAATTTTACATTTTTTAATGGGTAATTTCGGGCTCAATCACAGATTATGCCATTCAATCTATTTATCCTGCATTCTCTCCTTCCATCCAACTACTCTACCTGATCCTTCCCATTCCATCTCCACCAATGACCGGCCTACTCACAAAATCTATTCTATTTCCCCTTCCCAGGGAGATCCATGGGTCCCCCGCCACAAACCCCTAGAGCTTTCCTCTTCACCTAACCCCTCTGTGTCTATAGATTATCATTCACCTAATAGCTAATATCCACTTATAAGTGAGTCTGGGTTACCTTACTCAGGATGATTTTTTATAGTTCCATTAATTTGCTTGCAAATGTCATAATGTCATTTTTTAAACAACTGAGTAATACTGCATTGTATAAATATACTATATTTTCTTCACTCATTCTTCAGTTGAGGACATTTAGGGGATTTTTTTTTCCAGTTTCTGGCTATATTGAATAAAGCTTCAATAGATATAATTGAGCAAGTGTCCTTGTGATATAACAAAACATCCTTTGAGTATATGCACAAGAGATGTATAGATGGTCTTAAGGTAGGGAGAGTCCCAATTTTCTTAGGAACTACCACATTGATTTCCATAGTGATGTAGAAATATGCACTTCCACCACCAATGGAGGATTATTCCCCTTGCTCCATATCCTCACTGGCATGAGCTGTAACTTGTGTTTTGATCTTTTTTTAATGTATATTTATTACTTCAGGTTACATCTCCATCACAGTGTCCTCTTTCTACCCCTCCCAGTTCTACCCTCCCACACTCCACTCCCTATCTCTTCCAATCTACTCCTCCAGAGTGGAGTATCCCTACATATCAGTCCCCTGCCCCAGTTCAGCAGTTATAGGAGGGCCAAGAACCTCCTCATACACTGGGGGCCTACAAGGTTCAGCCATCAGAAAAAACGAAATCGGGGGGGGGCGGTAGGTGGGATCCAACATGGCGGCGGCCAGCACAGACATATTTTGATCTCAGGGGAAACATTCACAGGGTGATGGTTGTTGCAGGATGTTGTACAAACGGGTCTGGTGGGCTCAACTCCCCTGGGTCTCACCCAACTACCCAGGGACCACTGAGGGTCCCTGGGCAAGATGCTCCCCCCCCCTGACACTCACAGAAGCCGCTGAATCCAGGAATCGGGATCCCCCCTCACTTATCAGGAGAGACATGCTGGGTAAGTTCCAATCTAATACCCAAAGGGCGGATTCAGACTCCACGCAGAGATAATCTCCAGCCTTCTGGGCACTCCCGGTCTCCCAAAGACATCTGGCTATCTGACAAAAGGTTGCGACCAGTGGAAGTGCACTCAGCACGGCTGCAGAGTGCCTTCAGACTGCAGATTGCAACCCACTGTGGTATATGGGAGCTTAGGCGATCTTGACTTCACTTGTCAGTTTCCAGGCCATGGGAGCGGCAAGGCTATTGGGGATGAAGGCAGATTTACCCACCACAGGAGCCAACACTGGGAAAACTGTGAAGTATTTACAATTATTATCGGACTTTTTTGCTAGTACTGGCCCTTTCAGCTGGGAACCAGAGCTTACGTGTACACAGATCCACCCCCTGGATGAGTTAAGTCTCCACCTAGGAGGCAGGGCTGAATGACTCACCTTACAGGGGTGGAGTAAGGCAATTCCACTCCTACACTAAAGCACCCCCTTTGGACCCAAGTCCAGAAGACAGCTAAAAAATTCCAAATGGCAAGGGGCCCCAGCCAAAAAACAAAAAACAAAAAAAAAAAACAGAGCAGAATGACTCCAAAAAAAGAAAGCAATGCTATTTCATTCAGCCTGGACCACCTCACCACACCTGAAACACATGAAAGCGATGACAATTCTACATTATGGAAAGTGATAGAGTCCCTTCAAGAAGAACTTAAATCTATGAAAGAATTGAAAGAAGCCACAATTGCACATACGAAAGCGATGGAAAACACCATTAGAGAACTTCAGAACAAGGTGAGACAACTTGAATAGGAAAAAGAGAGGGTAATGGAAGACTTACAGGCAAAGACAAGCAAACTGGAGCAGGAAATGTACAAAACAAATAAAATCACTCAAGAAATGAAAATGGAAATGGAAACAATAAAGAAAACAAAGTCAGAGTTAAAAATGGAAATGGAGTATCAAGGGAAGAGAATAGGAACTATGGATTTGAGTACCAAAAATAGGATTCAAGAGATGGAAGACCGGATCTCAGGCATGGAAGTTTCAGTGGAAGAAATCAATACACCATGAAAATAAAATGAGAAAGCTAAAAAAATTTCCCACACACAATATCCAAGAAATCAAGGACTCAATGAAAAGACAGAACCTAAGAATTATAGGCAAAGAGGAAAGAGAAGACTCCCAACTCCATGGTCCAGGAAATATCTTCAACAAAATCATAGAAGAAAACTTCCCAAACCTAAAGAAAGAGATGCCAATAAAAATCCAAGAGGCGGGGAGCGAAGATGGCGGCGACCTACACTGACACATTCTGAACGCAGGGAAAAAAGAGCCATAAAAACACAGAGTTATTGGGCACTGTGCAAAAACCGGAGGGGCTAGACCCCACCCCCCCAGGAACACTCACAGCTCCCAAGGGACTGTTAAAAGTCCCAGGGCAAGGCTCTCCCCATCTCTCACAGACACGGAGGCCACTAAACCCGGGATTCGGGAACTCCCATTTGGTGAGGCGCCTGGTAAGATCGATCCCAACTTACAGCAGGCAGAATCAGGGTCCACTTGGCCATGGATCGCTGTCCTATTGGGCTCCCCACACATCAGGTTGAACTTATACCCACTTAAAAAACGTTGCGAGATAGTGGAAGGCTTAGCAAGGAACAAACAGGGGGCTCAGCGGGTGGTCCGCAGCCGCTCGTGAAGCGGAGGGTGGGAGGTTCTGAGAGAGCGCGGGAAGCTGGGAACACAAAAGCAGGCAGGAGGGGCCAAATCCCACACACTCACGATAGCGAAGCTGGGGAGGGAGCACGGCTGGAAGGGTCAAATCCCCGCGAGTCCACAGCAGGTCATCTGGGGAGAGAGACAGGCATGGGCGGGGCCAGGGTTCCGTGCACCCACGGCTGAGCTGCTGGGACGAGAGGTCCACTCAGGCAGCCGGAGGATCCGGGGCAGCGCAGACAGGAAGGAAACCAGGCACAGGGTCCAGCCCTGTGGCGAGAAGCCTAGAGAGAAACCAGAAATCGGGACCATAGCTGTATCCTGGAAAATCCAGACATATCAGGTGTGGAGCCAGACCCTGTCAGCCTCCGGGACGTCAAACAAAGCCCACAGAATCTGTGCCTGGGCAAACAGGCCCATACCATCAGAACCATCACAGGCTGATAACTCAGAGTGCAACATAGAGAAGTCTGAATTGGGAGCAGTGAAACAATCCTGGTCCATTACTCACAACCTGGGAATAGGCTGCACCAGATCACAGTGCCTCTGGCGATTAAAACCACAGTGACCTTGAAATCCCCCTGTAAGCAATGACAGATAGCCAAGTAACTCGTCCCCTGCACCAAATCATCCACTGTGGTTCCAAACACAGAAAACAGACAGCTAAATGCATCCAATGGCGAAAGGTAAAAAAAAAATAGAAATCAAGGAATTATGACTCCAACAAAGCAGAACCATCCTAGCTCATCCAATTCGGATGACCACACACCAACAGAAACACATGATAACATTGACAATTCTGCATTATGGAAAGTGATAGAGTCCCTGCAAGAAGAACTTAAATCTATGAAGGAATTCAAAGAAGGCACAATTCCACATATCGAAACAAGGAACAACACCATTAAAGAGCTCCAAGCCAAGGTGACAGAGCTTGAAAAGGAAAAGGAAAAAGCCATGAAAGATTTTCATACAAAAACAAGCAAGCTGGAGAAGGAAATGTACAAAACGAACAAAACCACACAAGACATGAAAATAGAAATAGAAACAATAAAGAAAACACAGTCAGAGTTAAAAGAGGAAGTGGAGAACCAAGGGAAGAGAACAGGAACTACGGATGTGAGTATCAAAAATAGGATGCAAGAGATGGAAGACAGGATCTCAGGCATGGAAGATTCAGTGGAAGAAATCCGTACAACATCCAAAGAAAATGAGAAGGCTAAAAAATCTCTCACCCACAACATCCAAGAAATCAAGGACTCATTGAAAAGACGGAACCTAAGAATTATAGGTATAGAGGAAAGAGAAGACTCCCGACTCCAAGGTCCAGGAAATATCTTCAACAAAATCATAGAGGAAAACTTCCCAAACCTGAAAAAAGAGATGCCAATAAAAATCCAAGAGGCATACAGAACACCAAACAGATTAGACCAGAAAAGAAACTCCTCTCGCCACATAATAATTGAAACCCCAAATGTACAGAACAAAGAAAGAATATTAAAAGCTGTAAGAAAAAAAGGTCAAGTCACATACAATGGCAGACCCATCAGAATTACACCTGACTTCTCCCCAGAAACGATAAAAGCTAGAAGGGCCTGGTCAGATATACTACAAGTCCTAAGAGATCATAGATGCCCAGCCAGACTACTTTACCCAGCAAAACTCTCTATCAACATAGATGGAGAAAACAAGATATTCCATGACAAAATTAAATTTAAACAATATCTACCCACAAACCCAGCCCTACAGAAAATCCTAGAAGGAAAATCCCAACCCAGAGACGAAAACTCCACCCAAGAAAACAAAGGGAATAGAAAACCCATCAGCAACTAAACCAAAAGAGGAACAGGACCACCGCCTATACCAAACTAATGGGAAATAACAACCCCAGGTCACTAATATCCATCAACATCAATGGACTCAACTCCCCAATAAAAAGACATAGGTTTACAGAGTGGATCCGCAAGCAAGACCCTTCCTTATGCTGTATACAAGAGACACATCTAACTACGAAAGATAGACACTGCCTCAGAGTAAAGGGCTGGGAAAAGGTTTTCCAGGAAGCAAGCTGGAGTACTCATCCTAATAAAAAACAAAACAGACTTCCAACTGAAGTTAATGAAGAAAGACAAAGAAGGGCACTATATACTCATTAAAGGGAATATTCATCAAGAGGAAATTTCAATACTGAACATCTATGCCCCAAATACAAAGGCACCTACTTTCGTAAAAGAAACACTTCTAAAACTTAAAGTGTACGTCGATCACAACACATTAGTAGTGGGAGACTTCAACACCCCACTCACAACAATGGACAGATCATCAAGACAGAAAACAAACAGAGAAATATTGAGTCTAACAGAGATCATGAAACAAAAGGACCTAACAGATATCTATAGAACGTTTCACCCAAACACAAAAGAATACACCTTTTTCTCAGCACCCCACAGAACCTTCTCCAAAATCGACCACATAATTGGTCACAAAGATAGTCTCAGTAGATACAAGAAAATTGAAATAACACCTTGTATCTTATCAGACCACCACGGAATAAAGCTGGTCTTCAACAGTAAAAGAATCAACAGAAAGCCTACACACACATGGAAATTGAACAGCTCCTTACTGGATGATCACTGGGTCAGGGAAGAAATAAGGAAGGAAATCAAAGACTTCTTAAAATCCAACAACAATGAAGACACAACATACCCAAACCTATGGGATACATTGAAAGCTGTGCTACGAGGAAAGTTCATAGCACTAAGTGCTTTCAAAAAGAAAATTGTGACAGCTCATATTAGTGAACTAACAGCTAAGCTGGGTGAATTGGAAAAAAAAGAAACAAACACTCCCAAGAAGAGCAGAAGACAGGAAATCATCAAACTTAGAGCTGAAATCAACAACTTAGAATCAAAAAGAACTATACAAAGAATCAATGAAACCAAGAG
>CAJQZJ010009649.1:23683938-23699712 GCA_907164525.1 Lophiomys imhausi | reverse complement strand
AGGATTTTAACTATATCGTACAGGATATCTGTACTACAACCAACACATCAAAAGGAACAAGGACATAATTTTTTTTATCTTTTTCTTTTTCCTTGTTTTTTTCTTTTTCCTTTTCCCTTCTCTTTTTCCTCTCTTTTTTTTGTGGATATTCTTGGTTTTTGTGGGTTTGTGTGTTTGTTGGTCTTTTTTTCAGTATTCCCCCAGTAGCAATGAGACACCATTCACTGGCAGTACTGCCTCGTAGGCCCCCGGTGAATGAAGAGGCTCTTGGCCCTCATATGACTCCTGATCTGTGGTGAGAGACTGTTAGGCAGGGACACTCCACCCCAGAGGAACAAGACGGAAGGGTCAGGGGGTAGAGCATGGGAGGGTGGGGCTGGGAAGCGGGAAAAGAGGACAATATGATAAGGATGTAACCTGAAGCAACAAACAAATAAATTTATTAACTAACTAAAAAAAAAAAAAAAAAAGGCAGGGGGGCAGGGCTGAAACACTGTGAATGGAACAGAGGATACAGCCATTCGGCCTGGATTTGCAGACCTCCAGGTGTAGAGAAGACGTGGAGCTATGGTAAAATACAAGAGAATTGGGGTATTGGCCCATGCCTTTGACGTCAGCGGGGGGGGGGGGGGGGGGAGGCACCTTATTGTTGGTGGTCTTATGTATTCTGGAGTCATACGGAGTGGGGTGGTGAGGGTGCATACTCTTGGTCCCACCATTCAAGAAGAGTACACCATTGGTCCCAGCTCCCAGCACACTGGAGACAGAAACAGGCAGATCCCGGAGCTCATGGTCAGCCTGATGCAGGGCAAACTCTAAATAGAGAAAGACTTCGATCCAGGAGTGGTGGAACACATCTTTGATCCCTTCAGATGGGAAACACAGGTCCCTGTTCCCAATAATTAGAGTTCAGAGACACACACATGGGATTTGGAGGGACCTAGGTTTGGAGGCTACTTACAAAAGGCCTTCTCGATGCAGTCAGATTGTCCTTTGGGATCTCAAAATATATACAGTAGAGCTGGTTTAGCTCCAAGGTGACAGAATGATTTCTTCTTTAACCCGGATTGAAAGATAACGCTTTGTATGTTGTCAGAAGGCCAAATTTGCTTCAGGAGAAGTAATACCTAGCCCCCCCCATCCCCCCCAGGAAAAAAAAAAAGAGGGCAATTGTCCTAGGGTTGGGATTGGGGCAGGGCTCTGTTCTTATCGTTCCAGGAGAATCGAAGCGTCCATTAGGGGAGCCCGAGGATGGCTGGACAGCGGAATCCTCAGCAGAGAGCAGAATCAGGCACCAAGGAGGACGAGTGACCTAGTTGATTCTGCCTGGCAGACTTCCTCAATAGTGTCTCCATCGGGGGCCTGCAACCACCACGGCAATCCAATGTCACTGGGACCGCTGACCTCTACACAATGCCCCCACAGGAACCTCAGTGAAACCTGCAAGATCAGCTTCTGCCTACAAACCCCTTAGGTCATCTAAACAGCTGAGAACAGAAGGACTGAATATAAAAGGAGTGTACTAACATTTTTAATCATTTTTCCCATTTGGGTTGGGGCCCCAAACAGGTCTACTATGACCCAAATCAGCAGGAAGTCACTTTAAGAGAGCGACGTCCCATGCCCAGAGGGTGGGGAGGGTGTTTCTCCACCCTTCTTTTTGGTTATTTGAAGGATAACTGAAAACTCTGTTATGTAGGGGAAGAGACTACAAGCTGATAAATGGTCCTGTCTTAATGGGTTTTGGAGGTTAGCCCCAGGGAAATCCTACTTTTCCTTTTCTGTATCCTTCTTCCTCTCCTATGTAGGAGTACATGGGCTTAAGAAAAATGAGATATAGACATAGCACAGGAAGGTCCAAGAAGAAGGGGCAGATTATTGAATATGCCCTTATACCTTTGTATATTGATACAAAATTAGTAGTTTATTTGGCTAAAGTGGTATTGACCATTGTTTATTGTGCAAAAATAAGATTGTATTGGATTACATCGGTATTGATCTTTGTATATTGATACAAAATTAAGATTATAGTTGGCCACAATGGTATTGACCCTTGCATATGGACGTAATATTAAGATTGTATTGGGCTACATAGGCATTGATCTTTGTATATTGATACATAATTAAGAGTATATTTAACCACAATTGAATAGATCTTTGTATATTGATACAAATTTAAAGGTAATGCTTCCCAATGGTATCATACCTAGAGATACTTAAAAATAAAATGTGAAGCTGTGACCTCTTGATACCAACCGTCTAAAATGGTCTAGGATAGTTAAAACAAACTCCTAGTCATGCAAACATGTCTCTTTGTTAGCTACTATGACAGTCTATCACAGATATTCTCTAAACTACCCAGTAATCAAGTTGCTAAGAGACAAGCAACATTTGCTTATCTAAATACAAGAGATGGATAGGGCATCTTCAAAAACCCCTAGAGATCTGCAGAATATGACATTCAAAGATGTTATCTTAAATCAAGATTTTTTTTATATCAAGACATATCAGCACCTGACAGCACCCCCTATTCTACTCCAAGTAGAAGATAAGCATCGAAGAACCTCCACTGTAAGATGGTTGAATTAGTGGCAAGCTTTTCTCTTGGCATGAAAAAACCCTTTGCACCAACTGCAGACAGACTGCTGTCCAAAAAGGACAAAACTTGGTAGCAGGGAAGTCGACAGCCTATCTCTGCCAAGACAGGGTAGGTAAGTCCTTCATAATCCTTGCTCTACAACAAATATCTGTCAGAGAAACAGGACCCAAAGGCTGAAAATTGATGCTGGAATGTATGGAGAGAAAATGGGAACTGTCCAGGTAGTCATTGGTATGTTCTTTCTTAGTTTTGGAAGCTGCAGGCTCTGCACTTTCTATATAAGCAAATATATTTATCCCTCTCAGGTCTCTGAGGTGGTTGAAGAATAGACAGCTAGAGTCTTATAGTTAATTTTTGAACTGTTTAGGAATCAAGAGGGTGTTATAGGTCTAAGAAGATACTCTTAAAAGTGTGTTGCAAGATAGTATGAATGTTGAGTCACATATAGACCTTTAAACTCATGGAGTTGGTTAGATAGTAGAATGTTAAAGTCAGGGGCCAAATATGTATAAACTGGACATTGGGAAGGTATAGTGGGCCAATTTACTCTCATAAATGTGGCATATTTATATCTATTGTTTTGTATAATACTTACTGATATAAGAGAAGGAACCATCTGTTGGACTGAAAGGGGAAACTTCTGGGGGGAAGAGGGTGGAAGGGTGAGATAGGAAGGGGGAATTGGGAGGGGTTTGTTATTGAGATGTAACTTGAAGAAAAAAAAATAAAGTATTTATTAAAAAAAAAAATCCAAGAGGCTAAGGAGCAACAAACAGATTAGATCAGAAAAGAAACTCCTCTCGCCACATAAATATTGAAACTCCAAATGTAGAGAACAAAGAAAGGACATTAAAAGCTGTAAGAGAAAAAAACCAAGTCACATACAATGGCAGACCCATCAGAATTACACCTGAATTCTCCTCAGAAATTTTAAAAGCTAGAAGGGCCTGGACAGATGTCCTACAAACCCTGAGAGAATATAGGTGCCCAGCCAGACTACTATACCCAGCAAAATTCTCTATCAACATAGATGGAGAAAACAAGATATTCCATGACAAAATCAAATTCAAACAATATCTCCTCACAAACCCAGCCCTACAGAAGATCTTAGAAGGAAAATTCCAACCCAGAGAAGAAAACTACACCAAAGAAAACAGAGGAAATAGAAACCTCCACACCACAGCAACTAAACAAAAGAGAAACACAAGACAGCCAGCTATACCAAAATAATTGGAAATAACAACCCCTGGTCACTAATATGCATCAGCATCAATGAACTCAACTCGCCAATAAAAAGACACAGACTTACAGACTGGATCCGGAAACAAGACCCATCTTTTTGCTGTATACAAGAAACACATCTCACTATCAAAGATAGATACTATCTCAGAGTAAAGGATTGGGAAAAAGTTTTCCAAGCAAATGGACACAGGAAACAAGCTGGAGTATCCACCTTAATATCAAACAAAATAGACTTCCAATTGAAGTTAATAAAAAAAAAGATAGAGAAGGGCATTACATACTCGTAAAAGGAAATATTCATCAAGAGGACATCTCAATATTGAATATCTATACCCCAAATACAAAGGCACCTACATTTATAAAAGAAACGCTTCTAAAACTTAAATCACACATCGATCCAAACACTTTAGTAGTGGGAGACGTCAACACCCCACTCACAACTATGGACAGATCATCAAGACAGAAGCCAAACAGAGAAATAATGAGTCTAACAGAGATCATGAACCAAATGGACCTAACAGATCTCTACAGAATGTTTCACCCAAACACAAAAGAATACACCTTCTTCTCAGCACCACACTGAACCTTCTCCAAAATCAAACATATAGTTGGACACAAAGATAGCCTCAACAGATACAAGAAAATTGAAATAACCCCTTGTATCTTATCAGACCACCATGGAATAAAGCTGGACTTCAATAGCAAATGAATCAACAGAAAGTCTACATTCATATGGAAATTGAACAACTCTTTACTAGAGGACCACTGGGTCAGGGAACAAATAAAGAAGGAAATCAAAGACTTCTTAAAATCCAACGAAAATGAAGACACAACATACCCAATCCTATGGGACACAATGAAAGTTGGGCTACGAGGTAAGTTCATAGCACTAAGTGCCTTCAACAAGAAAACTGTGACCGCTCATATTAGCGAATTAACAGCTAAACTGGGTGAATTCGGAAAAAAAGAAGCAAACACTCCCAAGAGGAGCAGAAGGTAGGTGATCATCAAACTTAGGGCTGAAATCAACAACTTAGAAACAAAAAGAACTATACAAAGAATCAATGAAACCAAGAGTTGTTTTTCGAGAAAATCAACAAAATAGACAGACCCTTAGCCAAATTAACTAAAAGACAGAGGGAGAAAACACAAATCAACAAAATCAGAAATGAAAAGGGAGAAATAACAACAGACATTGAGGAAATCCAGAAAATATTTGCATCCTACTTTAAAAATCTATACTCCACCAAACTTGAAACCTTAAGTGAAATGGACAATTTTCTTGATAGATTCCACCTACTGAAGCTAAATTAAGATCAGATAAGCAGATTAAACAGCCCTATAACCCTTAAGGAAATAGAAACAGTCATTAAAAATCTCCCAAACAAAAAAAGCCCAGGGCCAGATGGATTTAGCAAGGAATTCTACCGGACCTTCAAAGAGGAGCTAACACCAATAGTCTTCAAACTCTTTTACCAAATGGAATCAGAAATAACATTGCCAAACTCATTCTATGAGGCCACAATCACCCTGATTCCTAAACCACACAAATACCCAAGAAAGAAAGAGAACTTCAGACCAATCACCCTCATGAACATATGCAAAATTGCTTAATAAAATAATAGCAAACCAAATTCAGGAACACATCAAAAGTATCATACACCATGATCAAGTAGGCTTCATCCAGGAATGCAGAGATGGTTCAACATACAAAAGTCTATCATTGTCATTCACCATATAAACAAGATGAAAGAAAAAAAACCACATGATAATCTCACTAGATGCAGAAAAAACATTTGACAAAATCCAACACCCCTTCATGCTAAAAGTTCTGGAGAGAATGAGCATACAAGGACCACACCTAGAAATAATAAAGGCAATATACAGCAGGCCAGTGGCCAACATCAAATTAAATGGAGAGAAAATTGAAGCATTTCCTCTAAACTCAGGGACAAGACAAGGATGTCCACTCTCGCCAAATATCTTCAATATAGTACTTGAAGTTCTTGCTAGAGCAATAAGACAACTAAAGGAGATCAAGGGGATAAACATCGGAAACGAAGAAGTCAAATTATCCCTATTTGCAGATGATATGATAGAATACATAAGCAACCCCAAAAATTCCACCAGAGAACTCTTACAGCTGATAAACACCTTTAGCAAAGTGGCTGGATACAAAATTAATTAAAAAAATCAGAAGCCCTTCTTTATACAACAAACAAATGGGCTGAGAAAGAAATAATGGAAACAACCCCCTTCACAATAGCCACAAACAACATAAAATACCTGGGGGTAACTCTAACCAAGCAAGTAAAAGACCTGTACAACAAGAACCTCAAGCCCTTGAAGAAAGAAATGGAAGAGGCCTTTAGAAGATGGAAAGATCTCCCATGCTCATGGATAGGTAGGATCAACATTATAAAAAATGGCTATCTTACCAAAATTAATATATAGATTCAATGCAATTCCTATCAAAATACCAACACAATTTTTTGTAGACTTGGAAAGAGCTATTCTCAATTTCATATGGAACAACACAAAGCCCAGAATAACTAAATCAGTCCTGTACAATAAAAAAACATCTCGAGGTATCACCATCCTAGGTTTCAAGCTTTACTACAGAGCAATAGTTGTAAAAACCAACGTGGTATTGGGATAGAAACAGACCAGTAGATCAATGGAATCGAATTGAAGATCCAGAAATAGACCCACACACTTATGGCCACCTAATTTTTGACAAAGAAGCCAAAACGGCACAATGCCAGAAGGATAGCATCTTCAACAAATGGTGCTGGTCCAACTGGATGTCCACTTGTAAAAGACTGAAATTAGACCAATACTTATCACCTTGTAGAAAACTTAAGTCCAAGTGGATCAAAGACCTTAACATAAGGCCGGTCACACTAAATCTACTAGAAGAAAAATTGGGAAAAAACCTCGAACTCATTGGCACAGGTGACAACTTCCTGAACAGATCACCAACAGCTCAGGACCTGAGATCAACAATCATTAAGTGGGACCTCATGAAACGGAAAAGCTTCTGTAAGGCAAGAGACACTGTCATTCGAAGAAAACGGCAACCTACAGACTGGGAGAAAATCTTCAACAACCTCACATCTGACAGAGAGCTAATATCCAAAATCTACAAGGAACTCAAGAAATTAAATGCCAAGAAACCAAATAATCCAGTCAAAAAATGGGGATGGAGCTAAATAGAGAATTCACAAAGGAGGAATCCCTAATGGCTGAGAGACACTTGAAGAAATGCTCAACATCCTTAATCATCACAGAAATGCAACTCAAGATTACTCTGAGATTCCATCTCACACCTGTCAGAATGGCTAAGATCAAAAGCTCAAATGACAGCACATGCTGGTGAGGGTGTGGAGAAAGGGGTACCCTACTCCATTGTTGGTGGGAGTGCAAGATTGTGCAACCACTATGCAGGTCAGTCTTGTGATATCTTAGAACACTTGGAATAGCTTTGCCTCAGGACCCAGCCATACCACTTCTGGGTATACACCCAAATGTCTCTTCACGGAATCATAAGGAAGTTTCCTCATCTATGTTCATAGCAGCCTTATTTGTAATAGCTAGAAACTGGAAACAACCCAGATGTCCCTCAACTGGAGAATGTGTTAAAAAAAAAAAAAACTGTGGTACATCTACACAAACGAATATTATTCAGCTATCAGGAACAATGAAATTATGCAATTTGCAGCCAAATGGATGGAACTAGAAAACCTCATCCTGAGTGAGCTAACCCAGACTCAGAAGGATGCATATGGTATCTATTCACTTATAGTATGATTTTAGCTATATATTACAGGATATCGATACTACAACCAACACACCAAGGGAACGTGGACATAGACTTTTTGTTTTTTATTATTTTTATTTTTATTTATTTTTTCTCTATTTTTATTCTTTTTTATCTGTTTGTCTGCTTATTTGTTTTTTAGTTCTCTCTCCCGGGCAATGAAACACTTTTCACTTTTCACTGGTGGTACTGCCTTGTAGACCTCCAATGAATGAGTAGGCTCTTGGCCCTCATACGACCTCTGAACTGAGATGAGGTACTGTTATATAGGGATACCCCACCCCAGAGAAATGGGATGGAAGTGTTAGGGGATAAAGAAAAAAAAATGAAATGTGAAGTTTCGGCCTTTTGCTACTAATTGTAATAAACTGTTTAGGATAAATAAGAAATGCAAACTAATAGTCATGCAATCCAGTCATTTTGTTAGGTAGTATGACAGCCTATTATAGTTATTTTCTAAGCTAATCAGAAATAAAGCTCCTAAGAGACAAGCAACATCTGCTTACCCTAATGTAAGAGATAGATAGGACCTCTTCAAAAACCTTAAGAGAGCTGCAGAATATGGCATTCAAAGATGTTTTCTTAACTTTAGATTTTTTTTTAATATTAGACATATCAACCACTGACAGCACCCCCTATTCTACTCCAAGTAGAGGATGAGCATCGAAGAATCTCCAGTGGGAGATGATTGAATTAGTCGCAAGCCTATCTCTTGGTAGGAAAACCCCCTTGCTCCAACTGTAGACAGAATGCTGTCCAAAAAGGACAAAACTTGGAAGCAGGTAAGTCGTCAGCCTAGCTCTGCCAAGACAGGGTAGGCAAGTTCTTCATAACCCCTGCTCTGCAATCAATGTCTGTCAGAGAAACTGGGCCAAGTGACTGAAGATCGATGCTCAAATGTATGGAGAGAAAATGGGAACTGTCCAGGCAGACACTGGTATGTCATTTCTTAGTTTTGGAAGCTGCAGGCCCTGTACTTCCTATAAAATCAGATATATTTATCCCTCTCAGGTCTCTGTGGTGGTTGAAGAATAAATAGCTAGAGTCTCATAATTAAATTTTGAGGGGATTAGGAGTCAAGAGAGTGTTATAAATCTAAGGAGATGCTTTTAAATTTGTGTTGCAAGTTAGTATTAATGTTGAGTTAGATATAGAACTTTAAACTCATGGAGATCGTTAGATAGTAGAATGTTAAAGTCATGTACCAAATACATATGGACTGGACATTGGGAATGTACGTTAAGCCATATAGCCCTCATAACTGTGGCCTAATTACCTCTGTTGTTTTGTATTGTATCTATTATTATAAGAGAAAGAGCCATTTGTTGGACTGAAAGGGGAAACTGTAGGTGGAAATAAGATATACCTTAAACTTAAAAAAAAGGAAGAAGATGGGGGTTGATGGTGGGAGGGTGTGACTGGAGGTGGGAGTAGGGAGGGGATTGCGATTGAGTTGTAATTTGAATAAAAAATAAAGAAAAAAAGGCAAAAAAAAAACAACGAAATCATGCAATTTGCAGCCAAATGGATGGAACCAGAGAAGCTCATCCTGAGTTCCTAGACTCAGAAAAATGCACAAGGCATCTATTCACTTATAATCGGATTTTAGCCATATAGTATAGGATAACTATACTACAACCAATTCACCAAAGGGAAGAGAATCATAGACTTTGTGTTTTTGATCTTAGCCATTCTAACAAGTATAAAATGGACTCTCAAAGTCATTTTAATTTGCATTTCCTTGATGGCTAAGGATATTGAACATTTGTTTAAGTATTTCTCAGCAACTTGAGATTCTTCTTTTGAGAATTCTGTTTAGGTCTATACACAATTTGTAATTGGGTTATTTGTTGTTTTTCATACCTAGCTCCTTGAGTTCGTTATATATTTTGGATATTAGTCCTCTCACAGATGTGCAATTGGTAAAAATCTTTTCTGATTCCATAGGCTGCCGCTTTGCCCAATTGACAGTATCTTTTGGTTTATAGAAGTTTTAGATATTTATGAGGTTTATTAATTGTTGATCTTACTGCCTGTACTATCCAGTGCTCAGTTCAGAAAGTCATCTTCTATACCAATGTGTTCAAGGCTATTCCCCACTTTATGTTCTATTATGTCCCATGGATCTGGTATTATGTTGAGGTATTATAGGTCACCATTTGTTGATGATGTTGTCTTTTTTTTTCAGTGTGTATTTTTTGGCTTCTTGACCAAAATTAGGTGTAGAGCCAGGAAAGCCTTGCCACCAGTAGAGCAGGACTGGAGAAAGACTGAGGCTGAGATGGGTCCAAACCCTAACAATCTCATCTTCAGGCTAGCAGGAATAAGACTGCTTCCTCCTGCCCTGGGCCTGCAATGTCCATAGCTTTAATGACCCCCATCTGTGCTGCCTAGAGATGGCACATAGCTTGGTGGTAAGGTTTCTGGTTAAACTTCACCTCTCCTCATAAGGACATGTCAAGAGAGAGGGAGAGAGAGAGAGAGGGAGAGAGAGAGAGAGAGAGGGAGAGAGAGAGAGAGAGAAGTATGTGTAGGTCCAAAGTCAAATTAAACTAAGTGTTAATGTAAAAAACTGTTTCTAAGCCTATCCAGTTGCAAGAATTAGACTGTTAGTATCTGAAGTAATAGAATTGGAAGTGATATAGATCAATTATATGTGGATTTTTATTTTAGCATTTCCTTTTCTTAAAACTGGATTAAAGAATGTTATAATAAATAGTAATGATGATGATGATGATGATAATAATAATAATAATAAAAGGACATGTCCAACAGGCACCTGGACTTCCTCTTCATGCAAATGAAGCATTCCAAGCACCACAGCCCCAGTCAATGATACACACTTACCCTGAAAACTCCTCTGCATTCTCCAAGGTTTATATAACCTTTGCTCCTGCTCTTAATAAAGAGAGCTGCTTCACTGAAACCATCTCCAGAATAGGCTGTTCCTCCTGCACTCAGGCTGACCATGATCCTGCCTTACCGACCCACCTTGCCTAAGTTTCAGTCCAGCCCAGTGTGTAACAGTGCCTCCTCGATTCACCTAGGGAAAAAGCAGACCTAAGGTGGCACAAAGGTGGATGGATTTATGTCTGGGTCTTCAATATGGTTCCATTCACTAACATCTTTCTTTTTATACCAATACCATGTGTTTTTATTACTGTAGCTCTGTAAAACTCATTCTTTTATTGTTTAGGACTGTTTCAACTATCCTGAGTTTTTTGATTTTCCTTATGAAATTACAAATTGTCCCTTTAAGATCTGTAAAGAACATTGTTGGGGATTACATTGAATGTGTAGATTGCTTTTGTTAGAGTGTTCATTTTTACTCTGTTAATCCTACTAATCCATGAGCATGGAGAATCTTTCCATCTTTTGATATCTTCTTCAATTTCTGTCTTCAAAGACTTGAAGTTTTTAGCATACAAGTCTTTCACATGCTTGGTTATAGCCTTTCATATTTTATATTATTTAAGTCCATTGTGAATGTTATTGTTTCCCTGATTTTTTTTCTCAGTCCATTTGTCATTGATACCCAAACCATTTAAAGACTCAACAAAAAGGAGAAGTACAGACTAATTTCCTATATTAACATAGATGCAAAAATACTCAATAAATATTTAAAAATTGAATTAAAGAACACATCAAAAATATCAACTACCATAATCAAGTAGGCTTTAACCTATAGATGCAGGGATTGTTCAATATATGAAAATAAGTAAATGTAAATCCACTACATAAATAAACTGAAAGAAAAAAATTATAATCTCATTAGACTCAGAAAAATCTTTTGGCAAAATTCAACACCTCCACATGACAAAAGTCTTAGAGATACTAGTTATACAAAGAAAATATCTAAACATAAGAAAGGCAATTTACAATAAACTGATAACTAATTAAATGATGAGAAATTCAGTAATTGTACTAAACTCAGGAATAAGACAAAATTGTGCACTCTCCATACTTATTCAATCCAGTACTTGGAATCTTAGCTAGATCAAGGAGACACCTGAAAGAGATCAATGGGATACAAATTGGAAAGGAAAAAGTCAAAGTATTTTTATTTGAGGTGCTATAATAATATGTAGAAATAACCTGAAAAAAGTTCCACCATGGAAATCCTTCATCTGGTAAGTATTTTCAGTGAAGCAGAAGGATACAAGATTAACTTTAAAAAATCAGTAGCTCTCCTATATAAAAATGAGAAGTAATTTATTTTGTAGTTAAAATGCAAGCCATGGTTTTAGGGTGACATATCCCCCAAATGTGGATTGTTTTTTGTTAGCCCAAATGTGAAAGAACATGAATTTGCATCACCTCTTCAATCTCCTGGCCATGTTGTGCCTTGCTTTTGGTAAGAATAAATCAGCAACAGGGCAAACAAAAGAAGCCCTTGCCAAGTACAAAATCATTTTGTGTCAGTTATTCTTTCTAAAGGAATATTTGTGAAACCATTTTCTCAAGATCATGGGATAATAGGTAAATGTCAAAACCTTTCACATTTAGCTGAATGATGTTTCACTGTAAAGAAGAAAAGGGAATAAATGGATTTTCTTGGTTTACAAGGGGAGGTAGAAATCCCTGTCCCGTTCCCTTTTCTTAGAGTGTCCTGTTAGGAAACTTATGCTTATTTTCCTTTAAATGTGGGAGAACATCATTTTAAAAAACAATCAAGATCCACTCCCCCCAACTTCATAAACAAGAAATGTCTTTCCTTAGGACACAGAACCATTCATTATGTTGGAAGGTTAAGAGAAAAGAAGATATTTAACAAGTTTCAGGTATCTGAGGGAGAAAGGAGCTGGTTGTAGATGGCTCTGGCTTTAAGCATCAAATTTACTCTTTGTCATAAAGATATTAGAAACTTACTTATTCTTTGGATAAAGTTGATTTGCTAGGACAGATAGTCAACTCAGTCACTGGCAAATGTACATACTTTATAGGTTGCAAATAATGCTAAAACGTTGTTTCTTTTGAGAACATGGATATTTATATGTATGTAACATGACTTAAGAAATGTTTCTGTCTTCACAATTTGCTTATAAAATTGCATAAAATGTGCATCAAATTCTGAGTTTTAAAATATTTTTGATTGGAATGGTATGCTGATCGATCTATCTATCATCTATCTATCTATATATCTATATATCTATCTATCATCTTTCTAATCTAGCACAACATAATTTTTGATTTTCATTTATAGCCATGAGTGGCCCATACTGAATAATTAACAAGTGCATCCACTTAAATTTTTTTTCTAATTTCTCCAGGTGCCTAATAAATACATCAATTGCCATCTATACTCATGCTGTTGTTGTATTATTTAATATTTATTTCTCTTTCTAAGCAATAACATTATACTCTTTACTAAGCATCTCTTCCATCTATTTTCCAAAGTCTCTGGTATAACAATAATCTGCTTTAATGTCCACAAAATAAAATTTTGAATTTTAACTTATGAAAGAGCTTATGCAATATTTGTCCTTCTGTGCCTTGTTTCATTTACTATAAGGTTATTCAGGCTCATCTATATCATCGCAAACGACAAGATTTTTGTGCTATTTAAATAGATAAATAATATCCCATTGTGCATACATACCCCAATAGAATATCTTTACTATTCATTGATTTGATGAATATTAAGATCCATTCTCCACCCTACCAATTGTGAATAATGCTTCAAGAGATATGGGACTGCAGCTATATTTGTAGCATAAGATTTTTATTTCCTTTGGGTGTATGCGCATACTGGGGTTAGAGGATAGTATTGTCATTATATTTTAGTTTCTGTGGGGGGAAATACTCTATAATATCTGAACATTCTTTAACTGTACAAGAGGCTTCCCTTTCCACATTATCTCCTGCATTTCTTATCTTTTGATTTGCAAAACAGCCCTTCTTCCTAAGTAAGGCAATGTCTTACTGGGATTTTGATTTGCATTTTCCTAATGATTAATACAACTTATTTTTTTTAATTTTCACTTCTCTGCTGACCATGTGTATGTCTCACTTCGACAAATGTCTATTCAACTCTTTTGCTCTTTTTAAAAAAATGGGTTATTTCATATTTACTTTTCAGTTGTTTAAGTTCCTTACATGTTCTGGGCATTATCTCTTTGTGAATGATTAGTTACAAATATTTTTCTTCCATTTTTCATGTCATATTTTTACTCCTTTTTGACTGTTTACTTCGCTGCAAAAAGTTCAGCTTGACAAAGTCTCAATTTATGTTTCATGTGCATGTGGGATATTACTCAACAACTATTTTTTCCAGACAAATGTCCTAAAATATGCCCCCATAATTTCTTCTAGTAGTTTTGGGATTCTGATCATATACTTATGCTTTTAATCCAATTGGAGATATTTGTAACAGTTGAGAGACAAGTGTCCAAACTAATTCTTCTAAATGTAAAAATGCAGTTTTTCAGCATCTCTTATTAAAACAGCTTTCAAGGCCTGGAGAGATGACTCATATATAAGAGAGCTAGCTGCTCTTTCAGAGGAACAGAGCTCAGTATCAATTAAACTCAGGCAGCCATAAACCCAGTCCAGGGAATCTGATACCTTCGCCCATGCCTCCACATGCACTCACACATATATGCAAGTACGCACAGAGAGACTTAAAGACATACACAGTTTTAAAAAAGAATAAATAATTGTCAATGAACATTTTGGGCTATTTTTCAAAAATTAATTGAATACAAACATCTGGGATTATTATTAGACATTGTAATATACTGCAAAGGCTTTGAGGTATATTTTGAGTCCAAGTAATTTTTTTTTGTTGTTGTTGTTCAAAATTGCTTTGGATATTTAAATTTTCTTCTCATTTCCTTCTTTCTTTTGTGTTCAAGTGTGATTCCCTGTGATTTTCAAAAATTTTTTGTTGTTTAAAGAATAATAATGCTGATATTTTTATCAGTATGACTTTCATGTTTACTCAATAATAATATTTCCCTCCTTTGTAAAAAAAAATTACCAGGAAAACAGGAAGCTTTCCTTCCTAATAAACTTCACCTCCATCGATTTAGTTTCAACTCCATTTCCACAACTACGTTAAACCTTCATGATGTAGATAGATATCTCACAAAGAGAACTTATGGAAAGCAATCTTCTTTTGTTCCAAAGTTTCAGAGATTTCACTGTGCTGTACAAGGTGTATGGGTGGAACACTTCCACAGCTTCTTTCATAGTGACTGGGACATGGAGGGAGAGAATGTCTGCAGAAGCAGATTTCTTTCCTTTCCTCTTTTTGTTTTCTCAGGCTCATCCCTCACTCTCAGAGTGGTCTACACCACATTCATTAGTTTGTTCCATTTGACAAGTCCTCACAGACAGAGTAAAGCAAGTGCATGTTTCACTGATCTCCCAGGTATTTCTCTTTTTTTTTCCATTTTCTTTTTTTTTAAATACTTTAATTTTTTCTTCAAGTTACATCTCAGTCACAAACCCTTCCCTATTCCCCCTTCCTATCCCGCCCTTCCACCCTCTTCCCCCCAGAAGTTTCCCCTTTCAGTCCAACAGATGGTTCCTTCTCTTATAACAGTAAATACTATACAAAACAACAGATATAAATATGCCACATTTATGAGAGTTAAATGGCCCAGTATACCTTCCCAATGTCCAGTTTATACATATTTGGCCCCTGACTTTAACATTCTACTATCTAACCATCTCCATGAGTTTAAACTCATGGAGAGCTTTTCTTATAACTATGCAAGCATGTACTCATAACTTACTTCTGACTCTCAGGTCAATTTGATTACCTGCAAAGGGATTGCAGGAAGGAGTCCTCAATCCAGGAAACAAATACTGTTGGTTAGGATTTTATTAAAATGGCAGTTGGTACTGTCCAAGAAGACAGCAGGGAGGTAGGGAAAAGGGGAAACAGCAAAGGGGAAGTAGTCAGGATACATCAACTCTGCTTCCACCCAGCCCCATTCACAACATCTGTGGAGAACTTTTCAAGTGTTCATAACTTCTTTTGAGTATCAGTTGTGTCATCTGCAAAGTGGAGACGGTTCAAAGCACCATCTTTCAGATTATGTTAGCTCAGAAATGGTAAATTATGAAACTGTTTTGTAACTGGATTGGAGTTTCAGATGGGGTGAGT
>CAJQZJ010009649.1:23673098-23683838 GCA_907164525.1 Lophiomys imhausi | reverse complement strand
TTCTTCAACCACCTCAGAGACCTGAGAGGGATAAATATATCTGCTTATATAGGAAGTGCAGGGCCTGCAGCTTCCAAAACTAAGAAATGGCATACCAGTGACTGCCTGGACAGTTCCCATTTTCTCTCCATACATTCCTGCATCAGTCTTCAGCCTTTGGGTCCTATTTCTCTGACAGACATTTGTTGTAGAGCAGGGATTATGAAGGACTTACCTACCCTGTCTTGGCAGAGCTAGGCTGTCGACTTCCCTGCTACCAAGTTTTGTCCTTTTTGGACAGCAGTCTGTCTGCAGTTGGAGCAAGGGGTTTTTTCATGCCAAAAGATAGGCTTGCCACTAATTCAACCATCTCACACTGGAGATTCTTCGATGCTTATCTTCTACTTGGAGTAGAATAGGGGGTGCTGTCAGGAGCTGATATGTCTCGATATAAAAAAAAAAGAAAATCTTAATTTAAGATAACATCTTTGAATGCCATATTCTGCAGATCTCTTGGGGTTTTTGAAGATGCCCTATCCATCTCTTGTATTTAGAGAAGCAAATGTTGCTTGTCTCTTAACAACTTGATTACTGAGTAGTTTAGAGAATATCTGTGATAGACTGTCATAGTAGCTAACAAAGTGACATATTTGCATGACTAGGAGTTTGTTTTACTCAACTATCCTAGACAGTTTTAGACGGTTGGTATCAAGAGGCCAGAGCTTCACATTTTATTTTTAAGTATCTCTAGGTATGATACCATTAGGAAGCGTTACCTTTAATTTTGTATCAATATACAAAGATCTATTCAATTGTGGTTAAATATACTCTTAATTATGTATAAATATACAAAGATCAATGCCTATGTAACCCAATACAATCTTAATATTACGTCCATATACAAGGGTCAATACCATTGTGGCCAACTATAATCTTAATTTAGTATCAATATACAAAGATCAATACCGATGTAATCCAATACAATCTTATTTTTGCACAATAAACAATGGTCAATACCACTTTAGCCAAATATACTACTAATTTTGTAACAATATACAAAGGTATAAGGGCATATTCAATAATCTGCCCCTTCTTCTAACCATTTTTTCCATTTGGGTTTGGGCCCCAAACAGGTTTACTACAACCCAAATCAGCAGGAAGTCACTTTAAGAGAGCAATGTCCCATGCCCAGAGGGTGGGGAGGGTGTTTCTCCGCCCTTCTTTTTGGTTATTTGAAGGATAACTGAAAACTCTGATATTTAGGGGAAGAGATTACAAGCTGATGAATGGTCCTGTTTAATGGATTTTGGAGGTTAGCCCCAGGGATTTCCTACTTTTCCTTTTCTGTATCCTTCTTCCTCTCCTATGTAGGAGTGCATAGGCTTGAGAAAAATGAGACATAGATATAGCCCAGGTATTTCTCATTCAAATGAAGTTGACAGAATTATCCATCACACCAGTTTGTCATGCAACTACATGGATTTTTTTTATTCATGTGATAAATTCCAAATTTCCAGTGTTACTTCAAATTAGTCTACAAGGCAACACAAACACATATTTCGTTAATCTGCTAAAATCTCCTTCAGTGAGTCCTCCACAGGAGTCACAGCAAAATAGTCAACACAATACTTTTGTGGAGTGTTATATAAAACTACATATTTATTCAAGGTCATGCACTAGGATAGACTTTCAGAAAAGAGCATAAGGAACTTGCTTTTCTATTTTCCCATCAAAATAGATTTACTTTTCAAAATTTTAGAAATAAGTCATCAAAAGTCATGAAAGTTGACTTAAAAGAAAGTATAGATGACAGGATAGATAGATGTGTGGGATAAAGAAAGGTTGAGGAGCTCTAGGTGTCATGTTTAAGCAGGGGAGGAGGAATAGAGAGACACAGAGAGGATAAGAACACCACTTGAAGAATAACAGAATCAACCAGTCTAGGCCCCTAGAAGCTTACAGAGACTGAAACATCAATCAAAAAAAAAAAAAAAAAAAAAAAAGGAAAGAAAGCACATATAGACTAGACCTAGGCCCCCTATACATATATAGATAATAGGCAATTTGGTCTTCATACACCTCCCTTAGGAAGTAGATGGAGGTGTGGTCTCTGTCATGGACTCCATTGCATCTTAGTGGAACACCTTACTCTAAAATGTCATTAGACAGCTGGGCTGCCATATCAGGACCCAATGTAAGAGGAAGCTCTTAGCCCTCATGTGACCAATGTACTGAGGGGTGTTGATATGTGTGAGGGACCCCTCACCCAGGGAGGAAAGGAAGGAGAGAAGGAAGAGGGTGAGACAGGGGAGGGAGGAGGCTGTAATTGAGATGTAAATTGAATAAATAAAATTAAATTTACAAAAAGAAAGCATTGACACAGAGAAACATTAATACAAGAAATCTAACTTTTATGGGGAGCAGAGGGGCTAGATACATGAAACAATTTTTACGCCTCCTTCTCTGTGCCATGCTAAGGACTTTCTACATAGGTGTTCCACTTGACAAATGCAAGCAAAAATAATGATTGCCTTTCCCCCTGGCTTTTATTTTAGGCCTGGAAAACCATACTAAAAAGCCAAAGGAATCTATGTAATAGAATCATTGAATTATAAACTCTGATAGAGATGTGTTATTCAAAACAGAAATTCTAGAGTTGAAAAAAATGGCTGAACTAGGCATTTCACTAGAACAATGAAAATACTACATATTAACGGCTAAAACAATAAAGAATCATTAAGGTTGAAAATGTCATTATACCTGGAATCTGATGAACAGAAAGATAAATGTATGAAGAACAATCATCTTATATGTGAGAGATGTACAACTCTCAAATAAACCAGTGAAAACTCAACCCATCCAAAAACCTACAAATAAAAGTCAGAAAGCATAATTAGCACAAACTGAGAAATAAGCGTGATGCACATGTATTCTTATGCAGAGTAGCTTCAAAATGAGCCTAGACTTTATTTACTAATTATATTTATTTTAAAAAGGTAAACCCTTTTGCAAGACTGATTTCTCACACTTAAAAAAAAGTGTTGTAAGACACTATCAGAGACAGAATAAATATGGAAGTAAGGCATTAAAAATAGGTTCAACCAGGTAGATTATGCACTATGATAAAACAATGTGAAGACTACATTTATCATAACTATGTATTAACAATTGTTAATAAAATAGAAAACTTGAAGCAGTGGTTCAATTCAATTGTGTAATTGAAAATTTTAATATACTCTTCCAGAAACCACAGAGAAATCAATAAAACTGTGCTGACTCTATGATGAAATACTTTCAGCTAACAGACAGGTGGTGTGATTTAATTCTTGTTATTTTTATGTAACCCTTTTCTCTTTATTTGAATAAACAATAAAACGCCAACTTGAAGTTTATTTAAAGAGTTTGGCTCTTATTTATTGAGAGGTGAAATTCATTGGATTATTGTTTCTGCTGCAGTTATGCAATTACACCGTCTGCATTAGGACGTTCTATGTTCTCTTGAAAAGGTGAGCAGCGGCTACAACAGAGCCAGTGTCCTTGAAGTCCAAACCCTCTTTCTGAATCTTTGGGTATTCCCTTCTCTAGCACTCAGTCATCTGTGAAGAAAAACATCTGTGTTTCTCCTCTGTGATGAACAGTAGATGTGGGGTCACCATATGCAGTTGATATTCCATTTACTAACAAAAGATGAAGTTTCTTTTCAGTTAAAAAGTTTGACTGTAGGAGAAATTCAGGAGGTTTTAAGAGTTCTTAGAAAAGCTCCTCTAATAGAAATTCTCTTTGATGACTTGTGTGTTCCTCCTGTAAGGAATGAAATACGGGTTCTGGCTGCCATAGATATTTCAGCTTCATGTTATGGTGTCCTGAAACTTCACTGGCTCTTCATGGACCTTCTTGTCTTGCATGGATTGCTGGAGTTGGTCAGTTTGCTGGTGACAGATGTGTTCCTTTGTTCTTGGCTAATGATATAAGCTAGCTTGCCCATTTCTACACACATGGCTGTATCAGAGTGTCTGTCACCAGTTATAAGGAGTTTTACTTAGTGATAGGAAATCCAATGCACTATCCTGTTACAAGTGTTGAGTGAGCACTTAGATATGGTTAGCCTTGGTTTCCAGTGTCTTCAAACCCAACAGTCACGTCATAAGAAACATCATGCTGCCATGTATACTCTTAAATTGGACATATTTGTGGGGTGTCTTTAGCTTTGGTGTCTTTAGAATTCAACTGGTGGAGGGAAATGAAAATGCTCTGATTACAAGTACTGTGGTTTTCAAATAATAAAAATAAAATTGTTTTGGGTTATAACTCTCATTTCTTTTAAAGTTCTAACTTGGCTGGGCATGGTGGTGCATGCCTTTATTCTCAGCATTTGGGAGGCAGAGGCAGGCAGATCTCTGTGAGTTCAAGGCTAGGCTGGTTTACAGAGTGAGTTCCAGGACAGCCAGATATACACAGAGAAACCCTGTCTCAAAAAACCAAAAAAAAAAAATAATAATAAAAAAATAAAGTTCTAACTTAAGTCATAACAAGTATATAAGAGGCATAAAAGATATTAATTAACATCTAAAGAAAGTTATTCTAAATGCAATATTTGTGTCATGTTTCCACTAATCAATAGAGGCATGCACAATAGTACAAAATCCTGTCTGCAGAATAAATGTAAATATATTAATATAACATGGAAATTTTGATTTAATCATGCAAATAATTTATGCCCATTTACAAGCATAATTATTTACTTTTATATGTATTTTTTTGCCTGCATGTATGTAAATATACCACATGTGTGTCTTGTTCTCTCAGAGACTGAATAGGACACTGGATTTTCTAGAACTGTACTTACAGATGGTTGTGTTTCACTATGTGGGTGCTAGTAACTGAACCCACGTCTTCTGCTAAAACAAATGCTTTAAGCCACTAAGATCTCTACACAACCCCAATTTTACATACAATCCATCTAATGTTATAATATATTTTTTTCTAATTTGTGCCATGATATTATAATATTCAACGTAACTAAAAGGTAACCAAAGAAAAATGTGTGCGAATTTACACAGACATGGGTGTATGCTTGTGTGTGTCTTTGTAGAATGTTGCTTTAGAATGTGTTTCCTTTATGAACTTCCTAGACTGTCCATTGGTAAAACACAGAAGTCACCTGTTTAGAGAAATCTGAAGGTTCGGAATATACCAGAGAAATATTAATTTGTTAGGCAAATGTGAAGTTAATCTTGTCTTTTACTGAGGAACATTAGAGACATGTCACTGAACCCAACACAGCTTGGGTTGAGTACTATCTCTTGCTCAAAAATCCATAATTAATCCATTTTGTCTAAAACAAATCAAAACTGATTAATTTTTGGCACCAGAATGTCTCCTGGTTAACAAGTTTTTGGTCAGGAAAGATGTATTGTGTGTGCAATCTTCCCATTATGCCCTTGTGTCTGTGTTCAGTGCTTCTGTGTTGGTACAAGAAACAGCCTGTTTCTTCTATACCACTGTTTCCTCGAGGTCTAGATGTTGTGCACCTAACATCTGCTGACTATGTATTTCTAGAGCTCTGTTGAAAGCATGTAAATTTTATTATGGTTAGTAAAATTCAATTAAAATTTTCTTTTCTCTGTCAGCACTGGTGATTTTCTGCAGAATTTCAATATAATTTTATTCATTTGTCTTCTGCATTATTCACAGTGATTTTTAAATTAAGTCTATCTCTAATTCATCTTTGTAACCCTGGTTTCCTCTATGCACTAGTCATCCATTGTCTACATATTAAGTGAATGAGTGAATCAACAAAAGAAACAATAATGAAGGGTGGATTTTTTAAAGCAATATCTCAGCTTTGGCTTATGGTGCCTTTCAGTGACAATTAAAATTTCAAGATTGATTTTCTGTTTAGAAGAATCAAATGAGGAAACAATTCTTAGCTGAGAGTACAGGCATAAGAATTCATTTGCTGGGGGCTGGAGAGATGGCTCAGCGGTTAAGAGCAGTGCCTAATGCTCTTCCAAAGGTCCTGAGTTCAATTCCCAGCAACCACATGGTGGCTCACAACCATCCACAATGTGATCTGGTGACCTCTTCTGGAATGCAGGTGTACATGCAGATAGAGCACACATATGCATAAAATAAATGAAATAAATCTTTAAAAAAAAAAAGAATTCATTTGCTTTGCTTTAGTTGATGTTACTGGGTAAATAATGAATTGTCAAATATTATAAATAGATTATAAAAATTTTAAACTTCTCTACACATGGAAATACAAACATTAAGTGGTAATAGAGCTATAGACGTTATATTGAATGCTGTATAACATCTCACTGATATGACAAAAATCTGTTACTGATCTGATACCCTGCACAGACATGCCATCAAACCTTGAAAGAGCTCTCAGAATAGGCAAAACTACATTCCACAGATGAAGGTACAAGACCCTGAGAGTATGAGTCAATTCAGTTCACACAGCTATTGATTGGTTTATTCAAGACTTACATCCAAATATATTCTCTTTCACAATACTAAAGCTGTAGTTATAATTTTGACATTAAAAATGCCAGATAAAGAAAATTTTGTAGAGTGACTAAAACCCTGAAATAAGAATCCAAACTCCAGGGCTCCAGAAAAGAAAATAATTAATCTGGATTGGGCAGGAGAATAAATGTGTCAAAAATCTAAGTTGTGCAAACAGTGTTAGAAAGATATAATATTTTCATTAAAATACCCCAAATAAGGGTAACATTTATCCACTTTAGCAGTTTAGGTTTTATATATGTATGAATTGAATTACGTATGCATATTAAGCATTTCCCAACAAAAAAGTTTCTATAAACATAGTTTTGGTTTTTTTTAATAGTTTCAAATTTTACTGGATACTGTACCTTGGTAGGGATCGTGGTATTGTCTATGTAATCACTATTTCCTAAATGTCTGTTTGTTTAATGCATGGTCCTGAGTATTTTGGAAGATGGTGGGTCCATAAGAAAGGTGAATGCCTTTGAATGCTACAGAACGACCCCAGTTTCTTCCCCTATCTTTCTTTGTTTTTTAGCTGGGGAATTGAGTCCCTTAAAGGATCACCTTCCCAGAGACCTAACCCATGAGCCAGATTATTTATTTTTCTGTTAATTCTAGAGGCTATAAATTCAAGAACACAGTGTTGGCATAGGTACGTTCCTCTACAACCCCAGACCTTCACTTTTAGACTGACTCTCCAATGTACCTTCACTTTCATGTGTTCTTCCCCGACCACTGTCTTTGTTCCAGCCTCCTCTGTAGAGCAGCTGTCATACCAGATTAAATGGAACATGAAGCCTTTTCAATTTTGTCATCCCATGGGACATGTTTTTTCGATCTCATATTTCCCAAGGGGCCCTGAATATTTGTTTTGTTTTCTTCTAACAACTCAACAGTTAGGTAATCTGTATTCTCCAAGGAAAAATTAGAATTAATATTTAAAGAAAGTTACAAAGTTACAAAATTTCACATATTGCCTAGTGGCTTCCACCATCAGCTTCATCTCCTTCTGACTATAGATACTTCTGAAATACAACTGTTTTTTTTAATCTGTTAATCTGTTTAAAATATATTTTGTACAAATTCCTTTTTTTTTTCTTCAACAAGTTCTCAAACTAGGCTACTTGAAACTGAACAACAGGTATAGATCACTTTGTTGTTTATGATAAAAGAACATGGAAATATTTTATTAAGATAATGGATTGTGAGGCCTGAGATACTTTCCTTTATGAAATTCAGTTGGAAGGTTGGAAGTGCACATTTCTCATGTTATGCTTCACCCCAGTGAGAGCTGCCCACTTTTCTCTGTTTCAGAACAAACTTCGCACATACCCTTAGATTTTACAGACTCAACAACCATTTTTATCTATTTAAAATTCATTCACCTTGATTTCCCTTAAGTGAATGCTTTAATTCCTTTGAACTCCAAATTACTAAATATGTGCACCCCAAATCCAAGCAAGGAGGAATAGGAGAAGCAAGAGAAAGAGGAGGTATAGAAAATAGGAAATTGGACTTGAGGAAGATGGCGGCGACCTACACTGACGCATTCTGAACGCGGGGAAAACAGAGCCATAAAAAACACAGTTACTGGGCACTGTGCAAAAACAGGAGGGGCTAGACCCCCCCCCCCGGGAACGCTCACAGCTCCCAAGGGACTGTTAAAAGTCCCAGGGCAAGGCTCTCCCCATCTCTCACAGACACGGAGGCCACTAAACCGGGGATTCGGGAACTCCCATTTGGTGAGGCGCCTGGTAAGATCGTTCCCAACTTACAGCAGGCAGAATCAGGGTCCACTTGGCCATAGATCGCTGTCCTATTGGGCTCCCCACACATCAGGTTGAACTTATATCCACTTAGAAAAGGTTGCGAGATAGTGGAAGCCTTAGCAAGGAACAAACAGGGGGCTGAGCGGGTGGTCCGCAGCCGCTCGTGAAGCAGAGGGCGGGAGGTTCCGAGAGAGCGCGGGAAGCTGGGAACACAAAAGCAGGTGGGAGGGGCCAAATCTCGCACACTCAGGATAGTGCAGCTAGGGAGGGAGCACGGCTGGCAGGGCCAAATCCCCGCAAGTCCACGGCAGGTCATCTGGGGAGAGAGACAGGCGTGGGTGGGACCAGGGGTCCGTGCACCCACGGCGGAGCTGCTGGGACGAGAGGTGCACTCAGGCAGCCGGAGGATCCGGGGCTTGGGGTACCCACGGAACCCGTGGCGGCGCAGACAGGAAGGAAACCAGGCACAGGGTCCAGCCGTGTGGTGAGAAGACTAGAGAGAATCCAGAAATCGGGACCATAGCTGTATCCTGGAAAATCCAGACATATCAGGTGTGGAGCCAGACCCTGTCAGCCTCCGGGACAACAAACAAAGCCCACAGAATCTGTGCCTGGGCAAACTGGCCCATACCATCAGAACCATTACAGGCTGATAACTCAGAGTGCAACATAGAGAAGTCTGAATTGGGAGCAGTGAAACAATCCTGGTCCATTACTCACAACCTGGGAATAGGCTGCACCAGATCACAGTGCCTCTGGCCATTAAAATCACAGTGACCTTGAAATCCCCCTGTAAGCAATGACAGATAGCCAAGTAACTCGTCACCTGCACCAAATCATCCACTGTGGTTCCAAGCACAGAAAACAGACAGCTAAATGCATCCAATGGCGAAAGGTCAAAAAAAAAAATAGAAATCAAGGAATTATGACTCCAACAAAGCAGAACCACCCTAGCTCATCCAATTCGGATGACCACACACCAACAGAAACACATGAAAACATTGACAATTCTGCAGTGTGGAAAGTGATAGAGTCCCTGCAAGAAGAACTTAAATCTATGAAGGAATTCAAAGAAACCACAATTCTACAAATCAAAACAAGGAACAACACCATTAAAGAGCTCCAAGCCAAGGTGACAGAGCTTGAACAGGAAAAGGAAAAAGCCATGAAAGATTTTCATACAAAAACAAGCAAGCTGGAGAAGGAAATGTACAAAACGAACAAAACCATACAAGACATGAAAATAGAAATAGAAACAATAAAGAAAACACAGTCAGAGTTAAAAGAGGAAGTGGAGAACCAAGGGAAGAGAACAGGAACTACGGATGTGAGTATCAACAATAGGATGCAAGAGATGGAAGACAGGATCTCAGGCATGGAAGATTCAGTGGAAGAAATCAGTACATCATCCAAAGAAAATTAGAAGGCTAAAAAATCTCTCACCCACAACATCCAAGAAATCAAGGACTCATTGAAAAGACGGAACCTAAGAATTATAGGTATAGAGGAAAGAGAAGACTCCCGACTCCAAGGTCCAGGAAATATCTTCAACAAAATCATAGAGGAAAACTTCCCAAACCTGAAAAAAGAGATGCCAATAAAAATCCAAGAGGCATACAGAACACCAAACAGATTAGACCAGAAAAGAAACTCCTCTCGCCACATAATAATTGAAACCCCAAATGTACAGAACAAAGAAAGAATATTAAAAGCTGTAAGAAAAAAAGGTCAAGTCACATACAATGGCAGACCCATCAGAATTACACCTGACTTCTCCCCAGAAACGATAAAAGCTAGAAGGGCCTGGTCAGATATACTACAAGTCCTAAGAGATCATAGATGCCCAGCCAGACTACTTTACCCAGCAAAACTCTCTATCAACATAGATGGAGAAAACAAGATATTCCATGACAAAATTAAATTTAAACAATATCTACCCACAAACCCAGCCCTACAGAAAATCCTAGAAGGAAAATCCCAACCCAGAGAAGAAAACTCCACCCAAGAAAACAAAGGGAATAGAAAACCCATCAGCAACTAAACCAAAAGAGGAACAGAACCACCGCCTATACCAAACTAATGGGAAATAACAACCCCAGGTCACTAATATCCATCAATATCAATGGTCTCAACTCCCCAATAAAAAGACATAGGTTTACAGAGTGGATCCACAAGCAAGACCCTTCCTTATGCTGTATACAAGAGACACATCTAACTACAAAAGATAGACAATGCCTCAGAGTAAAGGGCTGGGAAAAGGTTTTCCAAGCAAATGGACCCAGGAAGCAAGCTGGAGTAGCCATCCTAATATCAAACAAAACAGACTTCCAACTGAAGTTAATGAAGAAAGACAAAGAAGGGCACTATATACTCATTAAAGGGAATATTCATCAAGAGGAAATCTCAATACTGAACATCTATGCCCCAAATACAAAGGCACCTACTTTCGTAAAAGAAACACTTCTAAAACTTAAAG
>CAJQZJ010009649.1:23643463-23663098 GCA_907164525.1 Lophiomys imhausi | reverse complement strand
AAAAGCTAGTCTCAACTTCATATGGAACAACAAAAAGCCCAGAATAGCTAAATCAATCTTGTCCAATGAAAAAACATCTGGAGGTATCACCATCCCAGATTTCAAGCTGTACTACAGAGCAACAGTAATAAAAACAGCATGGTACTGGTATAGAAACAGACCAGTGGATCAATGGAATCGAATTGAAGACCCAAACATGGATCCACACACCTATGGCCAACTAATCTTTGACAAAGAAGCCAAAAACGCACAATGGAAGAAGGACAGCATCTTCAACAAATGGTGCTGGTCCAACTGGATGTCCACTTGCAAAAGAATGAAATTAGACCCATACCTATCACCTTGTACAAAACTTAAATCCAAGTGGATCAAAGACCTTAACATAAGGCCAGCCACACTAAAGATACTAGAAGAAAAAGTAGGAGAAACCCTCGAACTCATTGGCACAGGTGACAACTTCCTGAACAGAACACCAACAGCTCAGGACCTGAGATCAACAATCAATAAATGGGACCTCATGAAACTGAAAAGTTTCTGTAAAGCAAAGGATACTGTCATTCGAACAAAACGGCAACCAACAGACTGGGAGAAAATCTTCACCAACCCCACATCTGATAGAGGGCTATTATCTAAAATCTACAAAGAACTCAAGAAACTAAATGCCAAGAAACCAAATAATCCAATCAAAAAATGGGAGATGGAGCTAAATAGAGAATTCACAAAGGGGGAATCCCTAAGGGCTGAGAGATACCTGAAGAAATGTTCAACATCCTTAATCATCAGAGAAATGCAACTCAAGACGACCCTGAGATTCCACCTAACACCTGTTAGAATGGCTAAAATAAAGAGCTCAAATGATAGCGCATGCTGGCGAGGGTGTGGAGAAAGGGGTACCCTACTCCATTGCTGGTGGGAGTGCAGGCTTGTGCAACCACTATGGAGGTCTGTCTGGCGATATCTTAGAAATCTAGGAATAACCTTGCCTCAAGACCCAGCCATACCACTTCTGGGTATACACCCAAAGGACCTCTCACGGAGACATAGGGAAGTCTCCTCATCTATGTTCATAGCAGCCTTATTTGTAATAGCTATAAATTGGAAACAACCCAGATGTCCCTCAACTGAAGAATGGATTAAAAAACTGTGGTACATCTATACAATGGAATATTACTCAGCTATCAGAAACAATGAAATCATGCAATTTGCAACCAAATGGATGGATCTAGAGGAGCTCATCCTGAGTGAGCTAACCCAGTCTCAGAAGGATGCACATGGCATCTATTCACTTATAGTAGGATTTTAACTATATCGTACAGGATATCTGTACTACCACCAACACATCAAAAGGAACAAGGACATAATTTTTTTTATCTTTTTCTTTTTCCTTCTTTTTTTCTTTTTCCTTTTCCCTTCTCGTTTTCCTCTCTTTTTTTGTGGATATTCTTTGTTTTTGTGGGTTTGTGTGTTTGTTGGTCTTTTTTTTTTGTATTCCCCCAGTAGCAATGAGACACCATTCACTGGCAGTACTGCCTCGTAGGCCCCCGGTGAATGAAGAGGCTCTTGGCCCTCATATGACTCCTGATCTGTGGTGAGAGACTGTTAGGCAGGGACACTCCACCCCAGAGGAACAAGACGGAAGGGTCAGGGGGTAGAGCATGGGAGGGTGGGGCTAGGACGTGGGAAAAGAGGACAATATGATAAGGTTGTAACCTGAAGCAACAAACAAATAAATTTATCAACTAAAAAAAAGAAAAAAAAAGGGCAGGGGGCAGGGCTGAAACACTGTGAATGGAACAGAGGATACAGCCATTCGGCCTGGATTTGCAGACCTCCAGGTGTAGAGAAGACGTGGAGCTAAGGTAAAATACAAGAGAATTGTGGTATTGGCCCATGCCTTTGACTTCAGCGGAGACGGGGGGTGGGAGGTGGGGGGGTGGGGGGGAAGTGGGCACCTTAGAGTTGGTGGTCTTATGTACTCTGGAGTCATACGGAGCGGGGTGGTGAGGTTGCATACTCTTGGTCCCACCATTCAAGAAGAGTACACCCTTGATCCCAGCTCCCAACACACTGGAGACAGAAACAGGCAGATCCCGGAGCTCAGGGTCAGCCTGATGCAGGGCAAACTCTAAATAAAGACTTCGATCCAGGAGTCGTGGAACACATCTTTGATTCCTTCAGATGAGCAACACAGGTCCCTGTCCCCAATAATTAGAGTTCAGAGACACACACATGGGATTTGGAGGGACCTAGGTTTGGAGGCTACTTACAAAAGGCCTTCTCTATGCAGGCAGATTGTCCTTTGGGATCTCAAAATATATACACTAGAGCTGGTTTAGCTCCAAGGTGACAGAATGATTTCTTCTTTAACCTGGATTGAAAGATAACGCTTTGTATGTTGTCAGAAGGCCAAATTTGCTTCAGGAGAAGTACTACCTAGCCCCCCCCCATCCCCCCCCAGAAAAAAAAAAAGAGGGCAATTGTCCTAGGGTTGGGATTGGGGCAGGGCTCTGTTCTTATCGTTCCAGGAGAATCGAAGTGTCCATTAGGGGAGCCTAGGGACGGCGGACAGTGGAATCCTCAGCAGAGAGCAGAATCAGGCACCAAGGAGGATGAGTGATCCAGTTGATTCTGCCAGGCAGACTTCCTCAATAGCTGTCTCCATCGGGGGCCTGCAACCACCACTGCAATCCAGTGTCGCTGGGACCGTTCAGCTCTACACAATGCCCCGGCGGAACCTCAGTGAAGCCTGCAAGATCAGCTTCTGCCTACAAACCTCTTAGGTCATCTAAACAGCTGAGAACAGAAGGACTGAACATAAAAGGATTGTACTAACATTTTTAATCATTTTTCCCATTTGGGTTGGGGCCCCAAACAGGTCTACTATGACCCAAATCAGCAGGAAGTCACTTTAAGAGAGCGACATCCCATGCCCAGAGGGTGGGGAGGGTGTTTCTCCGCCCTTCTTTTTGGTTATTTGAAGGTTAACTGAAAACTCTGTTATGTAGGGGAAGAGACTACAAGCTGATAAATGATCCTGTCTTAATGGGTTTTGGAGGTTAGCCCCAGGGAATTCCTACTTTTCCTTTTCTGTATCCTTCTTCCTCTCCTATGTAGGAGTGCATGGGCTTGAGAAAAATGAGATATAGTCATAGCATAGGAAGGTCCAAGAAGAAGGGGCAGATTATTGAATATGCCCTTATACCTTTGTATATTGATACAAAATTAGTAGGTTATTTGGCTAAAGTGGTATTGACCATTGTTTATTGTGCAAAAATAAGATTGTATTGGATTACATCAGTATTGATCTTTGTATATTGATACAAAATTAAGATTATAGTTGGCCACAATGGTATTGACCCTTGCATATGGACGTAATATTAAGATTATATTGGGCTACATAGGCATTGATCTTGGTATATTGATACATAATTAAGGGTATATTTAACCACAATTGAATAGATCTTTGTATATTGATACAAATTTAAAGATAATGCTTCCCAATGGTATCATACCTAGAGATACTTAAAAATAAAATGTGAAGCTCTGACCTCTTGATACCAACCATCTAAAACGGTCTAGGATAGTTAAAACAAACTCCTAGTCATGCAAACATGTCTCTTTGTTAGCTACTATGACAGTCTATCACAGATATTTTCTAAACTACCCAGTAATCAAGTTGCTAAAAGACAAGCAACATTTGCTTATCTAAATACAAGAGATGGTTAGGGCATCTTCAAAAACCCCTAGAGATCTGCAGAATATGGCATTCAAAGATGTTATCTTAAATCAAGGTTTTTTTTTGATATCGAGACATATCAGCGCCTGACAGCACCCCCTATTCTACTCCAAGTAGAAGATAAGCATCGAAGAACCTCCACTGTAAGATGGTTGAATTAGTGGCAAGCCTTTCTCTTGGCATGAAAAAAACCCCTTGCACCAACTGCAGACAGACTGCTGTCCAAAAAGGACAAAACTTGGTAGCAGGGAAGTCGACAGCCTAACTCTGCCAAGACAGGGTAGGTAAGTCCTTCATAATCCCTGCTCTACAACAAATGTCTGTCAGAGAAACAGGACCCAAAGCCTGAAGATTGATGCTGGAATGTATGGAGAGAAAATGGGAACTGTCCAGGCAGTTATTGGTATGTTCTTTCTTAGTTTTAGAAGCTGCAGGCTCTGCACTTCCTATATAAGCAAATATATTTATCCCTCTCAGGTCTCTGAGGTGGTTGAAGAATAGACAGATAGAATCTTATAGTTAAATTTTGAACTGTTTAGGAATCAAGAGGGTGTTATAGATCTAAGAAGATACTCTTAAAAGTGTGTTGCAAGATAGTAAGAATGTTGAGTCACATATAGACTTTTAAACTCATGGAGTTGGGTAGATAGTAGAATGTTAAAGTCAAGGGCCAAATAGGTATAAACTGAACATTTGGAAGGTATACTGGGCCAATTTACTCTCATAAATGTGGCATATTTATATCTATTGTTTTGTATAATACTTACTGTTATAAGAGAAGGAACCAGCTGTTGGACTGAAAGGGGAAACCTCTGGAGGGAAGAGGGTGGAAGGGCGGGTTAGGAAGGGGGAATAGGGAGGGGTTTGTTACTGAGATGTAACTTGAAGAAAAAAAAATAAAGTATTTAAAAAAAAAAAGAAAATAGGAAATTGTTGTATCTGCAATTATAGTTTTTCTTTATAGTTATACCAATAATAATTGGTGGCTTCAGTAATTGACTAGTACCACTAATAACTGGAGCCCATGACATAACATTTTCACCAATAAACAACACAAGTTTTGACTTTTACCTCCCTCCTTCCTACTACTTCTAGCATCATCTATAGTAGAGGCAGGAGCAGGAACAGCCTAAATAGTCTACCTACCTTTAGCTGGTAACTTGGCCCATGCAGGTTCATCTGTAGACTTATGTATTTATTTTCTCACATTATCTAGCTGGAATCTCATCAATCCTAGGAGCTATTAACTTTATTACTACCATTATTAACATGAAGCCCTCAGCTATGACCCAATACCTAACCCCCTTATTTGTCTGATCTGTCCTTATTACAGCTATTCTCCTATTCTTTCCCTTCCCTATGGCAGAATGAAATAATGTACAAATGGAATAATGAGTTCACGCTATAGAAGTAAACTTCTCCAAATAATTTATTTACTATCATATTCTGAAATCAATAATAGGTGAGCTCCTAAAACTTACCTCCATTTTTTCCTTTTTAAAAACTTATGTTTATTTATTACTTCAAGTTACATCTCTATCACAGTGCCCTCTTTCTACCCCTGCCGGTCCCACCCACCCATCCTCTACTCTCTCTTCCACTTACCCCACTCCTCCAGTGTGGTGTGCCCCCACATCTCAATGTTCTCAGTTCATCAGTCATATGAGGGCTAAAACCTTCCTCTTGTACAGGGGGCCTACATGGTAGCTCTACTAGGACAAAGTGCCCCATCAATAAGTAACAAAGTCCATGTTCCTATTCATTTCAGTCTGTTGATTGTAGCATAGTTACTCTGTATTAAATGGCTAAAATCCAGTTATAAGTGAATACATGCCATGTGTATCTTTCTGGGTCTGGGTTAGGTGACTCAGGATGAGCTTTTCTAGTTCCATGCATTTGGTTGCAAATTGCATGATTTCCTTGCTTCTGATAGCTGAGTAGTATTCTATTGTGTAATGTACCATAGTTATTTTGTTGTTGTTTTTGTTTTTTTGTTCTTTGTTTTGTTTTGTTCTTTGTTTTTTATTCATTCTTTGTTTTAGGGACATCTTGATTGTTTCCAGTTTCTAGCTATTACAAATAAAGCTGCTATAAACATAGTTGAGGAGATGTCCTTGTGATTTGGTTAGGAATATTCTGGATGTTTGCCCAGGAGAGGAATGACTGGGTCTTGTGGTAGAGCTAATCTAAGTTTTCTAAGATATCTCCAGACTGATTTCCATAGTGGTTGCACAAGTTTGCACTCCCACTAGCACTGAAGGAGTGTTCCAATTTCTCTATAGCCTTGCCAGCATGTGCTGTCATTTGAGATCTTGATCTTCTTTTTTCATGTGTTGTAATTCATAGAACTTGCTGAGATGACAAAATATTTTGTGCACATAATTACATCTCTGCTTAGTTTTACACATTAAATTGTCTTTTGAAGAAGCAACAGAATATTGTTTAGACACAAGTGTCTTGTGTTGGGACATGAAATATTCCTACACATGATAAAACTTTTCATACTCGGAGACTTTGTAGTCTTCTTATTTCTCCTTTTACCTAAAGGAGATAAATCTTAGTCTCATGGCCCAAATTGTGTTCCTTTTGAGTCCAAAGTTGAATTACTAATATCCAATGTGGTTGTATTTTGAGATAAATACTTATAAAATGTAATGAAAATTAAATAAGATTATACAAGTAGGGCTCTAATCAAAATGATGTTGTCAGGAGAAGGGAAAAAACAAGAAGGGGGAAGAGAATAAGGAGAGAGGGAAGGAGGAGAAATTAAAGGAGAGAAGGAGTTGGGGGAAGGAGGATCAGAGGGAGGGAAAGAAGGGCAGAGTGAGAGCAGGAAGAGGAAGGGTGAATCATTTAACCAAACAAAAATAAAATATTTGAAAAAAAAAAAAGTCAAGTTGTTTGCTCTCTGCAAGCAAAGGGTAGAGACCTCAGGAGACATGAACCCTATCGGCATATTGATCTTGGATTTTCACACCCTCACACAGGCACACCTATATACATTAAATTCAAAATAATAAAAGGAACTCTTTGAGAAAAAAATACAACACATTTCACCCTGAAATTCAGCCTAAAACTTCAGTGAAGCATAATGATATCACATGAAGGGATTTGCTAAGAGTAGCATACTTGTGGTGGGATTAGCACACTTGTAGTAGAATTAGCACACTTGTGGTGGGATTAGCACACTTGTGTGGGATTAGCACACTTGTGTGGGAGTAGCACAATTTACTTCTTCTTCTTTCACCAGTCACCCAGATGTAGAACAGCCTGGTCTTTGTTAATTACCCAAATTAAGGATTTGTATTTTCATGATAATATAACTACAGTACATGTACAACCACAAGATAATTTTATTACTTGACAGAAATTCTTTGTCTAATTTTATTGATTTATGTAGAAATAAATAAACTTCTTAAATCATGAGGTGAATCTAGCAGAGTGGGAGAAATTTAAAATGTGCATAGCATCAATGTAGCACTGAAAGAAAACCAATTTCCTGAGAGACAGTACTTGGGGAAAGAGGGGTCCCCAGAACATGAATTTTGCTACTTTTAGAAGCATGAATCAAGTTCATTTGTGAAGCTCTGCCTATAGGGGTGGTTAATCCTAGAATACAAATTTCAAAATCATAAAAAGCAGGCTAAAATAAACATCTAAATTCTAGGTGAGGTACCGACGACTTTATGACTTGCTTCATGAAATTATGGTGTCTTGAAGTTTAATGATTGTGAGAACATAAAAATGAAAGAAGACTTCCCACATGAAAAAGTCAGAAGAGTCAGAATTTTCTAGAATGCTGCTTCTTTGGCCACATTTTATCCATGAGCATGGATCAAAATCAATTTGAAATGCCACACTCACCATTTTTTGCAGTTATAAAAATTTTTGAAGTGAAAATCATCTCATCTTTGTGGATGTTTTGCAGAAAAATGGTTGAGGATCAGATAAAAATACAATCCTGCATACCTTCCTTGTACAACTCAGAGTCCTTGGAATCAGTTCTGCTACCTGGAGAGCTAAAAGAAATTTCAGGGGCAGTATACAACACTGTTGTGTAATCTGCAGAGGCAGCAATGGATCTTTGCACATAGGTCTTTTCTTATCACAGTGTCAGCAACTTCTAGTTTTGCCAAATGAATCATTTAGCCAGCTGAGGCATCATGTATTTGTTTGCTGGCTTTGGCCTTCTCAGCGTAAGTGCAAGTAAAAATGAGTATCTTCATAAGACTCCCTCCTTTCTCACCCCTCTTTCTCATTCTCCTCTTTCCCTCTTCTCTTTTTGCTTTCCCACCCTCCACTTTTTCCTCTTCTTCCTCTTTTCTTGTTTAATTTTAGTTAACAAACTTGAGCACCAATTTTTTTCCAAGATGGAAATTTTAAACATGTAAACAATCAAACCATGTCGAAATGAAAGAAAATATATGATCTTAGATATTAGATATTTAATTTATTAAGATTTCTTATCTTATAAATTGTTTCAGTTCATAGCTAAAATTCAGAATTTGTTGTGGTTAATTTCGTGACATCACTTCATGCATTTCTTTCCATACCTTTGTTTGCCAGAGGCTCCATGGTACCCTGTGGCTTGTCAGAGAGATCAACAGTCTTTGGTAAGCATAGCTTCTAAATTCCCTGCCTTGTTCACTAGTGTATTCCATTCATCTATGTGTTGTAACTCACAAATCAATAAAAATAACTAGGATAAATTAATCCCACTAAAATAGTTATATACATTTTACAAATTTTGATGCAGCTATAAATTGTTAAAAAAAATCTGAAGAATAAGTCACACTTTTTGTGACTACTATAAAAACTGTGCTCAATAAACATGTAACCTAGATCTCTTTTTTCTTAAGAGCGATTTTCATTTATTTTATATGGGTGATTTGCCTGCATGTATGTTTGTGCACTACATGCAAGTAGTGCCCACACAAGTAAGAAGAAGGTAGCATATAGGTACTAAGAATTGAACCTGTGTCCTCTAGAACATATGCTCTTAATTACTGAGCCATCTCTACAGGCCATAACTTGTCCTTTTTGTTGTCTAATTCTTTACATTTGTTCTTCCTTCCTTTCTTCCTTCCTTCCTTCCTTCCTGCCTTCCTTTCTGTATTTATTTGTTTTACAGACTCACAAACTTGGTTAATTTTAGTTTTGAACTAGGCATCACAAATAAAATCTAAAGATACATTAAGTGTCTAGATATTTTCTTTTGCCAAGAAAAAAATGTATTTGTAACCAGCCAGGGGTTATTTTGGGTCACAGAGTCATCCAACTAATCATCCACTCACAAAAAGGGTGGAGACCAATGTAACCTGGCCTTTACCCTCATGGAGTTTGCCGCTTCTATTTCACCTTCTTCTTTGTCTCTTCAGTCTGAGAGTAAAAGATAATCTGTTCAGTTGCTTGGTCTCTTATTTTACCTCTCAATTTATTTTCTAATTAGATCATTGATTCTCAACCTTCCTATTGATGCAAACTTTAAAACAGTTCCTTATGTCATGGTGACTCCCAACCATAATATCATTTTCATTACTACTTCATAACTGTAATTTTGATACTATTATGAACTATAATGTAAATACCTGTGTTTTCTGAGGGTCTTTGAACTCCAAAGGAGTCATGACCCACAGATTGAAAATCATTGTCTTGGATCTTTCCATCATGTCATGACTTTTTTGTAATATTTTATATTAGATGTTCTACTTGCAGCATTCAGTTATCTTTTATTTTCATTTGACCATTGTTGGTAAACAACATTGAGAACTTAGGATACATTTTCAGGGTTGTGTGTGCTTAATAAAAGTCAGCTTTTGAGAAGCATCTCCATGTTGAGCCCTGATAGAAACGCAGTGTCTTGCTTTGAGAATCCAGATGGGATTGTGCTCTACTTGGGGAGCAGTAATGTAGAGAGATCTGTGTGCCTGACCATGATGGCTAATCATGCAAACATACATTTCTCAACTTCTCTATGGACTTCTCTTGCACTAACACACCACATATTTTTATACTACAAATCCTTCTAAAAATATCAGTGTTATTTCTATCACTCTATATTACCCATAGGGATAGTTCTATGTTCATCCCACTCCACTCTTGACTCCTCCCTACCTGGGGAGATCCAAGGGACTATGTCTTCTAGTCTCCCTAGCTCACTATCTCCAGGCATATATGACATACTGAAGATTCTGTGAGACTGGAAGGGAACAGAGTGAAACTAGATTGTTGCTCCCCGTCTATGGGAAGTGACAGTCTGTCAGAAGGCTTTTCTCCAATGTCCTGGTTCTCAGACATCTCTGACAAGCCCACCTTTCCCCTTCAAGATCTCTGGTGAGTAATGATTTGACCTTGATGATATGGGAATCCTACATTCCTTGTCATTTTGGTTATCAATGTCTACTCTTTCCTAAGTCTGCTTTTAAAAGATTTGTGTTTCCTGTGGGTTCCTTAGTTAATGAGCTGATAAAACAAAACAGCAAAGAAATAATCAGTGTAATATTTGATAACATTAAACAGATAATTTAATTCACACAATGTGAATAAAGTCAATGAGTGTGTAATCATTTACTTATCAGTCTGAACTGTCCACATCCAGCTGCAGAGCACACATCTTATTCAGAATTTCGGATGTCTTGGTGGAGTTTTGGAGGCCAATAAAAATGCTGGTTTAGTGATAATTATTTGGTTCTATTTGTGGGTCTTTAGTCTAATGTTATATCCAAGTATGATTTTTCAAATATTTAACTGTTATTTAGAAAAGAAAAATAAAATAACTATCCAGTTTACCATTCTGGTGGCCACCACATACTAATATGGTTACAATGAATTGGAATTCATAATTGTGTCAGTCATGTTCTGATTCATTTTGCAAAGATTATTTACTAGAAATAATGCATCTCATTAGAAGCCCAGGAATTTATTTTTTTCAAATGAAAAGCAACTATATTCCTTTAGGAAAACCGATTATTCTGTCTTCATACCTCAGTGTGTTTATCTATTGAAGCCAAAGACTAATTAGCAATTTTACTAATGAAGTTCTCCATATCTATTGTAAAGAAAAAAAACATTCCTTAGCAGCACTGTAACGAGCGAGTCAGACCAGAGTGAATCTCAGGAAGAACTGCTATACATTCATGGCGAATGTAAATTCATTGTCTTGTGTTTTCTGCAATGCTGACTAGTAATGAAAGGGTCTAGGTTCAAATCAATGATTAGAGATGATGATAAACGAGTAAACACAGCCTTAAGTAACAACTTTGCTAACAGCACTTACTTCTTTAGACCACAAATCCAAGTTCATTGTTTAGGCTCTACACACCTGAACACAATATTTAATGCATTATTGCCACTGTGAAAATGTGTATATGTCACTCAGGAGGCACAAAGATGTCTCATTGTTTTGCTTCTGGCCAAGTCTTCAACTCTCAGAATCCATTTTGATCTAGAGATTTCATGCAACATACTCTTTGGAGTGGCTGAGACTGAGAAATACCCCTCTTATTAATATTTATCATATTCAAAGCATAGATTTAAAGTGCTATTATCCAATAGGTCACACAAAGTCAGGTGCAAAATAAATGTTAAATATGTAGTATGAACATAAACAGTGAATACATACTCAAAGATTTCATTTGTTTCTGATTATTTCACAAAGTTGCATGTAACAGTTTGTTCTTAGACTTCTATGGTTTTATTAGGAATAAGCTATATATAAATAATGAAATTTGATTTTCTGTATACCTTAGGAACATGATTTTAAAAGGATACAGCTGGGGAACCAATTCTAAAACTATTGTAAATTTCAACAATATATTTCCTAATATAAATTCTAGATAATAGGCACATCATATATTTGTATCCTCATAAATGTAATTTTGATTTTTTTCAATGTAAGAATATACAAGAACATATATAAGTACAAATCTATTGGAGACTATGTGACGTTTAAGTGAAATGTTTAAGTCCAGGAAGCCAGACTTTGCTGCAGAATTTATCATTCCTTTTTTCAAGATCCTCTTCTGTAGGCTGGGGAAATGGCTCAGTGATTAAGTACATTTGCTGTTCTTCCCCAAGACCTGTATTTGGTTCCAGTATGCATGTGGCAGCTTGCAACTATTTATAACAGCACATTCTGGCATCTAGCATCACCTCTGACATCTATGGTTCCCAGGAATTCACTCAGTGTGTTTGCATATATGAGGAAAAAAACACTCATACACATTAAATAAAGTAAATCTTAAAAAATTTTTAAAAATATTTAAAATTTTCTTCCTTTCATGCCTCGATATGCAGTATATTATAGTCATCTATAGCATTCTGTTGTACATGGGAACACTAGTAACTATGAGTCACACATCAACAATTTAGCATTTCCCACTAATCAATCTTTTTTGTAATTTATTTTTCTTTTCTTTTTTGTGTTTATTACTTCAAGTTACATCTCCATCACAGTGCCCTCTTTCCACCTCTCCAAGTCCCACCTTCTCACCCTCTACCCCCTCTCCCTCCTATACTACTCCTCCAGAGTGGGGTGTCCCTACATATCAGTCCCGACCTCCAGTTCAGCTGTCATATGAGGGCTAAGAGCTCCCTCATGTACTGGGGGCCTACATGGCAGCCCCACTAGGGCAAAGTGTCTCACTAGCAGATAACAAAGTCTTTTTTCCTGTTCCTTTTGATATGTTGGTTGTAGTATATTTATGCTCTACCATATGGCTAAAATCCAATTATAAGTGAATAGATGCCCTGTGCATCTGAATCTGGGGTACCTCACTCAGGATGAGCTTTTCCAGTTCCATCCATTTGGCTGCATATTACATGATTTCCTTGTTTCTGATAGCTGAGTAGTATTACATTGTGTAAATGTACCACAGTATTTTATCCATTCTTTGGTTGAGGGGCATCTAGGTTGTTTCCAGTTTCTAGCTATTACAAATAAGGCTGCTATGAACATAGATGAGGAAACGTCCTTGTGGTTTGGTGAGGAATCATTTGGATGTATACCCAGGAGTGGAATGACTGGGTCTTGAGGTAGAGCTATTCCAAGTTTTCTAAGATATCTCCAGACTGATTTCCATAGTGGTTGTACAAGTTTGCACTCTCACCAGCAATGGAGGAGTGTTTCCCTTTCTCCACACCCTCACCAGCATGTGCTGTGATTTGAGCTTTTGATCTTAGCCATTCTGACAGGTGTGAGATGTAATCTCAGAGTCGTCCTGAGTTGCATTTCTCTCATGATTAATGATGCTGAGCATTTCTTCAAGTTTCTCTCAGCCATTAGGGATTCCTCCTTTGTGAATTCTCTGTTTAGTTCTGTTCCCCATTTTTTGATTGGGTTATTTGGTTTCTTGGCATTTAATTTCCTGAGTTCTTTATAAATTTTGGATATTAGCCCTCTGTCAGATGTGGGATTGGTAAAGATCTTTTCCCAGTCTCTAGGTTGCTGTTTTGTTAGAATCACAGTGTCCTTTGCCTTACAGAAGATTTTCAGTTTCATGAGGTTCCAATTTATTAATTGCTGGTCTTAGAGCCTGAGCTATTGGTGTTCTGTTCAGGAAGTTGTCACCTGTGCCAACAAGTTCAAGGCTTTTCCCCACTTTATCTTCTTATTAGAGTTAGTGTGTCAGGCCTTATGTTAAGGTCTTTGATCCACTTGGACTTAAGTTTTGTGCAGGGTGATAAGTATGGGTCTATTTGCATTCTTTTACAAGTTGACATCCAGTTAGACCAGCAGCATTTGTTGAGGATGCTATCCTTTTTCCATTGTACGGTTTTGGCTTCTTTGTCAAAAATTAATTGACCATATGTGTGTCAGTTCATGTCTGGGTCTTCAATTAGTTTGCTTTTAGTACCTCAGCCATTGGTAAACATTTTATTCCATTAGTCAGTCAAGCTAACTAAAATATATTCACTAAATTAATTTTTATGATGAGTATTTTAAAAACTTATTCTTTGACCAATACATCAGGTCCTACTTCTCACTGGACATAGCTGAGTGCAGTAGAGGTTCTTACTTTGTTATAGTGAAACATTTTTATGTAGTCTGGTACTTGTACCTTCTGGTCCTCTCCTGGCATTTCCTCACCGTTGTGCCACATCCAGCCTCTAACAATCACCCTCCTACTCTGTCTCTGTAAGATGACTATTAAGATCCCACACATAAGTGAGGTCATGTAGTGTTCTGTCATTTGTGATGACATGGATGGGTGTGCTAAGCTAAATAACTTAGGTTTATATATTTTTTATTATTATTAGCTTTCTTCTTGTGATATTGTAATTTTGTTGACCCTATTCATTTGGGTGGCATTTTTAGTATTCTCAATATATAGTTTTCATTTATGCCATGATTATTTCTGCTACTAAATGTACCCTTTCCCCCATATTGTAGGGAAAGGACCTAAACTCCATAATCTGGGCTTTCTTCCTTAGGAGATATTCTTTTAATGTGCACTTTTAAAGGTGCCATTTCTATGAGACGTTAACCTTTGTCTTTTTCTGCAGTCATTATTTCTAATAAAGGCTGATGATTTTGGTTACTTGCTTGGGTCTGATCTTACAAAAGTCTCAGAGGAAGAGACTTTCATTCACACTTTGAGAGAAAAAGAAATCCATCTCTCTGGAAGCCCTCGACACTGATCTCTAAATACTCAGACTGAGCAGGAGTTATTAGCCTGCTAGTTTCACTCAATTCAGAGTCCAATTGGCTCACTGCTGATGGTGTCATGACCTCATCATCTCCCTCTGTGTTTCTATCTAGTTGTTTTTTCCAACAATAGTTTCCTATTTGCTGTTCTTTCTCTTTACCACAATCTTTTCATTCTTCAGTCTCCATTTCCACCCTCCTCAGTGATCTCAGCAGATAGGAGCAGGCTTTATCAGTTGGTATTCTCCAGCAGATGTAGACTTACTTCTTTCTAATCTCCCAATACTTCATTCACAGAAAACCTGAGCAGAAGTTTGTTAAGTGACTAAGTGGTCAGAAAACTAAATGGACTACCATAACTGTACAGAGAATAAGCCAAAGTTCTGTTCTAGCATATCAAGTTGATGTAAAGGGCATGCAATATTTTACAAAAACAGAAAATATAAAATGGAAAGCAATATCCTAGGAAAGAATTCAATAACAGTAATTTCCAGCCCTCTCTAATTAGCTCATATTTCCTCCTTGTGATTGAGTCTCATTCTCATGCTTTGCTAAGGACTACTCTTTAACAATCCTTTCCCCTGTTCTTTGTGCTACTGTGCAACACCCAAATATCATACTAATAAACACACACATGTACGCATATGATTATATCATTGTCCCAATTTTCCAAAGCTGTGGTACTTTTCCTCTCAAACCACAATGTATGCATTTACATAATGAATTATGCTACCAGTCACAAATATTAAAAAAAACAGACAGACTCACTAAAACCTCTATTTGGAATCTCTATCATACTAGCTCTGGGTACTTTGCCAATCCATGCATGTACTGATAACACAAATGTTTAGTATATTTTGAGGACTTGCTAGGTACAAGGAAATAGACTAATCTTATTTAATGTGTCATTTCTCAGAATCAACTGGAAACTTGATTGTAATTGGTATGAGTATTTCCTATAATTAGTAGCTAATTATGAAATACATCTCCAGTGTTTCAGAGATTCCCCATATGAGCACTGCCTCCTAACAGGAAAACCCAGAAACACACTTTCTTAATCTTTCTTTCCAATTCAGTATGGATTATCTCGTTTTAGTATCTATCTCAGAAACCTAGGTGGGAAGCAAAAGCAAATACAAGAATAGATCTTTTTTTTTTCTTTTTCACAAGGGTGTCTAGTTTTCAAGGAAACAGAAGTTCTGATATCCAGAGCCTTGCCCCAGTGGTGCAAGCTGCAGATTCTGTGACAAATAGCCAGGCAATGAGGTTCTCACCAGAACTCATATCAAGTGTAGATAGAGATTCGTGGCTGTTTCCTTTCAGGCCACCAGATTTTTTTCTACTTGTCTTGATTGAGATTTTATTGCTTATGAAATAGCACTCTGCCCAATACCTAACTGCTGAACTACAATTCTCAGAGTGAATCTATCCCAGTACGCTGGAGTGTGCTTGCTGCTTATTTTCCTATCAAACTTCTCTTTCTGATATCAACACTCAATTATCACTACCTTTCTGAATATGAAAATAACTTAGAAGTCACTTAACTCTTTTTGGAAGCACATTTATGAGTGAGACTGTGCATGCACATGTGTGTACATGCACACGTATGTGCATGCATGTGTGTATGCTAGTGTACACATGTGTGTGCATGCATGTGCACATGTGTACATTTATGTGTGCATGCAAACATAGACAAGTGCATGTCTACAGATACAGGAAGTAGTGCTTTAAGGTAACAGAGCTAAACATTACCAGGACTGAAAAGTCATCTATTAGGATGAACCAGAAGCTGGAGATAGTGGTTTCAAACTAACAGCCACAACCAAAATCTTTGTATAAATACATTTGCAGTTTATTTAAGGAAAAGGATGACATTAGTAAATATACTGTCTCTCATCCAAAATGTGTAAGTATTCGTTATAATCTGTTCTGTTTCAGCAGTATGGTTAACTTCAAAAGAATCTATATTTAGTTTTGTGCATGTGTCTCATAAACTTCTTTGTTTATCTCATTGTTTTACTTGTTAATTAATTTGCTAAAAAACAAACATCAATATATGGAAAATAGTAAAAAAAAAAGCTAATATGATACCCACAATAACCAATAATTCCCTCTTCAGGGGAAATGAATATACTTAGTTATCCTAAATCCTACTCTTTAATTTTAGGATGTTTGGGGTACATTAGTTCACAAACAGGTTAGGTCAGAGGAGTTAAATAATTTCAGCACCAATACATAGGAAATTAACCATTAAGACAAGCCTTAGATGACAAATGTTGACTATCTCTCATAAGTTGATTTTTGAGTGCTAAGGAACAGCACTTGTAAAGGCAGAAGAGAAACAAGATTTCATAGATTGAATTGTCTGACTGTGATGCAAACCAAGCAAGTGTCTCAACCAATCCTACATGGATTTGCTACACTATTTCAGGTGTGTTATATGTAGTTGAATCTTCTACTCTGTCAGACACTGGTGTGGGTGGCAGTGGGATTGTATTCTCCTTGATGGAAATCCTATTCTCAGGTTAAGGTAAACCCTGAAGGGACCAAAATATAAATGACTTTTCCTGGGGTTACAAATAATTCATGCTTGACAGGACACCAAAGCAGACCAAGGATTCTACTCAAGTCTATTCAGGTAAAACAATGAGTAAAGCTCAGGTTTCTTACAGGGACATGGGCAACCACAGGACCTTTATACTAATAAAAGAAAAGCCTCTCTTCTCTCCCCCAGCAAATGTCATCTGTCTATATATCCTTGAGAAAGGGTATGGCTCCCAGCAATATTAAATGCCTATGACTCTGAAGGTAGTATGGGAGATGAGAGAAGCTTATGAGTCCTTTCTATTAATAATTATTAAGTGTCTGTAAAAATCTCAGAGAAAGAAATGACCATGTAAACACTTCCCATCCCAATAAACTAACTGGTACAGTCTTGGGCAGTTCTCACTCAGTTAATCATAGCTGATGATAATTTTAGAACACGATGGCCAAGTAATGCTCAGAGTTCTGCAATCTACTGTACTTCTTCCTTTCCTATGGCTCCTACAATCTTTCCAGCGCCTCCTGTGTGGTGTACTTTGAGACTTAAGAGAGAGTTAGTTATATAGCTGTCCTATTTAGGGCTAAACATCTAACAGTCTCTTATTATCCATACTTTCACCACTTATGAATCTCTAAATGGAGGCATTTCTTTGACCAGGGTTAAGGGCACCAACCTTGGTTATAACCTTAATATGTATATATTTTTAACCAGTAATATTTAAAGGTATAAACATTATATACATATATAAGTTATTATTATATATTAAGTGTATTATTATATACTAAAACTTAAATATTAAGAAGGTAAGTTAACAGGCATACCATAACAGTTAGTCAAACAGAGCAGTATTTTCCTTTCTAGAATCAGTGACCTCCCAAGCCTGACTTTTAATCAGACTTACAACACAAGACATAAATTACCTCCTTGAAGCTTCAATCTAATTAGAAAACAGCCAGCTATTCTCATAACAATCATACAGCTATTGAACCAGCAAGCCTATTTGCCTGGCATACAGCTAATGTGGTATGCATGGTACAGAGCTGAGAGCAACTCTTGATGACAATCTCTCATAAAATGCCTACATCAAGTTTTTGGCACTATGAAAACTTATCTAGTAGGGAGAAAGCTAACAACTAAATCCTAGCTTTATTTCACCATATGCAGTGTCCTCATCTCCGGTGAGAAATCAACAGTAGTAGCAACAGCCAATATTATTTTGGTTCTTCAAATTCCTCTTGACAACAACCCATAAGGAGCTAAAACGGTGGCCTCTGGAAGCCTCTTTTTATTCTGGGTATCTGGGTGTACCTTTATTAAATGCTTTCAGTTATTTTTCCATTTGGAGGCACTGGCTGTTGGATTACATTTTGTCCATTTTGTTATGTTTTTATATGGTTTTACAAAAATTAACCCAAATGCCAGGCTTGACAACCCCTGTGAACTGATTTTCCACCCTCAGTTGTATGTTTGCATGTCATTTGGATGATTTTCTACATCTGCAAAGAGTCAAGAGATTAACATCATATAATACCTGAAATGAAACCTTTACATAAAGGGTAGGCACAATCACCGCAGCCCCAGACCACCCTTGCAGACATGTGCCTGTGAGTTGATCTCAAGAGTCAGAATTAAAGAGTGCTAAAGTGTTGGACCCAGTGTTAATTGATTGCATCACTTGTACTGCTTGTTTGAACAAATGGTCAGTGTTTTGCACAGTGAGTGCATGGCAGGCACTACCTTAGCTTTCCCTCCATAATTCACAATCATTCTCCTGAAGCCATCCTGCCTCTTCATACCAGGGCACTTTCGCAGACATGCACATATCTTATTCCCTCTACAGACTTTGCATGTCTGTGACTGTCTCTGTTTGCTCTAACCAACTTATTATCGATCAGAATCTTGCCATAGTCCTTACCAACTGTACACTCACAGGCACCCTGGGTCCAACAGCTGTGGGTCTTAGCTGTGGATCTCTGCTTCCTTTCCATACAACCCTAGCTGTGGAAAGACCTTGTTCTTATTGAACAATTTCCTACTCCACTGTACAGGAATACATATAGCTTACTTGGTGCAGTTTAACATCCCAGCCCTGAGACAAGCTTAATCTGAGTATCTACTGCCCACCATGTATGCCTTCATGCAACATTTACAAAGGCTGTAAAGTCTTCCAGGGTCTCATAAGCATTGAAATTGGCATTTGGAATTTTTGTTTTAGAAATTGTAGCTTGACAAAGATTTTTGAATGTTTATCCTTCAATTATCGTTCAAATGTTTATCGTTGAATGACCCAGATGATCCTTGCCTGCCTTTTCTGTTTCTCATCTTTCTTCATGGGTTTAACACTTTAGGAATAAAATTCTCATAATAGTCTAAATAATAGAGATCTGCTAAAGACTTTCTCCTTTTTAACAGTATATTTTTATTATTTATTAAAACAATGTTCAAATTCAAGTATTTTTATCATAGTCTTCTCTCCAAAGTCACTCCATATCCTGTCTTACTACCTACCCATCCAATTTTAAGTTATTTCTCAGAAGAGAAATAAAAGTCCAATATAACAAAATTCCACCAAATAAAGAAAACAAAGTAGAATAATATCCAAAAATAAACCAAACCAAATCAAACATAAAAACACACCACCAAACTGTAACCAAATAAAATAACACACACACACACACACACACACACACACACACACACACACACACA
>CAJQZJ010009649.1:23631787-23643453 GCA_907164525.1 Lophiomys imhausi | reverse complement strand
ACACACACACACACACACACACACACACACACACACACACACACACACACAAAACAAAACAAAAAAATAACTGTGGCATTTCATTATATGTTGGTCAACTACTCCTGAACATGTTTGTCAAAACAGATGGTTAGATAGTAGAATGTTAAAGTCAGGTACCAAATACATATGGACTGGACATTGGGAATGTATGCTAAGCCATATAACTCTCATAATTGTGGCCTAATTATTTCTGTCGTTTTGTATTATATTTGTTATTATAAGAGAAAGAGCCATTTGTTGGACTGAAAGGAGGAGCTGCTGAGGGGAAAAAAAGATATACCTTAAACTTAAAAAAAGGGAAGTGGATGGAGGGGCTGAGGGGGGAAGAGGGTGGGGAGGGTGGAACTGGAGGGGAGAGTAGTGAGGGGATTGCAATTGAGATGTAACTTGAAGAAATAAAAAAATAAATTAAAAAAGAAAGAAAGAAAAAAAGTGACCCAGTGGCACTCTATTGGAGAAAACTTATTTTTTATCTCTCAGGAAACGAAAGTGACAGTTGTTAATTTTTACTTTAGTGACTAGGTATTCATTAATTCATTTTAAAAATACATGACAAAATAAAATATATAATAAGATAAACCAAAAACTGCCACATTAAAGATGTGCAAGACAAACTAACAGAAGGAAAAGAGACTGATAGAAGACAAAAAAAAAATCCTTTGCACACTCAGGAATCCCATAAAACCACTAAACTGGAAATTATATGCACAGAGAACTTGTTGCAGATCCGTGCCGGCACTGTCCTCGCTGCTTCACTCTCTGTGTATTCATATTTGCTTTTCTAAGTTTATTTAGAAGGCCTTGTTTTCTTGGTGTCTTTCATCCTCTTTGAATTTACATTCTTTCAATTTTCTTTTCTCCAGTTTTTCTGAGCTGTGAGGGGAGAGATTTGATGGACACATCTCATGTAGGGTTGAGTGTCCCAAGGCCTCCCACTCTCTATGTAATGTCTATCTGTGGGTCTCTTCATTTGTTCCCATATGTTTCAAGAGGAAGTTTCTTTTCTGATTGCTGAAGACACTAGGGGTATGGCAGAACATCATTAAGAATCACTTTAACAATTTTTTTTCTATTTTTATAGCAATATTATCTCGTTTTTATCCTAAGTCCCTATTCTGTCTGGTCTCAGATTCTTGGTTACCCAAACAGTGTCAGGTAGAGATTCCATCTCATAGAGTGGGCCTTAAATCAAATCAGTTATTTTTTGGTTACTCCACAAGCTTTGTGCCACCACTGCCCTATATGTCTTGTAGGTAGTGCACTATTGTAAACAGAGTTTGTGGTTGGCTTGTTGTTTATGTTTGCTATTTTAGGGTATGCAGAATCATGCTGGAAATTAAGAGTGAAGGCTCTATGTATGATTGAACATCTCCATTTGGAATGAGTTGCGTAGGTGTTGTCTTCAACAATGAGGCCTTGGTGTCAGTTTGTGGAAAGCAACTTATAGTTTCACAACAGCCTGGGTTGTCTGCAGGTTCCTGTGGAGCCCCTTTCGGCAACAACGTAGTTAGATATGAACCAGTTCTGGTACTGGAAGCATCATTTGGTGACAAGACGTCAAGAGATGGCCAGTTGTGGCTCTGACTCCCTCATAATTTAGAGATTTCCTTCAGATCACCTTCATATATATGTACATATTTTAGTAATTTTCTAGTATATTAGGTTTCTATACTATTCCTAAAATAACCTAAACGTGTGTCTCACAACAGTGCTTATCCAAGCTACAAAAATCACAGTTTCAGTCTCCCTGTAAATCCCTCAAGATAGAACACAAATGACAGACTACAGAAACGATTCCAGTCAAATCTAGTCTGGTGAAATAACTTCTGTTGCTTAGAGGATTATGGGTGAGGAGTTATAATCAGAAACATTAGAAATTTAAGAGAGCTACACTTTTAAAGGAAAAACATCTTTCTCCATCAGGACTTGCCAACTGTGTTTGTATTTCCTTAGGGTGGCGTTAAGTATCAGCAGCCTCTCCCTAAACAAACTTTAGCTACCTATATAGAGAGGCAGGAGAGAATCTCATTTATCCCTCTCATCTGTTAAATAATAATTTTCTATACATCTTTGGGGAACTGGCTTGTCTGGAGATCTCCATCGTCACCATTATGGAAAAGTAATAGGCCTAATCTTGCCAGGTCTCTCTCAGGTAATCACAGCTGTTGATAGTATTCCACAAAAAAGTTTTCACAGAATAGTTTTGAATGCTCATACTGCTTTAAAATATTTATTTTAAAGTTTATCCTTTTTAGAATATGAAAATATAATATTATATAATATTCTGGACAAATACTTTCTGAATAGATGATTTTTAAACAGAGACGTGAAAGGAGTGAGCATGGAGATCTCTGTGAATTCTAGACAAAGAAAGATCCAGAGAGAAGGAGAGACATGCCCAGAAGCCCTGAATCAGATTTATAATTACCCCACTGAAGAAATGTTTTAAAAGCTGAATATCAAAATCAACAATGAAAAGAAGATCTTGTTTCCATGTTTGTTGTGTCATGATGTTATAGTCAGACTTTGGACTTGGTTAGGTTATAGATAACAGTTATTTGTTATAGTTGTGGAAGTTGGGAGCCTCCCTTTCCTATCATCTAATTTATTTCTAGGGCCAGTTCCTCAAATCATCACAGTGGAATTAGGTTTCAATTCAGGAGTATTAGAAGTTCTAAACATCCATACTACCACACACATGATGTACCATATGTCTTGAAGTATGTTTCCACACATATTCTGTGGCTTTCATTATGAGATGAAGGCTGGATATTAGGTGAAATTATGGATAAAGGAATAAAAGCACAGTAGTTTTAATTAAGAGATTCATAGAAGCAGGCATTATTTTGTACGTTAGTTGATGTATTGTTGAAAAACTACATTGGCTTAAGTATGGATATTAGATCTGTTTTCATTTTTATTTTTTTATTTTTTAAAATGTCTATATATTTAAATAGAATGGATCTGTATATTTGCACAGAACAAATTGTTCCTATGAAATATGTAATTTTAGAAGTTGTAGTCATGATAATACCCATAGTCTAGACTTAGCTCTTCAATGACTTATAGAGGTTTTCCTTTCTGATTTAAACTTTTCTACTTAAGAAAGTATAGAATAAAATGGGGATTCAAACTATCTCATAGGCAATGATGTCAGTTATTCTCCAAGCAAGAAAGAGGTTAAGAGTAAAAGTAATTATGTACTAGAAAGCACCTTGATATCTCTAGGGAAAATTATTATTTACATGAGTATGTTTTTGTTCTATGTTATATATATGATACATATATGATATATATACATGTATGTGATATTCATACATATAAGCACTCCACATATCAAAATTAGCAATTTAATTTGTATTTTAAAAATATAATTATTTCCTTTAAAAATATAAATCTAGTATTGGCTGTTTCTCAATATTTTGATTTTATTACATACTTGTGTGAGTGTTCACAGATGTTCAGCTATACATGATTTTCTTAAATCTTAATTATGTATATATATATGTATATTCAACAACTTAAGAGTAGGTTTTTAGTTTTCTAAGTCTAGTTACAAAGAAATTAATTATTCCTCCACCTTATTAAATCAATGATATGATAATTATGAAATATTATATCAAATTTATATTATAGATATCCTGGAGATATGTTTTTTGATAAAATATACTGTTCATAAATTATTTTGGCACTTTCATCACAGTCTTCCTCATAGAATGACTTTAATTTCTCCTTCCTATCTCTAAAGACAAAAGGATATCATACAGAACATCATAGTGATGGAAAAACAGCAATACCAAGGGATATTTATGCCTTCCCATCATCATGAGTTAGCATGATACAGTCTGTCAGCTGTCATTCTATATTGCTGTCAGAGAGTTCCTCAGGTTAAGCTATAAAACTTGATCTTCACTGACCATGACTAAAAATTGAGTTCCTTCTGATTAAAACCAAATATCACAAAATATAATTTTATAGTATCATTTTGGAATGGAGCTATGATTTGAAATACAACAACATTAGCAGCTGAACAGATAACATCCAGATCTCATTTTGCCTATAATATCAAGAAGCTTTTCATGCTTTTGATGGGAATGTTAAGAAGAGTTCACAAAGACTGCCTTCATGCATATTTATGACTAAAAGCCTTCATGTAGTAAGGTTAGGAAGGATATGTATTCTTTCAGAAGGCTGCTTGACATTACCTATGTACGGGTCTGATGTGCTTCTTCTGATGGCCAGATGGCTGCTGTATCTTCTGCTTCTTCAACTTGAACTCTGCACCTAGATGTAGGGACCAATTTTCTTTCTGTTGCTATCATGATTGTTTAATTGAAAATAAAACAATTTTGTGTTTAGAGCCCAAGGTAACACTGAAACAGCTCATTTTGGAATACAACATCACTTCCATTGCACAATCTTTAAAACTGTCTTCTTGTAAGAGGTCAAAGGCATAGTTAATTGGTCAATTTTATGAACAGCATTTTTTTTTCTTTCACAACATAGTTGAAAAAATGATTTAAACTATTCTTGAGTTTGAATAAGTTACAAATGGGAGAGGGAATCATAAGAATTCATAACTGAATGCTGAGGAAGCATTTTCCAGGAAGAGTAGATAAAGAAACCTATGTATTCATTTCATAGAATGATTCATATCTGTCATCTATTACAAGATGGAAGTCAAGATATTATCTTAAGTATAAGGAATGTTTTAATGGTGGATAGGAAATATACCATTTAAAAATAATATGACCACTTTCTTTGAATTGTACAAACTATCAAGGTAACATTAAAAAGTATATATGGAAAACATAAGGAGTAATGTCACAGAGGATGAATGACAGAGAAATAAGCAGTTATTGTTGCGGCATAGGAAATGTGAGAGGATTAGAATGATGTACTTAAATCAGGTTGCAACTGACCAGAATACACAAAGTGAAAATATTCCTCTTTAACATGTTGATGAATGTTCAGTTGGACGGACTGCATTTCTTTCTGGCTTCACACCACCAGACCAGACTCTGATAGAAAAGTGTGCCTATAGCTGTGGATCAGCTCCTTCACTGGGGGTGTCTTTCTTTGCTTCTGGATTTAGTGCTGCTCTGGGAGCATGTGGGCCATCATCAGCACACGGGATGGAGAGGATGGACAATGTCTAGAAGGTCAGGTTCAGTTGAACCCCACTTCAGCAGGGGAGTGCTAGGGCTCAGAGAGGGTTTTCTTCAATCGTTAAAGTTCCTTTAGGAGAAATCAGGCTAGCTCTGAGGATATTTTGTGAATCAGGTTAGGTATCTCCAGTTCTTAACTCTTTATTCAGGAATAAATGAAGGCTTATGAACTGTGGGAAGTGGGGTGGGATTTGGGGATGAATGAATTCTATTGCTGAGATTGATATGCTGCTGACACCTTCTTTACATGGGGAACGATCTCAAGGGTTGGGGATGTGACTACATGTGTTCTTCTGGTAGAAAGTCACTTGAGTTAAGTGATCTGAGGCAGGTCATGGAAGAGGGAGGGAGTTGTTCCACACTTGTCTTTCTGAAGATGAGGCATAATGCCTCAATTTTTAGATTTCCGGGGTTTGAACATGCTGCCCTCTTCACCAATTCCATTCCAGGTCCTCTGGTGGCACAGTCTAGGTGCCTCAAAACTCCAGGTGACCCACAAAGATGGTGGGAAATCATAATTATGTCCCACAGTTGACTATTTTGACCCATTAGTTTGAGAAACTGCAGGCACTGAAAGAACTTCAGGAAGTAAGAAAATTTTCTTTGGGTCTGTGGGTTGTAAGATAGTTATCCTGTACAATAAGGCTAAAATCCAGCTATAAGTGAATACATGACATGTATACCTTTCTGTTTCTGGGTTAGCTCACTCAGGATGAGCTTTTCTAGTTCCATCCATTTGGTTTCAAACTGTGTAATTGTACCACCATTTTGTTGTGTTTTTATCCATTCCTGGGTTGAACGACATCTGGTTTGTTTCCAGTTTCTAGCTATTATGAATAATTCTTCTATGAGCATCATTGAGTCAATGTCTTTGTGGTTTGGTGAAGAATCTTTTGGATATATGCCCAGGACTGGTAAAGCTGGGTCTTGAAGTAGAACTATTCCCAGTTTTCTGAGATATCGCCAGATTGATTTCCAAAGTGGTTGTACAAGTTTACACTCCCACCCACAATGAAAGAGTGTTCCCCTTTCTCCAGATCTTTGTCAGAATGTGCTGTCACTTGAGTTCTTGATCTTAGCCATTCTATGGGTGTGAGATGGAATCTCAGAGTCCTTTGGAGTTGCATTTCCCTGATGACTAAGAATGTTGAGCATTTCTTCAAATTGTCTCTCGGCCATTAAAGATTCCTCTTTTGTGAATTATCAGTTTAGCACTGTACCCCATTTTTGATTGGATGTTTTCATTTCTTGGTGTTTAACTTCTCCAGTTCTATGTAAATTTTGGATATTAGCACTCTGTCAGTATATACTGTTGAATATAAGTATCCTGCAACCCACAGACCCAAAGGAACAGGAACCTATCATAACTATCCTATGAGAAATTCCACCAAGCAGCAGATTAAAACAGATGCTGAGACACACAGTCAAACATTAGGTGGAGCTCTGGAAGTCCTATATAAGAGAGAAAGGAGGAATCAAGAATCCTGGAGGGGACAAGAACACCACATGAAAATCAACAGAACCAACCATCCTAGGCCTCTACAGGCTTATAGAGACTGAAACACTAATCAAAAAAAAAAAAAAGAGGAAGAAAGCTTAGACTAGACCTAAATACCCCTATACAAATATAGATGATAGGCAATTTGGTCTTCATACAGATCCCTTAGCAAACAGTGGGTGGGGGGCTGTCTCAGTCATGGACTTTGTTACCTGTTAGTGGGGCACTTGAAGCTAGCTGAGATGCCATGTCAGGTCCCATAGCAAGAGGAAGCTCTACACCTTCATGTGACTGATAAACTAAAGGGGACTGATATGTGGGGGCTCCCCTTCACCCAAGGAGAAGGATAGGAATGAGAGGGCTTACAGGGTGGGAGTTTGGAACCTGGAGGGAAGGGGGGGCTGGGATTGAAATGTAACTTGAATTAATAAATGAATGTTAACAAAAGAAAAATTTCTATGTATAAATAAAATATCTAGTTTTAAAAGTCTCTTCCTCAGTACCAACAAGAAAAGGAGAAATTACTTAACACATAAACAACAGAGAAGATATGTACTTCACTCTGTAAAACCAACCTTACCATTGCTTAAAGTGTTCTTTATGGCTAACAAGTCTTCACATAATTGTTATCCATATTTACTTTTTCATTTTCCTAAGTGATCATGTGTAAACATTAAATTAGTCTTTTTTGACTAATTTATTTGACTATTCATGCATTCTGTTTTCTCCCATAGGTACATGAACTACACATCACTATATTTTTTTATTTGCTCATTAATCCATTTTTAAAGGAATCTTCAGAACTATTAAGATAATGTCTATATAAAATGCAACTGTTACTTCAAATGGAATAAGAGGTAATTAGAGGCAAACATCTGTGACTATGAACTTAGATCAGAAAACAAGGATACCATGAATGATAGCTTGAAAAGTAGAAATTATTATATGAACTTTTATAATTATGTACTGATATAACTCAAAAATCAATATCTTATTAAATGCATGGGTGTAAAGAGCGGGTATATTACTTACTTTTCTTTTACTATAATAAAGCACTGTGACCAAGAAAACTTTCAGAAAAATATTTATTTGGGTTTATAGATCCAGAGAGATAAAAATTCATCATGGCTGAGAAACATGACAACACGAGGCAGTCACACGGTGAGAGGAAGTGAAGGGCTCATATCTTCAAACCCAAGAGTGAAGTAGAGAGCAAACTGGAAGGAGTGTGATTTTTACTCCTGAACCTTGTCCTCTTTGATATATTTCCTGTAGCAAAGCCACAACCCTTAATCATTCCTAAACAATGCTACCAAATGTGAACCAAGTATACAAATTTCTTAGCCTATGGGGACATTTCTGATTAAAATCTTCACAGCAGGTAACCAACTTATAACAAAGATGGGAAACATATGGTCTTTGCATTAGAGATGTTATCTCATGACAATCTTAGCTCTGAGGTTAGTGGAAGCCCTTGGTCTAATATGAAGATATTCCAAAGGTTTGACTTGAAACATAAAAGAGGTATAAGTTCAGATACAGAGGTGGATAATAAATACTATGTCATATTGGCCTTATTTTTCTGATTTATTCATATGTATCTTCTAGAAGCCTCCAAAATTACCATATTAAGTTTATGAACAATGTTAGGTCAAGAATGGCAAACAACTAGTCATAAGTATTACAAGGAACTATAAATTTTGCATGCAAGTAAAGGCTGCATGGAAGACTATGATGATGTACTTACAAATTTTAGTTAAGTACTATGGTAAGAATATTGTTTGGAAGAAACAGTACATAAATATAGTAACAATGAAAAAACTGTTTGGCTTCAGTCTCTTGAGCTGACTGGCTTCTCTGTGAAGCAAGGCTGAGAAGTACTAATGCAAAATATTTAGTTCTTTCTAAACCTGTGATGAAAAGGGACATGAAATATTGTACAAGGAAGTCATCAGATGCACGTCCAGGCCTGTTGGAACAATCTTTATCATGATGAGACTCTAAAGCAAATACAACCTACCAAAATACCCTCACTCAGTGAAAAGTACTAGAACTTAAAAATATTATCTTTCATAGTCATTATCTGGGAATTATCCTTTGAACAAAAGAATGTAGGAAGCTGTGGGGAACCTAATAGAACTGACAACTGTAAATTCCATTCTTTATGGCTGGCAAGAGAGCATCTTGGGAAATGAGCAGGGTACCTCTGGGAGAACATTCTACCAAACATATTTTTGTCTGTCACATTCCTACTTTAGAGTTAACTTTCCAATTTGTGTTTCTGTTCCTTGGATTCAAAGCTGTTGTTTCAATACAACATTAGAAAGTAATGACTATATTTAGAAAGTTTAATATTAATTCTCACCACTCAAAATGAAGTCATTGAAAATTCCTTAATATCATCTGTTTATAAACTACTGGCTAAAATATTTGTCAGTTTGAGAAATAAAAAAACCCAATAAAATCATTTAATAGTCTTGATTCCAGATGGCAATTTTGAGAAATCTAATACGTTCATAATTTCTAGATAATTAATTTTTATGACATTCACCAATTATAAATTCTATTTCTTCAAATTTTATAGGCTTATACCATTCCAGCAGTATCTGATCAATCACACTTTTATGCTTCAAGTGAAACAGCAATCTATATCTGAATAATTTATTCAGACATATATCTTAATTTTCTAGTTACATGACATAAATATATGCAGAAAGAATATATAAATGAATAAATAACTGTGGTAGAAAGATTTTTCTGAGATAAATATCTAGATGCCATTTGGATTATATATGAATGCAATATTCCTGAGGCATTAAACTCAACTTCCTTTTTGTTATCTATTTGTACAGAATTTTGTACTTTTGGATATTTGTGAAGCAATGATGAATTTTTTAGACATATAAACAAGTAATAAATAAATACTATTTTATTTACAAAAAAATCCTCTGAGCTCCAGAATTTATTTATTACAATCATCAGAATTTATTTTGAAATTCTTTTCTTTTCTTTAGTAAGGATTTTAATGTTTGCTATAATCATATGCTGGACTCAATTAATGTATATAATACAATAATGGAGACATTGAAATATGTTTAATTTTTGAACATAATGGTATTAGATAAAATAAATATCTAAAATATTGATAAATATTTTCATTCATTGTTTTAACTGGCTACCTTGGTGGCAATTGTTCTCCATAGTTCACAATGATTTATAATCTTTTAGACATGACAACTCAGTGCATAGCACATAGTCTTTTATTTATTTATTACCATGTAAATATGATATAAATATTCTTTCTGTTTTACTACTAGATATTACTTAGGTGACTTGAACTAAAATAGTAAAGGGTAGAACATAAAATTACCCTAACTTTCAAACTAAAGTTTCTTAGCAATGCATCTAAACCATCTTATCTTGCATTGTGTGTGTGTGTGTATGTATACATATATGTATATGTTTGTATATATGTATATGTATACATATATATGTATTTGCCAACACAAAATGAAAGAATAACTAAACATTATCCTTAATATTTCAAAATAATAATTAAATAAATTAGTATAAGGATAATTGTTTGACATATAGAAATAGGCAAAGTATCACTAAATGAAGATTCAATGATACTGACAGAATGAATGAATTAATGTGCCCACTAGTGTCTTTATGTAAAGAAGTTATGAAAAATATAAATTTCTTATTAATGCCTCCTCACATAAGACCAACTTTTAATTTTAGTCTGAACGACATCACATTAGATTCTATTAAGAATTTTTAAAAAATGAATTGTTCACTAATTTCTCAAGGTAGTAACCTTGAATATAAATTTAGGGAATATGAAAACTATTCTAAGAAAACTCAAAATCTCATTTTCCAAATTCACAAGTTTATTGTAAAACAAGATGGAATGATTTTATTCTTGAATATGTCCATGCTGTATTTCAAAATGACACCAGTAATGATGGTCATGGTAATCATATGACTGCATAATACATCTGTAACTGAAATGTACTTACATAAACTTCTCTAAGCAAAGACAGGTATTTCATATCACTCCTGAGGAAATAGAATTAGTATAAACAAGAACCAATTTGAACAAAACTAAATACACATCACAAGTATATACCCAATGCATTGCAAAAAATTAATTTTACAGGAGTAACAAGTTAGGAAATTGCTAATGAAATATATATTTCATTCATACACACACATGCTTTTGTGTGTGTGTGTGTGTGTGTGTGTGTGTGTGTGTATGTGTAACCAGATAGTCATAGAATTTCTGTTGGAGTTATGTTTCTGTTTCAATTATTTAGTTTATCATAGCTATAACCTCAGCTGTGATCTAATTTAGAATGACCTAGGAGATTAAGTCACACATGTGTGATGCCCTCAGCAGAAGACCCAGATGTGTGCCTCAACCCCTAGGTCATTCTGAATTCAACAGTGAAATTTATCAACACCTGGTTCTTCATGCATGCTTTACCTTTGTTTTTCATAAAAATTAAAATTTGTTTGCCAGTACCTACCCACATTTCCCTAATGTATTCTGTATTCTTCAACATATTTGAAAGTGTAGCTCTTAACAATGCTTCTATATTAAAATTTAAAGTAAAAAATGACAATCAACTCAGAAAATGTCAATGTATATAAAAGATAATACTAAAGTTTGATTTTAAGCAAATAATAGATGTGTTGAATTAAAATTAATGATGCTAGTCTGATATAAAAATAGAAGTGAATTACTTTTTTTTGCACAGAAAAACTTCTCTTTTATTTGAGATTCAATCATCCTGGCAACCAGTGGCCATCCAATAAACTGTGGTTGAGCTAGACAATTACCCTGACCAAAAATGGGACAGCTAAGCACAAATAGGCACAGCTAAGCACAGGTAGGCACAGATAGGTACAGATAGGCACAGATGAGTACAGATGAGTACAGATAGGCACAGATG